>CM029271.1:28337678-28863451 GCA_016920895.1 Vaccinium myrtillus | reverse complement strand
TTTCCTTTTCTTTATGTTATTTTCCGTATTTTTGCTATTGAAACTCTTATTATGCTCCGTTAACTAACACCCGAGTCCAAAATTTTTCTTAACAGACGCACTTGCGAACGCCGTCCAGGCGACACTGGACGCGACAACCCGTGTGAGCCCGCTGCTGGACGGCCTGGCCGCCCAAGAATTCAACCTCCCAAACGTGACAAAAGATTCCGTGGTCTCCACCTGCAAAGACAACTTTGGCGCCGCAGTCGACAACCTTAAGGACGCCCTTTTTTACATCCAGAGTTTCAAGGACACTTACACCACCATCGACCGCGTCCAGACGGCGGAGACCGCCTTGTACACCTGCACGGATGGCATTACGGAGATGGGCGGCAGGTGGGTTGACACCCCGTTGGCCAAGGCTAGCAAGCTTATTTTCAAGTTTGCTAGCAATTGCTTGGCTGTGGCTACCCAAATGTAGGGCGTGGAAATATCAAAAGGGGGTTGTGATCAATTGTGATGGTGGTTTTATAAATTTATTATACGTGAATTGTGCTTCTTTGGTTGATTAATTTGTTCTTGAGAAAGGGGAAAACTATACATATTTAAATCCTGGTTGTATTGGGGATGCTTAACGGAAGTTCTTAATATATTCTTTTACCTCTCTTTTGAGGAGTATTTTTATTTTTATTTTTTCAATTTATGCATCGATGTTAATTGGTAGGCGATATAATTAAAGTCGTGTGTATCACGTGACGTTGACTCCATGGTATTCGTGATCAATTACGAGTTACCACAACACACAATGTGAATCACTTTCTAAGTCCAAAAAAAATTGTGGATCGATTTCGGTCTTGCTCGTAAAATTTATTGTTACTTGATTCGTTGAGAGTGTGAGGTGAAAATGCTCAATTCCTTGAAAGTGTTGAATGTGAAATCGTGGATGAAGTAGTTAAAATTCATTTAATGTTAAAATAATACTCCCTCCGTTTCATTTTAAGTGCTCTTTACTGAGAATTAAGCTTTTTAAGAAGTCAAAATTATTACTTTAGATTTTCAAAATTAACTTTTATAAATGTGAAGTTGGTTAAAAAATGTACTTACTTAAATTATTTGTAACTTTCAATATCGAACTCAAAACATACTCCCATGCAATATGAATCTTGTTTCATAGGAGTAGATATCGATTAGTTTTATTATCGTACGAACTTTTCAAATTTATAAAGGGAAATGCTAACGAGTGCAACATTGCACCCGTTAGGGTACAAAAAGTACATTTGTGGGACCCAAAAGTGTATTTTTGTGTACCCTTAACGGGTGCAATGATGTACTCGTTAGCAAGACCCATTTATAAAAACATTATAAATAAAAGATAATTGGACAAACCAATAGAGATGAAAAAAATACTTTTTAAGGAAAAAACTGAGCGTTTACCATGTTTTGATTAATGTTTATAGAAAGTAGACATTTATTTTGAAATATCTCAAAATAAAAAGAGAGATTTAAATTGGAACAGAGGAACTTATGATATAAAGATCCACATACGAGGAAAGAAAACATCTACCGGATCCAGACGGCGGAGACTGCCTTCCACGGCTGTGCTGACGCCGTTACGGAGATGGGACAGGTGGGTTAACAACCCGTTGGCCAGGTCTAGTAAAACTGTGGGACTATATTCAAGCTTGCGAGTAATTGCTTGGCTGTAGCGACCAAAATGAAGCGGTAAACATATGGGTAGAGAGGAGGGTAGTGTCCAGAAGATGTACCGACGGTGTTTATGCACCTTACTTTTGGGTCTCACACGAGTGATCCGAACCGTTCATTATTCTTAAAATATTTTTCCGAGGGGCCCCTCAAAATTTCAGCTCAATCGGACGGTTAGAAGTGTTCGAACCAAAGTCCCACTGTACTTCGAACCAATGGTGCATAGATCGGCTTGCGGATCTACGTACTTCTGATTCTCACACAATTAATCCACCATTCATTAATTTTATAATGTTTTTTTTTAGTGTTCTTGTGAAAAATCAACTAAATTGGATAACTGAAAGTCCTTGATCAATTATAACAATTTTTCATTAAAAATATAAGATCATAGATTCGGAATGAAAAATTAGTATATCGCACGTATATCGCAAGTATCCGATTGAGCGAAAGGTGTGGATCAATTGAGTGGGACCCGCAAGCCAATCTGTGCACCATAAGTACACAGGCTGCACCCATAGAATTATCAGGTGTGGAAAACTGGAAATATAAAAGAGGGTTGTGCTTTGGTGAGTATATTCATATTTGTTTAGTATATAAATTCTTTGTAGGAAAAGTATTCAATACACAACTCCTTAGGATTTTTTTGGCACATTTTACGAACTTTTATGACTCATTTTATGATTTCTTGTGGCTCGTTTTTATTTTTGGGTGTATGATACACCCTTTAAAAATTTTGTGGCTGATTTTATGAAATTTTTTGGCCTAAAATATAAATTCTCTATTGTTTTTTTTTTTTTTATCACGATTCTCTATTGTTTCCTCTTTGAAATTTTTGTGGTTTTACGAATTTGGTTTATGAATTTTGTGGTAGAAGAAGGCTTAAAGTTATGAATTTTTGTCGTGTTGTGTTATGAATTTGTGTAATATTATTTATGAATTTCTATCGTTTAATATACAATTTTTTTGGTGTTCAATTACAAGATTTTGTAGCAATTTACGAATTTTTGTGGCTCAAAATATGAAAGTGCATACAGTATACTAGTATATACCAATTATTAGGGATGTTTACCCTGGGCTTCTTTTTAAAGTATTTTTTGCCGGTAGTTTTTTCGGCTATTTTTTGTGTCGGTGCATGGATCCCGTTCAAATTTGTGCTAAATCGGCCTAAAAAAAGAGTCCCCAATTATGACATCATGACAAGTGGTTGCTACGTGCTGACGCCTTTACGGAGGTGGGCGGCAGGTGGGTTAACTTCGCAATGGCCATATCTGATAAGACATTCGACTCGATTGTATGCATGATGAGATTTGGATGGATTAAATACTACATGGAGATAAGATAGTAGAGAGTATTGTTTATGGAAAGTGGACTCACATTGATGTGGTATTTATGAAGATGATAACATAGTATTACTTGGTTTGGGTTTTTAAGAAGGGAGAGAAAATTAAATCCCCTTGTGCAAATGACATATTTGCCATGTGCATGCCTATGTTAGGTTACGCATTACATTAAATATATAATTACACAACTCACTTCTTTTTTTTTTTTTAACTTTTCAACAATGAAGCTTTTATTTAAATAACTTCTTATGATAAAATTAATATTATTCAAAATTATATGATTTTTTTAATTTGAAATATACAAACTTTAAGAAAAGAATGTCATTTTTTGGTATAAACAATATCTCTCAATTTTATAGGGAAATGACTACAATACATACACATCCCTTATTTGTAGGGATGGGCATGGGGATGGATCGGGGCCGGAGACTACTATCTCCACCCCCAATCCCCAAACCCCTTACTCATATCCATCCCCTATACAATCTCCAACGGGGATTTATTTTTATCCTCCATCCCCGCTCCAAATGGGGAACGGGGATCCCCACGGGGATTTCGGGGATCCAATCATTTTCCCTAGAGTAACAAGTAAATAGTTATAGAAGCCCAATTACAAATCATTCTTCCATGGTTCAAAAAAAAAAAAATCATTTTCCCTAAAATCCAATCATTTTCCCAAGGCAACCCCTGGGCGTGTAAAACTTCATGTGTTTATAAAACAACATAAAGAGTGCAGAAAAGTAGAAATTATGAAGAGTTCTTATGTATATTCATGACATTAATTAAAATTGATTAAATGCAACATGGGTTGTCTAGTGGATAGCATACATAATTGTTTCAAAGGAAAAGAGACTACAAGTCTACAACTCACTGTTGATATGCCCAGGAAACCGAATATGATAGCAGCAAATGATAAGTATTCAAAGAACAACACTGACTACCTTCAAGTAGTCTCTGAACCAACAAAAACAGTCCCAGATCACCCAAAACAAGTGTCATAATTAAAATGGAACTAAATTTCAACAAGATAGCAATAACTAAGGTAGCATTAGGTAACGGTGTAACGGAAATTCCTAAATGGTGACTGCACTTCACCCCAAGAATAACTCCACGCACTCGCATTTCTATTTATCTGTGATACAAAAAAGAAGTCAATCAGCACGATAAAGAGGAAGATACCACATAACATAAATTTTGGGGTAACCCCATATATTTGGAGAAAATTCAGTGAGACCCCAAAGTTTCATAATTCATGAATAGACCCCTATATTTCGGGGATTCGGGGACGGGGCAGATCGGGGACGGGGCGGAGCGGGGAACGGATTCGGGGCGGGGACATGCCTATCTCCACCCCTATCCAATCCTCAAACATTTTCAAAAAAAATCCCCATATCCTATCCAATCTCCAAACAGATCTCCATATTGCCGATCCGTTCGGATCGGGGATCGGATCGGATTCGGACGGAGCGGATGAAATGGCCAACCCTACTTATTTGGGTGTACCATATGCACCTATTGTATGGTCCAGATTGTGCTATCTCATCGGCAATCGTAACATTTTCTAGTTTTTCGTAACTTCTCAGCAATATGATTCGTAACATTTTTTATGATTCGTAACATTTTGGTGTGTCTCGTAACTTTTATTTAAAAAAAATCGTAACTTTTACAAAAAAAATTGTAACTTTTATAGGGATGTGTATCATACACACCCAAATAAAGGGTGTGTATTGTAGCCTTTTCCATTTTATAGATATCAATACACTTTTTTCAAATATTGATACAACTTTTACATATAATCCTCTGCTCTTACGTTTGAGGTTAGCATTTTCCCGAAACGAAATAAGCCCTCAGCCTCGATTCTTTTATAACCCTCTTTAATGATGTTGTCATTTCGGCCGACAACCTTCGATTAGCAAAATCTGCCTTAAAGAATAGTTACAGAATCTACCTTACGACATGAATGTTGGCGTTCCAGAGTACTGCGTGGTGTTACCTACATGGTATTTTCAACCAATTAAGTAGCGACAAATTATTCTGTAAAGGCAATTGTTATCCACTTAGGTTAAGTCGTTAAGAAATAAAGAGTGACCCACATAGTGTGATACGATATTTTATTTGTAGAGCCACGTGACAATGACACATGGTACTGACCTTAAAGTTATGCCTTTTTTCATCAATTCCCTTTGATAAAAATGTGTCTTCAAACAGGAATCGGGGGTGTTACGTAGCCACAAGCTGTGCGGGGGCCGGCACTACTGTGTCAGTGTTAGTCTGACGATCAGAGATATTCACTGAAATAGAGCTCGTCGAGTACTACAAGTGTACCAAAAATCAACTCAATTGAATATCGTTAGATGCCTCATCGGAACATTATTATCTTGAAATGCATGATTCCTGAATGGATCCGAACAACTAGATCAAAACCATTGCAACAAGTTGTATATGTTCGGATAAAACACTTATTAATATTCAATTGAGCTTATTTTTGGTACACATATAAAACTCGGCGAGCTATACGTGGTGAACATCTCTGATTGTCAGCACAAAACCGGCACGGCAGTGTTGTGCTCGCACAACACGCTGTGGAGCACACGGCTGCACAACATGTGGCCCGGGTTTCTTGTAACATCTATAACCACCAATGAACTGGGCCTTTCCTTTCCTATCTTCTTCCCACCTTCAAGCCAAAAGAGAGCACAAGATATGAGCTCAAATTAGAAAAGATTGTACTATTCTAGTGTTGGAAAGGCCATAAGTCAGATTCGGCGAATGGAAGGCAGTCGTAGAACATGCAAGGCCGGCTCAAGTTACTTGGAGGTCTTATTCTCAATCGTGAAATGAGGCTCGCTCTATATATTTTTACTAATGAACAATAATTGTGAAATAATTTGTGTATATAGTTATTTTAGTCTACATTATACAAAGAACATGTTTTGGCCCTAGTGCCATATATGTCTCTTTAGTTTTTTTTTTTTTTTTCAAATGATAAAAGTTTCATTGATAAAAGAGATCATACATCCGAATGGACCACCGTTCCTCCGAAAAACGAAGCCTCAAGGTGGCATAAACAAGAACCAGATTTAGGATCTCACATAACAGGAGCAAAACACCAGCAACTCATTGCCACTCCAACAATAACTACCACAACCATCCAAAACATCCTCGAAGGGATGAGAAAATCCCGGAGGGAGAAAAAAACAAGCAAAACTAACATAAAAGATAACAAAAAACTACAAGTCAACAACTTGTCAAGGACTCAAAGAACCGAGTCACCTCGAGTTGCCAACACTCAGTTGCACCAAGTCGACCCAGTCACCCTGAGTCGAAGACGAGTCGCTCTAACACATCCCATCTGCAGGCCAAAGCTTCATCTTCGACAAGATCTCGACACTTACACCGCAGAGCTCACCTCCGGCAACCACAAGTCTTGATGCACCTCTGGTGACCCGTCAGGTTATTTTACACAAGTTCATTACATGCGGGAGTTCCAAATTCCTACAACGAAATTACGTTTTGACGAAAGCAACATTTAAAACACTTAAAAGAAAGTGTTAGAAATAAGATTCAAACTCGGACACAAAAGATATATTAACATTTAGCTTGATTCCATTGTTCAAGCTAAAAATCCGAGATCCCGAGGCTCGGGCCTCGCCCTAGGGCGGAATCGGGGGCCCTGTAGTGAGCAAACTCACTACAGGGTGTAGTGAGGAACAACAACCGTTCGATTCGGTAATTAATGGTCTAGATTTAAAATAAACTCTTCCATATAAGAATAGTTTCTTAGATGGAAGAATTTATTTTAAATCTGAACCATTGATTGCTAAATCCAATAGTCACTATTGCTCACTACACTCTGTAGTGAGTGCCCTCACTACTGGGCAACCCTACCAACATGACAACAGAGTCTAGCCGTGGGCACACTGCAATCAGTGTTAGGTCGTGCCTATCCTGTCATGCCGTGTTTGTGCTTATTAGTCAGGCGTTGCAAAGGCAAAAATTCAGTTTAAAAGTATAAACAAAATTGTTTTAAAAAAGTTAAAACAAAGATTTGTCAAAAAGTTGTAAGTAGAATAAAACAATATTAGCAGGTGGCCCCTAAAGGAAAGACTTGTTTGATCATGTGTTCGGTATTTTGTGTCCAAGCTTCGGCTGTGTGGTTCTACTTGGCGGACAAAGTGTGAAGGCTAGCTTTTCCACTTTTAGGGGCTTTCATTTTTTGGCCTAGTGATGAGGCCCTAATATTGTACATATCCGGGCTCATCTAGCTCATTTAGGTCACACATGCATGCGTTTTAGTGCTTTTATATGTTTGATATTGTGCAAGGTGTGTTTTTGTAGGTTTGACATACAACCGAGCTAATAAGTGCGTTTTAGAGCACATTGGAAAGCATCTCAAGGATCCAAGGGCCAAGTACACCATGGCACCCCACTAACGAGTCTCAAGGAGCTTTGGAAGGTTCAAGGAAGGCCCGGAACAAAGGAAAAAGAAATCTGGAGCTTCGAACTTTGAGAAAATCTGACCCACTGATAGAAAAAGACTCATATCTCTCAAGATACAAATTCTATGAACATGAGGTCAATTGGGTTTGAAAGTAGACTCATAGAGCTTTCCAATGGTTCAAGAATCACCTCATTCCGAGTTCGGACGAAGCCGGGGCGTACCCGCGAAGTTGGGTAAAAAATCTGCCCGAACAGACACTTCTGGATCGATCCATGATCAAGTTGGATCGATCCAGACCCATCATGGATCGATCCAAGTCCCTCCGGATGGCATTTTTTGAGCACTTTTTGACTTTCCTTTTATGGAAATTTTTCCATTAATAGTATGTTTTGGATATTTTGAGAGAGAAAGAGGGTTTTGTGTATAAGTATCATTCTCCCCTCCTCTCTCCTCCTATCTCCTCCATTAGTTTAGTTTTATTTTAAGCCATTTTCCTCCATTGTTGTCTTCAAGCTTTTAGTGTAATTTTCTTCAAGAACCTTGGTAAGCTTTTATTGTATTGTATTTTCTTCTTCATTAATAGTTCTTGTAATTGTTGGCTCTACATATAAATCTAGTTTATTTGCATTTCTACCGGTTAAATCTTGTTCTTGTTTTTCCATCTTCTTCCTTAAGAAACACTAGTTTAAATTTGTTGTTTGTTAATTTCTCAAGGCTTAAAAGTGTAGGGAAGCTTAGGTTCAATATCAATATCAAGTTTAATCATGAATTTTATTTCTTTCAAATTTCTAATTAGGATTAGCTTAAGCATAATTAGTGAGTAGTTAATTGGGCTTGGTCATGGGGTGATTAACACTCCATGACTCGGGCTAATCCGTTCCTCTCATCTCAAAAGCAAACACTTCTTGTTGATCAAAGAGTTAGGATTAATTTTATGTATCAAAATTTGGATTTGTTAATCTCTTTGATCTCACGTAGCCAAGGGCTTGACCACTTGGCACGTGTGATGCTTAGGGCGATGTCAATCAAAATGTTTGTCTAAATGGCACAAGAATCCTAATCTTTGTGAAACACATTTTCTAGCCAAATGGTTTTAATATCTAAATCTTCCGTTCGGGAGCATCTAACGGTGTCCCGAGCCGGTTATCAAGAGTCGAACGGTTTAGCCTTAGTTGTGGTATTTATGATCCCCTAGACTACGCCTTAGTTTAATTTGCCGTTTTTAATCTTCCGAGTCGTTCACGAAGTTAAGTGAATTCCACCAACAAATCACAAAAGCCAAGTTTGCCGCTTTAAGGCTAAAAACTTCATTCGCAAGTCAACTCTCACGCCGGGTGCGTTCGGTCCCTGTGGATTCGACCCGGTCTTACCGGTTATTATGCTACCGCCGACCTAGCCCTACGCTTGGGGCGACATTATCTACGATACAATCCAAGGTCGCAAGCACCTAGGGTGAGTTTTCCTCATTGAATGGGACTAATGGACTACAGGAGTTAAAGTCTACAAAAACATAGATTTCAAATACAGTTATTCTCTTTACATACATCAACTAAACAATTTTTCAGTTTTACATTTGTCGTTTTGAGTCAAATTTTTGGAGATTATTGGTTCATTCGATGAGTGGAATCGAAAAAGTTAAAAAAAATGAATTTTATCCAATTCTTTTGGGAAAACGACCAACTTTTAGTAATTTTAGCAGGTTGATCTATGCAGAGACCATCGATATTCATAGATTTACCGTTTACTTCCTCCGTCCCAAATTGGATGTCCATTTTTTAAATTCGTGTCAATTTCAATCGCTAATATCTTTCAATATGAATCTCCAAAAATGTAACGACCCAGATTTTCGCTCTATTATTTATTTATTTATTTATTTATTATTATTCGCGTGTTGATTTCTAATTCGTGATATTTATTCGCTAGTTACTATTGAGCTAGGATCCTAACTTCAATTTTTTTTTCCGTTCCTATAGTAACTATGCATATAGTATATACATAATATATAGTTAGTGTCCTAACTATTTTTCCTAAACTCCATTTACTTTCCAACTAAACCCAAAACTCTTACACATCAAATTCAAATTTCCATCACATCTATCCATCACTCTTGTTTAGCCATTTTTGGCCATCCCTTTATCTCATCCAATTAGAGCTTAACACACCCCTATAACACATTCCTCTAACCCATGGTTATAAGCCTCATCTCTTTACCCATGAGATTTGAGCTTAATCTACCACCCCTTTTTATTACCTTTCCTCCTTCTTAATTTTTTTCGGTAGAAGAACCACATTCTCCACTATATTGTTCTTCTTCTTTTCTGGTTATTTACCAAGAGTTGGCTGGGGGAGTGAAGAAAAGAAGAAAGAAAAAGAAGAAAGAAGAAGAAGAAAGGAGAAGAAGTTTTGACGCGACCGAGGCCCATCCAAATCACTACGGTTTAGCTTAATCTTCGGAAGAGAGGTAGGTTACGTCCTACTGAACCCATCGGTATATAATAAGCCGATTTTCGTTGAGTAGAAATAGAACCCGAGCATTTTGTTAGTTGCAAGGTAGTGTAAATTCGATTTTGACTTTCCAAGCTATTGGGTCCCGTCCAAAACAAACAGAACCCAACTTTGTCCCTGATGAAGATGTAGTTCATTTCATAACGAACGTTTTGATATATAATACGTTGATTTTCGTTAAGTAGAAACAAAACCCAAGCGTTTCGATCGTTAAGGAGCAGTGTCTATGCGTTTTTGAACTTCTGAGCTACTGGGTCCCGTCCAAAACAATCCGAACCCAACTTTTTTCCATTATAGAGTTGTAGTTCATTTCATAACGAACGTTTTGATATATAATATGTTGATTTTCGTTAAGTAGAAACAAAACCCAAGCGTTTCGATCGTTGAGGAGCAGTGTCTATGCGTTTTTAAACTTTTGATCTATTGGGTCCCGTCCAAAACAATCCGAACCCAACTTTTTCCATGATAGAGTTGTAGTTCATTTCATAACGAATGTTTTGATATATAATACGTTGATTTTCGTCAAGTAGAAACAAAACCCAAGCGTTTCGATCGTTGAGAAGTAGCGTATATGCGTTTTTGACTTTCCGAGCTACTGGTTCACGTCCAAACCACTTCAAATCTAACTTTTTCATTGATAGAAGTGTAGTTCATGTTCTAACGAACATTTTGATATATTATTTGTAAATTTTCATTATGTATAGACAAAACTCGGACGTTTCGATCGGTGGAGCGCATGACTATCACCTCACTCGGTATAGCCACCAACTTGTAATCAAGTGAATAGTTTGGGAAGTCAACTACACTAGGCCTAATTTTTTATTAATTACAGTTTGACCCCTAAACTTTAGATTTATTATTGCTGAGTCCTTAAACTTTAGATTTTTAACATTTTAATCACGGATTTTGGTTACTTTATATTTTAACCTTGTATTGCAAAATTTTGTATCACATTAGATTAAACATGATCTAATTTAATTACCAAGTACATGACCAGACTAGGAAATGTGCCCGTGATTATCACTTGACCATTTTTGCAACCGTACTTGTTTTATTTATTAGACATGTTGATTATTATTATTGCAAGTATCAAGATTTTAGAAAATGGTATACATTTCTTATATTATCACGTGGGTTTTAATAAGGTATTTTACGTGTTTACCCTTCGTTGTGGCAAAATTACAATTTTACCGTTGTATAAATTTTTATTTACAAAAGGCCCCCTAAGTTAGTAAAAATTTTGCGAAGGACCCTAGAACTGTGAAATTACTTTTGTTACTCTTATACTTACTTAAAATTTCGAGGGCGACCCCTTATTTCTATAAATTACATTTATGACCCTATACTTTATTTAATCACGTTAAGACCCCTTGTTTTCAATTACTTTGATTTGTGATGACTTGTGAACTTGTGAATCATGTTATTTGACTTTGTGACCCTTAGAATATCGTTATCGCTTTGTTTCTTCTGTTGTGCGCACTTATCATGGAATTGTTGAATGTTAGAATGGACACTTAGGTTCCTGGGTTGGGTGATCGTACGCAGATTTCACGTAGACGTT
Organism: Vaccinium myrtillus; assembly: GCA_016920895.1. Taxonomy (NCBI): domain Eukaryota; kingdom Viridiplantae; phylum Streptophyta; class Magnoliopsida; order Ericales; family Ericaceae; genus Vaccinium; species Vaccinium myrtillus. The sequence goes on along the minus strand of CM029271.1, from coordinate 28,851,921 downwards.
GAGGTTAATGGAAATTAGAAATGAATTGATTTATGGGGAGTCACCCCGAGATTTGTTGAATGGCAGACAACCAAGTGATTTCGGTTTGGAGGATTATTTGGCAGCCTGCCAGGATTTTGAAACCCTAGGATATGACAATCTGTGATTACTTCATTTGAATTCTGAGGCGTTAAAAGGGTGGATGTATTATAGACCGAGTTACGGCTATATACCTACAGGAGCTGACAGTTGTCACTCGTAGCCCAGTGGTACAATCAGTCCCTGGGAAATTCATCCTTGTGAGGCGGTTGACGGTTGGATTAAGAACGTAACTTATGTCTTCCGTCCGGGCTCCCAGTCAGGGCAAGCAAGGGGGGAGTTTAATCACAGATTGGTCATAGTCCTTAGTGGTTATTTGGGAGGAAAGTTCTCTAGGTTGAGAACTTAGATGAAAATGTAAGTTAATGGCTAGTAATGAACTCAGTTATGTGTTTACTCTTTTACGTACTGCTTTTCAATCATATATGTTGTTCTTGTATGTTATGTAAGGGTCGGGGGTTAGAGTAGCTATTGAGTGATTTATCGCTCACGGTGTTACACTTCTTGACCCTGGTATAATACCATGATGTTGCTTCGCGACTCAGACGTATTTATGCCAGATTGTGATCAAACATGAGGTGTAGGTGTCGAGGGCGACGCTTATTTTGGAATAGAAGGTTTTCCAGTGGATCAGGCTCAAGAGGAGCATTGGGATCAAGATCTCAACCTTAACCTGTAGAGCCACCTCCCTTATTTTTGTGTTGGAAAACTGTAATCTAATTTCCCAACAAAGTACTATGTTATTGTTGTAATCGAATTAAGACACTTATGTTATTTTTGCTGCTAATCAATGAAATTCTTTTGAATAAATCTTTTAAAAGTACTTTAAATAATGCTTTTGAAATTCGGGGCATTACAAAAAAAACTCAATATGAGTCTTGTTTGATAGTTCTCGATGAGTTCTATAATACAAAATATTCATAATTACGGAAAACATTATAAATTGAAAGTTAAAACAATCGAAAAATGACACGAGTTTAAAAAATGGACATCCAATTTGAGACGGAGGGAGTAACAAATTAGGTTAAACATGTCTCAAGCAAGATTAAAATCAATCGTTGTCATAATTGTCATTGTCAATTGAAAGGGTAAACAACTAAACAATGTAAGACAATTTAGCCCCTGAAAAAAATCCCCAGTCGACCTCTAGTAGTTACAGTGCTAATATTAAGCCAGCCACATGTTTTTTCTCCAACTCCAACTTTTATGAAAAATAAATAAAAATCATGATATGCAACAAAAAAAAAGAATATCAAAACAAGTTTCCGGACTATTCCTGAAAAAGTCCTCCATCCCAAGGCCATTAATCACCCAAACAATTCGGTAAAACAAATGGCTTGTCGGGAGGGACACCACCGTGCAATCGTCCAATTTTCCGTCCACGCGTGGTTCACTTTCATGATCGGAATTGTTCATTTCATAGATCTCGTCTAGAATATTGATTATGCCGAATCATGTTAATCAGAGGCTTATTAACACTTGATCCGAGGTTCGTTTATGTTTTTGACAATGGATTTGGCCACACTAGACCAAACCATTGAAACCAATGTTTACAATGAATAGATCACTCTGATGAGATATTGATCGGTACTTATTAACATCATTTTTAACACTCTTATTAACATCATTTTTAACACTGTTGAAGTTTTCGATGAGCTTTGCAATATAAATAGTTTCGATCATAAAAGTGAACCTGACATGAGCCGAAAACCGGCTAACTGCATATAAAGATACTGCAGACGAGCCATGTCCGACAATTAAATATTGTGTTTTGGCTTAAAAAGCCAACCTAACTTTTTCTTTTGTCTTTATTTGATTTTTTTTTTGCGTTTGTTACTTTTGCATCGATTTTTTGAGTATTATTGGTTCTTCTCGGCGAGAGGAATCCAAAAAGGTAAAAGATTATGAGCCGAAAACCGGCTAACTGCATATAAAGATACTGCAGACGAGCCATGTCTGACAATTAAATATTGTGTTTTGGCTTAAAAAGCCAACCTAACTTTTTCTTTTGTCTTTATTTGATTTTTTTTTTGTGTTTGTTACTTTTGCATCGATTTTTTGAGTATTATTGGTTTTTCTCGGCGAGAGGAATCCAAAAAGGTAAAAGATTATGAGTAGAACTCTCGATTTTTTGAATAAGATCGCAAAAAGTGTAAAAAGCTGACTTTTTTGACTTATTCTTGTCTTTATTCAAAAAAAATATATGTTTCGATCATAACTTTTTACTTTTTTGATTCTTCTCGCCGAGACGAACTAATAATACACAAAAAGTTGATGCGAAACTAAAAAATACAAAAAAAAATCAAATAAAAACAAAAAAAATAAACCAACTAACTTTTTAGGCTAAAAAACACCCGGTTCGCTATTCAATCACGGACTCCACCTTTTCCCTGTGAAAAGTGTATAAACACCGAAAAATCTTCTTCCTCCAAATTACTACATGGGCACCGTCGGTAGGTAATGTAAGGCGGGAAAAAAACAAGAAAAAAACCTTGGAATCAGTGGACGGTGTATCATTTTTTTTGAGTCCTTTTCGGGCCCACCTAGATTTTTTTTTTGAATTCTATAATTTTTGCACAAAAATGAAACCATAATTCACAATAAACTAGGAATAAATCCTACTCCTTCGGGTGCTACCAATTTTGAAATTGAAAAAAAAAAAAACTTTCTACAAATTTGGAACTGATCGAGATCATCAACCAATGCTCTCTGGAAATTTTTAGGGTACCTGTGAAGGCTGGGTATCGATAGTATTGATATCTAGAATCTCTCAATTAGCGTTGCTCTTTTGATGACTTTCTAAACATATTCGTCACATATACACGTAAATCAAGGTGAAATATACTACGTACCTGTTCTGATTCTTTGATTTTGATGCAGATTCGAATTTTTTTCTATCGAAGGATATGAGCAACTCGATAGGGCATAATTTTCTTCACCAGAGTTTGCTTGCTCCGACAGTTTTTGAGCATCAAAGTAAGATCAATTCCCCTTGCATTCCGAGTAATACGTTATTTCAAGCTCAAGCAAATTCACAGTTACGGAAATCGCCTATAATTACCAAGTTCAAGGGCAACATTTTGAATAATGTGAGGAGAACGAAGTTGGTAATGGGAACCAATCGAGCTGTTTCTGATTTTCCTACGGCTGTTTTAGCCTCTGATTCTGAGGTATTCTACCAAATTATCACTCTGTAATTGTTTTTCATATTCTTTATTTTGCAGTATGTTCTCTTCTAAGTAATACATATGAAATTTGGTTGGAACTTGTTAGCCTTTTTATTTTTTGATGAGGATCCGTTTGGGAAGGAACGGTCCAGATGCAGCCCTTTGTGGGCCTACTTTGAGGATTGAAAATGTTCATCTTTTACAGCTCGTCAAGTATGTTAAGTGCACCAAAAGTCATGTTAATCGAATACAGGTTTGCTACGGGCAATAACCCTTGTAGCTTGCACAAACTCTCTCACATGAGATATATGGGTCCCGACTCCCACATATCCCATGTGAGAGAGTTTGTGCAATTGTTGAAGCAAGTGTTAGTGCCTCTATTTATTCTCAGTCGAATATAGATCGATGTGGTTTAGAATACATTTATCTTGTAAAAAACCATACAGTGGTTTTCATTCTGAACATAAGGTTTGTTTACTAGGCACTAAATCTTCTTTACATTGAGAACGTACGCAACTTCCAAAACACGTGATTCTGGACATGTACAGCCCCTTTGAATTCAAGAAGGGTGGGAAAAGAAAAGAGAGGAGGATAGGCATAGTATCACATGTTGGGGTAACTAAAAGAGGTTAGAAATGTCGAGAAAGGATGAGAATGAAGAAAAAATATTGATTTTTATTTGTCCATTTTTGTTTCACCTGTTATTTTCTCTCCCTTTCTCACATTCCAAAGGGCCAGTTAGCGGCTGTTACGCCAAATGAGTTCGAAATGTCACCTTGCGCATGCCATCTGTTTGGAAAAGAACTTTGGATAAAATGAAATGACAAGATAGGATTAGTTACCACACAAAAATTGTGACAAAAGATTTTAAATAACCAAAATTCAATGGGATTGGATACTTTTCTTCGGTTTTGTGTCCATTAGTTCAAATTGATTGAATATGTTGATTCATATCTCATTGGTGCTCAAAGTGCATTCTTCAAAAGCACCAAGTTGGATAAAGTTTTAGCTCTTCTGTGAGAAGGAAAAAACAATGAGGCAGCATCATCTCCATCAAGGTGGGTTAGAGCCAACCTTTTGTCTTCTATTTTTAGACAGCATATAACTATATTAGTGTTAGCATACGTTCATCAACACTGGAATGCTGTGGTTTTTCAGATTTTTTCTACCTGTCATTTCAGGGTTGGAAGATGTCTTAACTATAAATAGTTAAAAAAACTTTATCACTCCACCCTTGTTAATTAATTAAGTTATGAGTATCACAGTCATCTCAGATAAAAAGGTTTTTATTTACTTCCAATCTATATTGTCCTGACCAGTGTCCTAGAGTGTACTTCTGATACAGTTAAGTTTCTCTCTTTGCTTAAATGGGAAATAATGGATACCTTTGTGGTATGAGCTTAAGCCGATAGAATGAGTTGATGATTTAAGAACCTGCAAATTTTGTGTACTTCTTCTACATGTCTTTTCTGGCTTGAACATCAGTTTATCTTGACTTTTTCTTTTCTTGTAGCAACTTGCAGAAAAATTCAACCTTGATGGAAACAGTGAATTGAAGGTATTAACACCTTAGGGTTTTGCATTTGGAATTGTAAACTTGTTAAGATGAATTCCGGTTCCTGTTCTTTCAAATACGAAGCATATTCAACATGAGTTTCTCCTATCCAATTCAACAGGTGGATGTTAGTGCACCTAATTCTGGTTCCATGACACAAATAGATATTCAGGCCACTAATGCTAGTGGCAACTTACTTCTACACTGGGGTGGGATACAGAACCGAAAAGAGTAAGTCCATTTGTACATGGAGATTTGTATTTGTTGGAGTTTCCGAGTATACTGTTTGACACTATTTCTTTTTCCATTGTCAATTTCAAGGAAGTGGGTACTTCCTACTTGTCGTCCTGAGGGAACTACACCATATAAGAACAGAGCTCTTAGAACTCCTTTTTTGAAAGTAAGTTACAAGTACCAAAAGAAAACCAATTCATGAAATGTCTTTCCGTGTAACTGAAGATGGTTGACCTATTCTTGATTAATTTAAGTCGACAACGAAATTCTTAATTACCTGTCATATACTTCTTTTGTTGTAGACTGGCTCCAGTTCTTTCCTGAAAATAGAGATTGATGATCCTACAATACAAGCTATAGAGTTTCTCATTGTGGATGAAGGGCAGAATAAATGGTAAGTCTCCATCGTTGTATAAGTTTCTAGCTTTGTAGCCCCGGTGCAATATGCTCCAAAATTTACCCCTTTTGTTGTTTCCTACAATTCTTTTTCTTGTTTGTAGGTTCAAAAATAATGGTGGCAACTTCCATATTAAGTTGCCAGTGAAACGCAAGTTGATTCCAAACGATTCAGTTCCTGAAGATCTTGTACAGACTCAAGCCTATTTGAGGTGGGAAAGGAAGGGTAAACAGATGTATACTCCTCAGCAAGAGAAGGCAAGTAACGAATACTGTTTTCTGAATGAATTACTCAAGGGATTCTTTGTGTTAATACTTTGTATACAATTACGATTTATATTTTATTTCTTTGCCAAAGAAGGGTAACATGTGCCTGATCCTGTAGTTGCGCTTATGACAGTTGCTCCTCTTAGTGATTTTGTTTGTGAAAACAACCACATTTGAAACTTGCCATGTGGAAAAGGGAAAATAGTGGGTATTTCGAGAGGTTGAAATTCTCTGTAGCAATCTGATGCAAAGGCAGTGAAGTTTTAGATGACTTTATTTGCAACTGCCTACATCCTAATTTGTTGAAAGTTCTGCAATGTGTTTAGCATTGCACGATTTACTAGGAAACTTCTATGGTCATGTGCATGGTCATGAGTAGGTTTTTGTCAGAAAACCTGCTTAGTAATAAAGTTGCGAAGTAAAATTTAAACGTTAGTGGCATAAATTTTCCAATTTAGTGGGGAGTTCTAGGAAGAGATAGGGTTGTCCTACAGTCTTCCATTGGTACTGAAAAAAGGTGATGATGTTATGTGTTTGCCTTTTGTTAAGGAATTGGGATAGAGGCATTTCTTAAGTAGAGTCCTGCATGAACTGATTAAAAAAAAAAAAAAACAGAGTCCAGCATGAAGGGTAGAAGTCCTCTCATTCTAAACTCCACTTTCTGAATATTGATTCTAATCATCGAGTTCTTCGTTTTGTTGGAGGCGTATGTAGCAGTGGAGACATGCTACTATGCTAGTATTGGGATATGGGATCATTTTACTGTGCCAGCCATGTAACGCAAAACGGCATATTGTTTCTCTTGTTGTTTCAACATGTTAACCTTCGTTTTCCTCGATGTTCTTCGGTTAGAATGTCGGAGATGATAGCGGAATGGTTGGTTATCTTTCCAATCTGTCAAATGAAGTTTGGCTTACATGAAGGGGTATATTAGACTCGGGCTATATCTGACTCGGGCTAGATCCTCCAATGAAAATCTTCTGTCATTATCCTACGGGAATAGTGCTTACCTTACCATTTTTTTTTGTTACAGGAGGAATATGAAGCAGCTCGATCTGAGCTATTGGAGGAAGTAGCTAGGGGCATTTCCATACAGGACCTTCGAGCCAGGCTAACAAATAAAAACAACACAAGTGAGCCTAAGGAGCAGCTTCTTTCTGAAACAAGGAAGAAGAGTACAAAAGGAGAAATACAGAAGGTTGCAGAAAGAACGAGGTATTATAGTGGTGAAAGGATTCAGCGCAAGAAGAGGGATTTGATGCAGCTTCTTAATAAGTACGTGGCTGGAGCTATTGAGGAAAAAATCCCAGTCAAATCAAAAACCTTGTCCACAGTTGAGCTTTTTGCAAAGGAAAAGGAGGAACAAGCCGGTGGCCCTATTATAATCAAGAAAATATTGAGGCTTGCTGATAAGGAACTTCTGGTGGGATGGTGATACGCCATTGCTATTGATGTTATCCTAGGAAATTTCGGTTGCTGGATTTGTTGTAATGTTTTGACGCTTTGTACATTTTCAAGGTACTGATTACGAAGAATGCGGAAAAGACAAAGGTTCATTTGGCTACAGATCTCACAGAACCAGTTATCCTCCACTGGGCTTTATCTAAAACACCTGGAGAATGGCTTGTAAGATAGTAGGAATCTACTAATCGTGCACATTGTTAATCCTGCAGTTTATTAGAGTGGATACCTTTGCACTTAACACAACTTGTGCTTCCTTTTCGTTAATCAACTGTACGTAAGTATGGATGTTTTGCAGGCACCACCTCCAAGTTTATTGCCCCTTGGTTCAACTTCGCTAGACAAGGCCAGTCAAACAAAATTCACTAGTTCTAATGATCCCACTTCCAAGGTGTGCCAAGTGAAACTTGATGTAATCCTACATGTCTGAATACCAGAGAGACTTCGGCATTTTTTTAAAATTGATGCAAGAGTTAATGGACAGCAGCCTCATATTCCTGATTCAATTTTCAGGTCCAATCTTTGGAAATAGATATTGAAGATGACAGTTTTGTGGGGATGCCATTTGTCCTTTTGTCTGGCGGAAAATGGATGAAGAATCAAGGTTCAGACTTCTATGTTGAATTTGGTGTTAAGTCTAAGCAGATTCAAAAGGTTTCTCTCTGTTTAATTTTGTTGAGAAGGAATTGTTGTCTTATGCTTTTCTTGGTGTTTTTAGTTTTTCTTTTTGTTCTTCTCCATCCACACCACTTCCCAGCCATATTGACTTTGTATTGCTCTACTTGGAAGGATGCTGGTGATGGCCGAGGCACTGCTAAGGCTTTGTTGGATAAAATAGCCAGTATGGAAAGTGAGGCACAGAAGTCCTTCATGCATCGGTGAGTATTCTCAGCCCACTCTCTCTCTCTCTTGGCAGACTGTAAGTAGCAAGAGGTTTTGCTTAAAGTAATAAACTTCAGCCATTTGTTGTCCTTTGACATCTTTTCCATCTATAAGCATATATGCCTCTTTGTTGCAACCATTGCTTTTAGAAGTATTCTAGTGGAGTATTTTTCTGTCTTTTTTGCGACCATTGTGTTAGTATTCTAATATTTTTCTATTGCACAATGTATGCTAGTTGAGGTTGGCTTCTTGTATCTTAGGTAGAGTGTATGTGCTAGTTCTTTCAAGTGCCGTAGTGGGCTTCAGGAAATGAGGGGCTTGGCATGGACTTGGGTTTTTTTTTTTTTTTTCCATGTTGTTCTGCAGCGAGACCTTGTCTTAGCTAATGTTGTTGGCTTTGTGAATTTGGCTCATTCTAATAAATTTCTATCTGATATTCTTCTTGTCAGGTTTAATATTGCAGCAGACTTGGTATACGAAGCCAAAGACGCTGGTGAACTGGGTTTTGCAGGACTTCTTGTGTGGTTGAGGTTTGTGGCTACACGACAACTCATATGGAACAAAAACTACAACGTCAAACCACGGTATAACTCTTCTGAGATATTTACCACATGTGCTTGTAAACTTATATCTGTCTCGTACAGTTTTCAGATGTCGCTTTGACTCTGTTTGATATTCAACATTTCCTTACTTAAATTTTTCCCTATTTTTTTCCGGAAAGGTTGTCAGATTCCATCATTCTCTAATGGTGACTGGGTGACCCTGTATGGTCTCCTTCTCTAAATGTGGTGGTAACTGTATCTGTGCAGTGAAATAAGTCAGGCTCAAGATAAGCTTACCGACTTGCTTGAGTATGTGTATAGAACTAATCCAGAGTATCGAGAACTTTTGCGAATGATTCTGTCTACTGTTGGTCGTGGAGGTGAAGGAGATGTAGGGCAGCGAATTCGAGATGAAATCCTGGTTATCCAGGTAAATCTGATCTCTTCTGTGCTGTCCAACATTGATAATATGTGAGCTCTTGAAAGTTTTTGCCCTTCTAGGGAAAACGATTGTTGCACACATATGAGACCAATTATATGTTTATTGCAGAGAAACAATGCTTGCAAGGGTGGAATAATGGAGCAATGGCATCAAAAGCTGCATAATAACACTAGCCCTGATGATGTTGTCATCTGTCAGGTATCGGAGTGCAAACCTGGGTGGACTTTTGCAGTCTATATTACTAGCACTGGTGACTTGTCTCACACTGAATGTTCTTGTAGGCATTAATTGATTATATCAATACTGATATGGACGTCAGTGTTTATTGGAAAACCCTGAATGACAATGGAATAACAAAAGAGCGCCTTTTGAGTTATGATCGTGCTATCCGTTCTGAACCTGATTTCAGGAGAGATCAGAAAGATGGCCTTCTCCGCGATCTTAGAAGTTACATGAGAACATTGAAGGTTGGCTTCTTAAACTTTCCCGGTCAATGCTTCTAACATGTTATCCAGTTTCCGCATATCTCCTTTGATGGCATGAAACTGCACAATAAGTGAAACCATAATGACTCATAAACAAAATTTCTTAGGAAGGATTTTAAAACATGCCCCGCTAAAAAATTATAGAGAAATGGAGGTTCTGAAGCATGCAACATGAAGCTATCTAATCCATGCATGGATGATGCCTGATGGATATATGCCTTTTCTCCATACTAGTATTTTACTTCCAGAAGTAGGTGACATGAATTATCAATGATTCACTAGAGGATGTAACAGTACATTGTGCACTGAATCCTCATCAAAGTGGAAATGTTTGTAGAGATATTTTCTTCATGAATTTACGAAAGAAAAATGAACTTGTTGCAGTCCGATCGCTCAGAACTTTATAGCATTTTTTCTATTTGGTTGCCAAATCAATCAATGTTGGTATAAATGACGAGTTGACAACTATGTGACACAGGCAGTGCATTCCGGTGCAGATTTGGAGTCAGCTATTTCTAATTGCATGGGGTACAGGTCCGAGGTATTTTCATTGACTGGAAGGTGTTGCTCAACTACACATCTTTTCTTCTTCATGTGATTAAACTTCAGTATTTTTTCTCAGGGGAAAGGTTTCATGGTTGGGGTGCAGATAAATCCTATAGCAAGCTTGCCATCTGGATTTCCAGTACTATTTTCTAGCTACTATTTTTGTGCTACCTGCTTGATGTCAACAGTGTGACAAATTAATAGAAAATCTGTTCCCATGTAACTTTGATGAATCTTCTAAACAGGAACTGCTTCAGTTTGTCCTGAAACATGTTGAAGATAAGAATGTGGAACCACTTCTTGAGGTATGCAAAATTAATTTTGTAGGCTTTGTGTTTTTCTGGCCATCCCCACACTCTAATTGCCCATAAGACTCACTACTGAATGAAGTATCTCAAATTCAGGGATTGCTAGAGACTCGTGCGGAGCTTAGGCCAGTGCTTTCTAAATCAATTGATCGTCTTAAGGATCTTTTGTTTTTGGACATTGCCCTTGATTCTACCGTTCGGACAGCCATTGAAAGGGGATATGAGGAGTTGAATAATGCTAAACCAGAGGTATATGTACTTGTCAGCATAGCTGCACCTGTTTATCATCGTCGTTGTGCATTTTTCTCCTTTATTGTTAGTCTTGACTGATGGTCTTTCACATCTCTTTGAGGTTTCTGGTTTGCTTTAGTTTCACCGGTCAAATGTGCTCAACCTATTTATGTGTTTGCAGAAAATTATGTACTTCATCACTCTTGTCCTTGAAAACCTCACCCTGTCTTGGGATGATAATGAGGATCTCATCAATTGCTTAAAGGTAATCAATTATGCAACTAAATATCCAAATTTCTTGTTCATTCTTGAGTTGGAAGCCTGAAATATTTGTTTCTTTCTTATCTTCGCCTGTGGTGTTTAGACTTATATGCAACTTGATAATCAATACATGTTGGACAAGACTGAGCAACAAAAAAAAAAAAAAAAAAGAAAAGGAAAAGAAAAAAAGAAATGTTGGATGGGACATTGCATTATGTTTCATGCAGTCTTTCCAGGGTTTTAAATAAAGGCTCTTACGTACCATATTGGCTGTTACATAACGCGGTAATGGGATTTTGGACTTCCAATACTATTATCTACTTTTATATTGGCCGATATAGACCAATACGGTCGTCTATATATGGCTGATATACCGCCGGTACGTTTCCCGATACCACGATTTAAAACCTTGAGTCTTTCTGTATGTACCAATTGTTTTGGTATAACAAATTATGATGTTTTTGATGTACTTACTTAAATATCTATAGAATTAATCCAAATGGAATAAGCTCTGAAGTGGCACACTAATCTTGAAGACTTGTTCAGTTTCCTGTATTATCCTCTCCGTCTTAAATAAATCCCCTTGAACTGTAGATATATCCAACTGTTCCCGTTTCCCTTGACCGACAAGGTTTAACCTAAGCCACTTTAAGATGTGGAGCTCTGTTTTTAAAAGTCTGGTGTTTAAACTTAAACCCATGTAGCTCAACTGAAAGTTTTAATCATTACATATGGTATTGTGATGGGTGTCAATGGTCTCTCCCAACACAGTATAGTATTTATAGTTATCTGCACCAATGTCTGAAAGTTGCATGATTGGACAGTGTAAATTGATTAATATTCTGTTTTTGCTGCTTATGAAGGGATGGAATGAAGCTCTAAACATGTCAAAGTCTGGAGATAATCACTGGGCTCTATATGCTAAATCCGTCCTTGACAGAACCCGGCTTGCACTTGCAGGCAAGGCAGAGTCCTACCATCATTTATTGCAACCATCCGCTGAATATCTTGGATCCCAGCTTGGAGTGGAGCAATGGGCTGTATGTTGATCATTCTATAACTGTACAAGCTTTTGTATTGTATATAATACCTTGGCATCACCTGTACAATCACTTAATGCAGGTGAACATTTTCACTGAAGAAATCATTCGTGCTGGATCAGCGGCATCACTATCATCACTTCTTAATCGACTTGATCCCGTTCTTCGTGAAACTGCTAATTTGGGAAGGTTGATCCAACTATCATTATTCTAATTAGCACAATACGCTAGAATTCAATTGGGCTGTAGTTTATTCTTGTCCCTAAAAGAAAAAGCTAATATGATGCTATATTGTGAACCTCATGCTTACCTTCACAAATGAACCTCATGCATATGATAGTTTACTGTTACGAGGTTCAAACTTAGATAAGTTTAGACTTCTAACAACTTTAATTCATGTGTTACAGTTGGCAGGTTATCAGTCCGGTTGAAGCCGTTGGATATGTTGTTGTTGCAGATAGAAAAAGCTAATATGATGCTATATTGTGAACCTCATGCTTACCTTCACAAATGAACCTCATGCATAAGATAGTTTACTGTTACGAGGTTCAAACTTAGATAAGTTTAGACATCTAACAACTTTAATTCGTGTGTTACAGTTGGCAGGTTATCAGTCCGGTTGAAGCCGTTGGATATGTTGTTGTTGTAGACGAGTTGCTTTCTGTTCAGAATAAATCATATGGACGGCCAACAATTTTGGTGGCAAAATCTGTAAAAGGAGAGGAGGAAATTCCTGATGGTGCAGTTGCCGTGGTAACACCTGACATGCCAGATGTCCTATCACATGTTTCTGTGCGAGCAAGAAATAGCAAGGTTTCCAACTGGAATTTTTGTGCCCTACTTTTGTTCATCACGGGTGATCGTTGAAATGAGAAACTAACCTCTGATATTTGTGATCATTTTTCCTCTTTGGCAGGTCTGCTTTGCTACTTGCTTTGATTCCGGCATTTGGGCTGACCTCCAAGCAAATGAAGGGAATTTATTGCAGATAAAGCCCACTTCTGCAGATATAGTTTATAGGTAGTGCTACCCATCTTGCTTCTTACTTCCTGTCTTACAACTTGCATGATGAAGTTACAATCCATTTTCCTCTTGTTTTTAGTACGAATTCCTCATTTAACTTTCCACATTCTCTGAAAACCAAAAAAATCATTGAAACACTTAAATTTGACACTGTAGAAGAAGCCAAAGTTAATTGTTTTTCCTTCTTCTTAATCTCAGCAAGTTGAAGGAGGGTGACTTAACAAATGCAAGTTCAACAAGCTTGAAAGAAGAAGACTCTTTGCCATCTCTTACACTGGTCAGAAAGCAGTTTGGTGGTAGATATGCAATATCATCCGAGGAGTTCACAAGTGAAATGGTTAGGATTCCAATGCCAAGTTTTAGTTCTATTCAAGGAGTTTCGCCTTTTTGCTTTCTTTTTACCATCAACTGATCTTTATAACACGAGTTCCGGGAGGATTATTTAATGGATTGCTGTAAATGTTTTGAATTTTCCAATATTTGGAGCTTATAGAACTCTGATTTTTGTAGGTTGGAGCCAAATCACGCAATATAGCATACCTAAAAGGAAAAGTGCCATCTTGGGTTGGGATTCCTACATCAGTTGCCCTACCATTTGGAGTTTTTGAGAAAGTTCTTTTGGATGGTTTAAATCAGGTTTTTCCCGTTGACTTTGATGCATTTTAATGCAGGTGTTTTGGTTGTCTGAGGTGGTTTTCTGTGCTTTGGTTGGTTTCTTACCATCCAGTAGTGTCTTGTTTTTTCCCCTTTTGGGTCCTTGGCGTTCTTAGTCTCGGGCCCGTTTGATCTTTGTAATTTGTTTGCAAAGATTAATAAATTTTTTTGCCTATCAAAAAAAAAAAAAAAAAAAAACAATCTACTCTACCTCAATCACTGATGTGGTCATACCGTAACATAGATGCATTGGCATCAGTAATAAATTGGTGCGCCCTGCTCTGCTATTTTCTTAGTTGTGACTGCTCATCGCTCCTTGCATTTGATTTACAGGGAGTGGCTGGAAATTTGCAGATTCTGAAGAAAAAACTAGGAGAAGGAGATGTCAGTGCACTCGGGGATATCCGTAAGGCAGTTTTAGAACTTGCAGCGCCATCCCAGTTGGTATGTCCTTCCTAAAGGAGTAGAGGATTTGTCCTTCCTCTTCTTCTTATTTGGACTTATAAGCCTCGGAAATTCTGGAACCTAGATACGCCTATTTTTCTTCTTTGCTTACCACAAAATTGACAACAAAGAAAGGACCGAGTTCAAGCTAAAGCTGAAACCTTATGGCAGGTGGAAGAGTTGAAAAATAAGATGCAGAGTTCTGGCATGCCTTGGCCTGGTGATGAAGGCCAGCAGAGATGGGAGCAAGCATGGCTGGCTATAAAGAAAGTAAGACTGTCATCCTGCTCTAAAAGTTTCCTAAGAATAATTATAATGTCTGTTAGCCATTCAGCCCGCTAAAGAGCCTTAATATGCTGAGGCATGCCATGTGTTCATGATTTCTTAGGTCTGGGCTTCAAAGTGGAATGAGAGAGCCTACTTCAGCACAAGAAAAGTGAAATTAGATCACGAGTATCTTTGCATGGCTGTCCTGGTTCAGGAAATAATAAACGCCGACTATGCATTTGTCATCCACACAACAAATCCATCTTCAGGAGACTCATCAGAGATATATGCCGAGGTAATGTGTGATTTAGAGTGCTTTGTTCGACCCAATTTCTCCTTTGTTTTCCTTTTAAACCTCCTAAATAATAGGTTTGGGAATCAAACTGACCAAGTGGAGTTGGCTATAAGTCGAGGCAGAATCCACTCATGCCTCCAACATCCGCCACATAAGCTTGTTCATAGATGACAGCTGGTTGGAAATTGGAAGATTATAAAGCTTTGGTTGAGTATAACTGATCCATAACACCAACTGGCTCAACTCCAAATAGTGAAACTTGCTAGTTGTAATTTTGGTTTCCATTTATGGAATTTTGATGTAAGGGACCTCAGTGAAAATAATGTTCCGTCGTTCCTCAGTAGTTCAGTGGTAGAACAGTCGGCTGTTCACTGATTGGTCGTAAGTTCTACTTCCTTTTAAACTAGTGCGAATCCTCTTCTCCTAACTCTCCGGTATTTGATCAAAAAAAAAAAAACTCTCCGGTCTGTTAAGTGGGTGGGGTTTGTTCATTTCCCTCGATAGAAGGAAGAGAATGATAACAGGAAGAGGAGCTCTACCTTCGTTCTGAGTTTAAGACAGCTAGAAGTTACGTTGTTATAGTCATTTTGACAACGTCACTTTTCTTTGAGGTTGGGCGATATGGAAAGACGACCGAGAAACTAACCAGATCTGTTTCTTATTTTGTGCATAGGTTGTGAAGGGCCTCGGAGAAACTCTGGTGGGAGCTTATCCAGGTCGTGCTTTGAGTTTTATCTGCAAGAAGAATAATCTGGACTCTCCTCAGGTCAGTAACCAAGCTTCTTTTGGCATAAGATTTTGTAGTGACGAAGTATCGGGGGACAAAACGTGTCTGCTGAGATGCTCCGTTCTTTGGTTGACCTGTTTTTGAAAATGACCCATAGTTTGTCAAAGCTTAGAGATCTATCGGTGAATGGTGATGCATTTTCTTCATACTTCCCAAACATATTTTATCCAAGAATTTGAGTATACTCTTTTTATAATGCTCAAGCAACTAATCTTTCATTTCATTAAGCTGTATAAAGCTGCATTTCATGGCTTTCTTTTAGTGAGTGTTCGTGTTCAGTAATTCTTTTCTACGGTATTGTTCAACAAATCTAAACCTATCTTTGATAATGACTATGAACAATTCAGGTTTTGGGGTATCCGAGCAAACCCATTGGCCTATTTATAAGGCGATCCATCATCTTCCGATCAGACTCCAATGGTGAAGACCTAGAAGGTTATGCTGGCGCGGGACTTTATGACAGGTAACATCGAGTGATCATTACTGCAGAACTCCTTATACTACCCATCAAACCTATATATTCTGTTAAATTTAATGTATGCATTCGTTTCTCACGAACTTTCATTTTTCTTTTCTTTTCAGTGTTCCGATGGATGAAGAAGAAAAAGTTTTACTTGATTACTCATCTGACCAATTGATTAAGGATGCTAACTTCCGGCAATCAATCCTCTCCAACATTGCTCGTGCTGGAAATGCGATCGAGGAGCTGTATGGATCTCCTCAAGACATTGAAGGTGTAGTTAGAGATGGGAAAATCTATGTTGTACAGACAAGGCCCCAAATGTAATCCTCATTCTCTCTCTGAATATTTCACAAGAGAAAAGGGGTAAGAAATAGGAATATACGTGCATGTGTAGGGTGTCTTTGCAAAAACTCAAAAGGATTCCTGATTATTTAAGTACTTTCCAAATAAACAAGTAGTAGAAAGGTGCAAAAGAAAGAGAGGTGAGAAGTTGACACATGAATAGCAACAAGAGATATGAAACTCTTTTTGTGTAAATTCTTTGTCCGAGACCTCTATCCTGGTGTATGTATCATGTTATATTATTTTATGAAAACCGAATAAAATTCAAGAGCATTTTATTATTCTTTTTGCAGCATGTCTTATGGAAACCAAACAATGGAATTATTAGAAGTCCCAAATTACTTGGCAATGAGAATTATGACAAAGTAGGGGTGAGCAAAAAGACCATGTACTAGGGATGAGAATAAACCATGTATCCTTGATTCCACTCCGAACCGGTCCAATTTGGTGGTTCGGTTCTAGGTTTTTAGTAGCATTGTTTGGACACGGTTTAGAAAATAGAGAACCGTTTAAAATAGATTGTAGGGGTGAAATCGGTTCGGGTTCGGTCGGTTCGGGGTGCCTCTTACATGGACCGAATCGGTTCGGGGTAGGATTCCTCTAAACCGACCCCGACCGATTTAAAGAAGGAACCGATTTTGGTTCGGGGCATCTCGGTTCGGTCTGACATTTCGGGGTATTCGGTTTTTTCGGTCTGGGCCACTTGGGCCTAATCAAAAAAAAAATTTGGACCAAACCCAGCAATCTTTTGGGCCAAACTCAACTTGAGCCTGTTAAAACATTTTCTTTTGGGCCCAAACCCAACTTGAGCCTGTTAAAACATTTTCTTTTGGGCCCAAACCATATCTGCCTCTAGGCCCACTACGATTTTTGTTCATTCATCAGGAAGAAAATGGAAAAGATATGATTACATTTTAAACTACCTCTATTCACGTTTACATCTCAAATTCATCACACATCCAATTATCGAAATTCATCACAAAATAATAAAGTAATAACATTAAGAACAAAAGATCAAAATGCAAGCAGTGAGCATTTTCCAATTTCCAGCAGTTTGCAGTCCAGTGAGCATTTTCCAATTTCCATCGAATAAGCATTTCCTGCAACATAAAGATAAAATGAAAAATCAGTTGATAAACAGTTCCTTGATAAGCATTTCTTCATTCTTGCAACAAAAAAGCATAACCAAAACAGTTTTGAGGCAGTGGACTAATTAAAGCACAAAGATTTGCACATAGAGGCACAGACAACACAGTTTTGCACATAGATTTGCACTAAAAAGAGAGATTGTGTGTACTGTGTCGATAATAAGGTGTGTAAATCAACTCACCAGTTTCTATTAGGGCTCTCTTGAGAGTAGATCTGTACTCTGTAGATGTCGAGACTGTGTGTACTGTGTCGAAATTTCGGTTTTCGGTTCGGTTCGGGTCCCGCCGGTTTTTTTTTCACCCCTAATAGATTGCTTCATAGTTTTAAGCCTGCAGTTGTAGTTATAACCTAATGAAAATAGACAGATGCCTCAAATAAGATAGACGACTAGTGATGTGCATTACAAATTACCTGGTAATTGGTACTATTTTCTAGTGGTTGCTAAATCTTTTTATGCTTATTTGAAAACCTATCATAGAATTTTTGTTTGAATGGATATCGATAAATCTAGTGACCTTTGGTGACTTCATTAATTGTGGTCAATAAAGTAACTTTGAATTGATTAATTTTAAAAACTAGTTACTCCTATATTTTTATAATTTCTTGGACATAATTTTTAAGTTTTGTTGGCTACAATGGAACCATGGTTGGAATCGGAACCGGACAGTGGTTACGTGGTTTGTATTGGTTTTGTTACATAGTTTTTATAGGTCGTATTTCTTCTCAAATTCTTGGAACCGTAAACTATGGTGTAGTTTTTGATTTATTATAGAACCGAACCCATCCAGTCCAGGCTTCCACTATGAGAAACACGATATCTTTACACACAAGTGTATCAAAATCCTTCTGCTAGAATTTTGGTACATCAGGTAATGAACAAACAGCCAAGCGACACACCAGGGGGCGGCCCTAACATTTATAAACATAACATACATTCACACACACTGCTCTTAATAGGATGGACAACCCTCTGCTGCAAAACCTGAGACATTCATCCACACTTCATTCAACCTTCCTGAAAGACGGGATGGCGCATTGTACTGGGCAATCGAATAGGACCCTTTTCCTTCAATACTATCCGGTTTTCCACCTGAGATTTTTCCTAAGACGGTCACAAGAGCTTCCATTTCTTTGTTAATGTTATCATCCTTGGCATACCCAGAAAATTTCTTAACCGCAACGCAATGGCTTCTCCATTTGTCCAACACCAAGTTCAGTTCGGGGTTAGGCTGCGGAGAAGCTCCCCCATAGTTTGCAGACATATAGAGCTTCACAGCGTAGATGGATTCGTGTGGTGATTGGGTAGTGATGCTTGTTAAGACAGGAGCAGTTATCTTAAGCTCAGAAGAGTTGAGGTTGGCACCGTGAATATATTGATACAACCTGCAGTGAGCAAAGCGATAACTAAGATAAAAAGAACCATCTTCTTGCCTTTTTCAATTATTCACAGTGATAGGGAAGTGAAGTCTGTCGAGTTGATTTTGAAAAACAAAGAAAACTCTTCGGTTCAGAATATGTTATTGGAAACGTTTTCTGAAAACAGCATACATCGTTAATTAGTATTATCTAGAAGAAGTTTTTGAGTTTTGGAAACGACACCTGTGAAAGCCGTCTTTGGTTGATTTCTCAAAGGAAGTGCCACCACGGACAAAAGCAGACATCCACGACGATTCTTTGTAGAGTCTGATCTCCACGCCAGGTTCTGATCGTACCACTGTGTATTGTGGTGACTCAATCGCGTTAGAGTCAGGTAACAGTGCCAGAAATAACAGAAACCAAAAGTAATAGTATGCAATGCTACTAAACAGTGGCTGCTGCCTTTGCATTTTTGATTCGAGTGTTTACCAATCCACACAGCTTCTTTTGCCTCTCAGGCTCCCCTCTTTTTATAGATGCATTTATTTGTCGAACCTAGTACAAGTGTCTTCAGTGGCCTACGAGATTAGTGAGTGAGCAATATATAATGTTTGCATGTTCGTAGTATATCATGTCTCGTTCGTCCCATTGTGATTGCAGATGAACACATACCAATGATTAGGGCTGCAAATGAGCTGAGTTGCTCACGAGTAGCTGCCGCTTTGCTCGTTAAGGCTCGGCTCGGCTCGACTCGTTTACTAATCGAGCCCAACTTGAGCTCGAGTTTTGGGCTTGTTTACTAAACGAGAAGAGCTCAGTTCGCAAAAGCTCGGCTCATTTTATAGGCTCAGATCGTTTAAAGTGACTCATTAAGTAAATTAGTCTAGCTCAGCTTGTTTACGACTGAGCCAAGCTCGAGTTTTGGGCTCGTTAAGCAAACGAGACAAGCTCGAACACTACAAAGTTCGGCTCGGCTCGGCTCGTTTGCAACCCTACCAATGCTCAGTAAATGGTAAATAGATCCAGCATTCCCTCTAATTAATTCTTCTTATCTTTTTTTCCGTAGCCCTTGATGTTGTAAAGTGTATACCGGCTTTTGAAAACTTAGCTTAATGTAAGTTTAGCACTTGTATCACTATTCTAGAACAGTTTACCCTTGATATTAATGCCTTATGTTGTTTTCTAGGAGATGAATATGACCTTGTTTCTTTAACATTAGGTTTACCCCATGTTTAAAGTTAAACAAGCGTTTGGGCTCCAAGATCCCCAACCATGCTAAGCTGATAGGATGTTGTTCAGTGTCTGATGCGGGTTCGGTATCCCGTGGCGCATTTTGATTGGCTGCAGGGTACCACGTCCACGCGACATGTGGTACCCGCTCGGCACCTTAAAATTTTCCCCATCAACCACCCCACCTGGCTATTTCAATACACAAGTTGCTTAAATCCAAGTCACCACCAAATTAAAAAAAAATGCAAGTTGACTGTTGATACAATTAGCTTTCTACAGCTTCCCATATGCCAAGACAAGCAAGTTCATATGGTCAAAGATTTAGCCATTAATGGCAAATCCTAACAATTGCAAAACCAGGGCCAAAAGTGCTCTCAGACCAATTTATTTAAATTATCATGTAATTAGTGCATGTCAATCATCATATGCAAAAGGCTAAAGCAACAATCAATGCTTATTTGATTACGATTCTAGATTCCACTGCATGATTGCACACATTGCCTTTCAAATGAAAACTATCTTGCAACCATTAAGACTTCCATAGGGCTATCAATCAGGTTTTGAGAGACAACAATACAGTCAATACTGTGGTTGCAAAGAATCCGAACTCAAGAGACTTCCATGTTCAGAACTTTTAGTTTTTTCTCTTTAGAAAAACATTCGATTCATTGAGCTTATGAGCTGCTCGATTGTAAGCAACATGCTTCCATAGCTTCTCCCCGTATGTTAGAAAAGTTCCCCCCTTGCCCCAGCATTTGCTTGGTATCAATAGCTAAAATTCTCAACTCGCTAGCTGAGCACTTCATATACCTGGATACAAAAGTTACGGTATCATGATGTACGACCAGGAGAAGAAAAGAAAAGAAAATTAAAAAGAAAACACTGCTAAGACAGTGTGCAGCGGCTTTGAAACAAGTCCAAATCATAGGGTATACTGCAAAAATAATTCCATTCAATAAAGCTGAAAGCATTAGCACACTGAAACAAGATTAATTTAGCGATCCACTAAAATGGACCTCGATGTTTTTTTCTATCCCGAAAATAATGTCGATTTGTATTTGGTTTCTAGTGTGTATGGATTGCTATTAAATCATTTACGTTTTTAGAAAATCTTTAAAGTTCTGTCTCTGTGCTTCAGAGCACGTGGAGTTGGGCTAAGATTGCACATTTTGAACTGCGAAAGCGAAAGTTTATAATGGTTTGTTTGAACTACCTATTGTGGCCATCGCGATAGTGCCTTTTATGGTTATATAGAAGTTTTCTATATAACCAGTTGTAAGGTTGAAAAGTCCTAGTCTTCCTTCTAGAGTGACGTGTAAAACAAGCATGTTACTAATAATATTTTCCCCGCAAAATACTAGAAAAATAATTTCTTTCAACCTATGGAAAAAATTTCGAATTTCCTTTGAAAAAATAAATTACTTTTTAGTTCTCATTTCAAAGAATAAACAATCTTTTTGAGACTGTAGTTTTGATATTTCGTCTTTCGGCCTTCGTTTATCCTGTAAAGAAAACAAAATCACGAGAAGGTGGCATGGGCTGTTGTTAAGGCAGGTTAGGCCTACCTTCTTATAAGCCCAAGCATCACATCTCAGCCTCTGGGCCCATTGGCATGAAATAAGCCTTTCTGTAGCGAACCACTAGTGATGGAGTGGAGACAATACGTCCCCTTTGCCATTGTCAATCCAGTACTCAAGGATTCTATGCAAGGAAGGATCATAGGTCGGGCGTGGCAAAATTAGGAGGAAAAAAAAAACCTCCATTAAAATTCTTGAATTTTATGTTAAAAACTTACACATCTTCTAAGTTTAACTATACGTAATACCAAAAGAAAAGTACATATGTTTTAGGTAAATCATCCATCAACATAGAACTAAAGTAATTTAGCGATCCACTAAAATGGACCTCGATGTTTTTTTCTATCCCGAAAATAATGTCGATTTGTATTTGGTTTCCAGTGTGTATGGATTGCTATTAAATCATTTACGTACAAAAACATAGTAATTTGATAGGCAACAGTATATAAGCGGTTAGATCACAGTTATTTGGAGGAAAGATTGACCACAATTATGTGGCTATCAATATCCAATCGATCTAATCTTTTTGCGTGAATTACCTACTCGTTGAGCCCACGGAACCGACTCGGTGACTTGGGATGGAAGCACCAATGACCCGATACATGCATAATGGTGTCATTCTGCTGCCAGTGGCGGATCCAAGAATTCCACTCAGGGGGGTCACTTTTGGTCTTGTGAAAACTTCGAGCCGTTTAATAACCTTAGAATGATTTTTCAATCGCCTTATAAAAATTTAGTTGAATTGAATAATTATATGTACTTGATCGAATCCTTTAATTTTTCATTCAGAATTTAAGACCCTAAGTTCAAAATGAATTTTAAAGACAAGTTTGATAATTGTGTGTCAGGTATTCCAGTGACCTGAATCATAGATATTGTAAAGCTTGTTGCGAAGAGAATTTATATTATAAAATTATTTTGATCTGACACGTATGATTATCAAAACGCAAAGATAATTTAAAAAATGTGAACTGAATTGATACCTATCATTGTCGGATCAAGAGAAATTTTTCTATCAATACTCTTCTCAATAAGACTTACGGTTCAGATCACGATGAAATTGAGCACACATTTATCAAACTATTCTTCAAAATTCATTCAAGCTTGGGGTCTTAAATTCTGAATGAAAATCGAAAGATTCGATCAACTACCAATAATTATCCCGATTGAGTTGATTTTTTACAAGCGCAATTGAAAAGTTATCTCAAGGCTATTGAACGACTCAGATTTTTCACAAACTCAAAAAAAAAAAAAAAAAAAAAAAAATTGGAATTTCAGAGGGGTCACGTGACCCCCTGTGCCCCATAAGCATCCGCCCCTGTCCGATGGCTCATTTGCCAATGGGGCCGACAATGAACTTTGTTTAGGATATGATTTGCCGGCTGCAAATTCTTACTTAAGAGCCAAGATTTCACATAACATAAAAAGTCCTTAGTCTTCCTGCTGGAGTTGTGTGTAAAAACAAGCATGTTTGAGGGAAACAATAGTTGAACATCAAGGCCAATGTGGCAGGGACGGAGCCATGATTTTACCCTTGTGGTAGAGAAAATATGTACTTAAGAAATAAAAAGACAAACTGCATTATGAATATTCATCTACTCTATGAAAAACTATAATAACATAAAAACTAGTGGTGGCGAGTCTATAATTCTGGGATAAAAATATATTTTTCTATGTAATAATTGTATTTTTTTGAAAACCTTGTGGTGGCGGCCGCCACCACTTGTCCCCCCCTCGCTCCATCCTTGCAATGTGGAGAGGAAGAAAGAAAAAGAGTGGGTTGACTAGAGTGAATGAACTATAACGAATAACGAAATAGTCATGTGTAATGAATTCATGTTACACAAATTCTAGTATGTTATCTCCTCCCCTTAGTCTCTTCGCAATTGTGTGAGTGATTTAGGGCCATCACTGTTTTCCAACACGATCAACTATCATGTGCACAAAAAGCTCACCATCAAAACAAATCTTCATGTATGGTCACCATATCAACTAATGTGCAGAGCTAGTCCTGACTTTTAAGGGCCTAAAGTGAAGACTAAAAATGGAGCCCTATTTTGTTCGATCATAATAAAGATACTAAAATGGAAGGCACGCACTCTTAAAGTATTTAAATTTGATGGCCTAAAGCGGCCGCATTTCTGCTAATGTGAAAGGAGTTTGGGTTAGCAACACAATATATGTTCATGGCATGGGGAACATCATAATGATGCACATGATGATTCAGAAGTTTGGCCCATCAGTACCAAAAAAAGAAGAAGTTTGGCCCAATGAGAATGATGCCCATAGCATGCTAAACACACCAAACCAAGTGGGTACACAAACATTCTTTCCAATAATATTTTTCATCCCATCCTGGATACCATGAATTAATTAATGAAAAATGATTTTCCCACCCCTTTTTTATTCACTTGAAAGTACCAAATTGCCTTTTACATGGAAAAAGTGACTCACGAGATAAGGGTAAATTGGTAATTTCAAGTTGAATAAAGACAAAAAGATGGTGTTCGGAGATAAAAGAGGGTGCGAAAATTATATTTTCATTAATTAATTAAGAGAATCTTCACTTTGAACATGGTGGCGGTCAGCGACATTGTTTCAATTTCTATGTCCCCTTTTGCAAAATCCACTTTTTCGGGGTTAACTTCATGGACTCTTAATTTGGCTAAGAAAGCTGGCCATGCTTCTTTAGACAAAGTCATTGCTTACAGATCACCATTCAATGTTCTGAAGGAAAAATTATTTGGCGGTCCCTCTCTCACAAGTCTTACCAAATAATCTCTCGTTCGGAAGCTTTTTATCACATTTTTATCCTTGCCCTTTCAACAGGGACTTCTATATTTTTCACGTTTTGTAACACAGATCGAGAGGAGAAATGAGACTTTGCTTGCCTTTGAGATAGAGTTTATCTTTTTACATTTTATGGTATTGCTAAGGGTGACGATATATATATATATATATATATACATCATATATATGGATTATTTCTCATATAATGGTTTATGTGGAGTAATTATTGATGGTCTCGGGGCAGCGCTATGTGTTGTCCCAACATTAATTCTCCTTAAAATTTCACATTTCTCCTTATAGATGAAGGGTGCTTTCAAGTGGGAATCTGATAATTATGTTTAAGTTACATTGAATGTGCCTCCAGGATTGCAGGTGGGGTGGTAGCCTAGTGATAAATACCATATTCTCTCATACTTTTGATTTGAGGTTCAAAGTTTGCTGGCTATGACTAATAATATTGACTTTCACTAAAAGGAAAAAAGAAAACACAAATTGCATTATGAATAGTCATCCACTCTACGAAAAACTATAATAATATAAAAACTTTATGGTTGCGAGTCTACATAAGTCAGGGATAAAAATTTATTTTCTATATAATAATTGCATTTCGTGAAAACTTTGTGATGGCGGCTGCCACCACTTGTCCCCCTAGCTCCATCCTTGAAGTGAGCTAGTACGATATCGCATCTAGTGTTAATACTTACGGGCTAGTTTTTGGGTTTGTAAAGCCTAATTCGAATTTGATAACACTTCGCTGAGGGTCATAGTTGGACCTGCCCGGTCAAGTCGCAGGTGCCATCACATGTTTCATTACTTCTATTTCACCACATCTTCTGCTAGGGAGCAGCACCCTGAAAGCTAAACATGGATATTACGGTAATTGGTAATGTAAGTCCGAGATTATAAATACTTGCTTCACACTATAACATATGTAACTTGTACTCTTTTTAAATTCGATATATAGTGAAAACTAGTGCAAGCCGTAAATGTACATGAACGTACTATCACTAATTACATCATGCAATCCTTGGTCAAAGGAAAACCATGCATCATGCCGGAACTCTTGGTTGAAGAATTTGTTGATCTGACATTCAAGGCAATAAAAACAATTGGTTTTTGGTCCTTGGTCAATTGTATCTCAACTTTTCCTTTTGGTAGGCCTTAAGTTGGGCCTACATTGGGCAGATCTCCAGACCATAAATTCTCACATGCAGCCTGATCTTGATCAGGACCCACGGTCACTAATCACTACGGTTTTAATCCAACCTACAGAATGAGTGAA
Source organism: Vaccinium myrtillus (assembly GCA_016920895.1). Lineage (NCBI taxonomy): Eukaryota > Viridiplantae > Streptophyta > Magnoliopsida > Ericales > Ericaceae > Vaccinium > Vaccinium myrtillus. Next base: position 28,826,367 of record CM029271.1, on the reverse strand, counting down.
TTATCTTTCATCACTTGGAATTGATTGCAGAAGAACAAAACAAACCGAAAATACTGCAAGTAGAATGGTAGCATGTGATAGGAATCATATACTCTCGTGCGTATAACCAGAGTTTAAACTTCACTAACTACAGCTAACAATATTGACTTTCGCCAAATACAAAAAATACTAACCTTTGAAGTGATCTTTCGGTTCATTCAACTGATGTTCTGGAATTAAAGCCAACCAAACACCCCTTTGATGTACCAAAAAAGTGAAACTTTGGATCGCACTCTGAATTGACCACAAACACACTCTGGCCTTTCTTTCTCTGTTGCCACTTTTCTTTTTCCCTTTTTTATATGCATCTCGATTAATCTTGAGGGACTAATTCTACCGTCCATTAGCAGGAGCTCTATTTAAAGTCAAATCAAAGTTCCGTATAGACTGACCCGAAAGGAGTTGATAGCACGAAAGAGATTCTGAACTTGAAACTTTAGGAGGGTATAAACTTCTAAGTCCCAAACCTTACCACTAGGCGAACTCTTTGGGGTTCTGTTAATACTTTTCTTAATTAGCAAGAGGGACCATTGTTTAGATATTGGAAACTTCTCCTTTCCTTTTTAAATGCCTTATAGGTCCATATGATACCATCCTCTCAACTTTGGAGAGACACTTTGATTAGCTCTATGTTCAAATCCAATGGAAAACTGGTTGGAAGGTAATGATTAGTTGCAAAATCTGGTAGTATATCACTTGGACAACTAAGAGATTTAGTTCTCCAAGCACATGGGTGCCTATGCTGACCCCCAAATGAATAATATAAATCTTTTAGAAACCAAGATTCATTACCCCCTTAAACCTTCGGGGCACTGGAAGATTTGCCCAGTCGTTAACTTCAGGCTTCTAGAATTAGTCAAGATGTGCGACTCACGCTCAGATGTAAAGGATTACCTCAAGCTAATTGTGCCTCCTGTGATTTTTCATCTTGAGGAAAAGATCCAAAGGGAAACCAAAATTCAGCTCATGAGGGGGACCATTAATTAAGTGACTCCAGAAAATTCAAGATTTTTGAAATGTGCTTCTAGAGTGGTACTACTCTGAGTACCCTGCACACAAAACATACCCCTGATTCATTTTGTTTTCTTTCTGCTACCTTTGCAGACATAATACTGTAACAATTCAGCTTTTCTTCTCTCAAGATGATGAAAAAAGGGGGGACATTGAAGGAATTATGAAGATAACATCACATTTATGCAGCTACAAACAAAGGTCACAAATTCCTTTCCTAATCTCAACCCTTTTGTGACTGCTTTGTTTAGGCCATTTTTGTTACTCTGCCTGCCAATGTTGGTATTGTGATATATGGTTCTGCTTTCTAACAAGCAGAGGCGGTCCAACATCGATGGGTGCCTAAGGCAGAATCTTACTGCAAGGCTCTTATGCGCGAGTTTATATTAGATTTTTTTTTTAAATTGCATTTTGATATGTATAACTGTTATCAAGAATACATAACGCTTACTTACTAGCATCCATTATTTTACAACATGTGAAATATCAAAGAGTAATCAATATTACTATGGAAGGATCAATCCTGACAAAAAGGAGTACGCAAATGTGATATTTAAGTAAAAAAATTACCCATGAAGAAAAATAAATAAAGTAGTTGTACATACGATTGGGTTACAATTTAATAATGGCCATGAAGGGATTCTCATAGCCAGGGAAGTGCCAAGCATCATTGCCAGAGGCCTAAAAAGAGAAATAGGAATGTTGGTAAAGCTATATATATATAATCCACCGTCCTTAGTGCTCTCATGAAACCTTTTTTTTCTCACCCAAATAGTCTTTTTTCTTTTTTGTACTACCATCCCAAAACATTGGCCAATGACAATTTGTTGACTCCAAATCTTTTCATTTTTTTTTCTTCATTGTGCTAATGAGTTCTAGTCTAATTCCCTTGTACTATATTTTTATTTTTATTGTTGTTTTTCTGATAACCGGATGTCTGGATCAGCTTGCTACTTGCTCTGTTCCAAAATTTCTGTCCGGTCCACAAAACGAGAACTTGAAAATAATACAAAATTTTCAAGAAATATTCAATATTATTTTAACAAGTTATTAGATGTCAACGAGTACTTTAAATTTATGGAAAAAGTTTGAAATTTTTCTTGCGGACCGGACAAAAAATTTGGGATGGAGGGAGTATATCTTTATTGTTGTCGTTGTTGACACTTTTAGTATTATTGTTCATTTTCAGAAATAGAAAACGTCATATTACTCCCTATGTCCCAAATTACTTGTCATGTTAAGAATCCAATAAAAATTTTAATTGTTCAGATCTTTCAATCTATAATATTTTTAGAGATTTTAAAAACTTTGTGTGATAGAACTAATTGAGATATATCAAATAAGATCCATATTACACAAAGTATGTTAAGGATTGGAAGATATGAGCATTTAGAAAATTACATTGAAATCCGACATGACCAACAATTTGGGACGGGGAGTATATAAACAGCTAAGATTACCGCACAATTTGGAATTAAATTGAAGAGCCAAATGTCAACCCAACTAAATGACTGGAAGAGAGATGAATGCCAAGTTGACTAGAGCATGATGATCAATAATTAGGGAGTATATAACAGTTGACCGACTTTAGAAACTTAGCTTAGTTGTATTTTTTGCGATCCTAGACAAGAACACTTCCACACCGTGTTGAAAATTGTGCAAATTCATACATCGACAAGAGCTTGATCAGTTATTTGCTCAATTTTCTAGCAGGAAATTTGAGTGAAGAATTAATCAAAGTCATTTTCGATATTCAATTGAGTTGATTTTTTTTTTATGAATCCTCAAAAAATATTTTAAACAAAGTGAGCGGTTCCAAATGGTGCACCGCAACCGGTGAAGCTTCCGATTCGGGTCTCCCCTAGATGACGCCTACCATTTAGGGGGAAAAAAACGAAAATAGTGCAAGAAAAATTATATAAAAGCACAACCTAGAATAGATGTAGATTCTTCCAATTTAAATTTTATATAAAAAAATTCTATAGGAAATTTCAACCCCGAAACATAAGCAATCGAATGCGCGCATGCACATGTATGGATGCTTAGCTAGCTTGAGCACGCAGTTGCACATAACCAGATGCGCGTGCCAGCACCGCAGGCCCAACGCAACATCTATTAGTTTACTGCTCATGCATGGAAAACGACAAACTTATAAATTCTTCTGTGTAATAGTGTTTGCTATATTGAAGGAAAAGTTCTCCAAATCTCTCCTTTATTTCTGACTACAATGCGTATGTTCAAGTCAACTTACGCGCACAGGGGCTGTAGTGAGTTTAATCTGGACCAATTTATATACATGATAATTTTATTTAATCTGGACCGTTAATTGCCGAAACCAATGGTCATGATTCCTCACTACACAGATGTAGTGAACTTACTCACTACAGGCATTGGTCATGAAAGAGTTGATAATGCCTAATTAAGAAGTTCTGAAGCTGAGACCTAAAGAAGGAGCAAATTCCTAAACCTCAAGCCTTGACCACTAAGCCAATCTCTGATCTTAAATGAAACTCTCTCGTGATCTTAATTTCTCGTTGATGTTTGACTAGGTGAGGGGAGGAGAGTCGATACTTTTGAAGGTGGTGATATTTTGTGTGATCACTCATGTTATATGGGGTGATCCAGTAAAGTCTCATTCAATAATCTGCATCGTTCATTACATAAGTCTCGATGTCTATAGCATCTCAGCAAAAGATATCGCATATGTTATTTAAGGAAATGAATTGTACTTTAAATAACTTTTCAAGATATTCGGTACCCATAATCTTTGATTGCTTTGATATAGTACAACACTACAACATAAGACCTACAAAATTAAAGTCTCAAATTGTCAAATGAGACCTCAATATCTAACTTGAACGATCGTTACATGAGAGGCATGTGTCTACTGGGTTGACAAGACCATTCTCTTACAATAAAACTTGGTAAGGGCAGCAGGGGATTAATCCCTTTGTCAAATTATCCAAACCCCAAAAATATATATTAATCTCAAAAGATATAAAGAATATCAAAGTGATATAGCTTTGCTTTGTTTATCATTTAAGTGAATTCCATTTGTTAGTTAAACTAGAGATTAGGGGGAAAGAAAAAAAAAAAGAAGGACAGCTGACACAAAGGAACATCTAGGGAAGTGAGAAAGAGACACCCAAAGCAATGCACTTTAGAAACCCAGACTCAAGTGTAATTCCAATATGTCTTCAAACCCAAGTTAAAGATATACTAACTGAAATCATCACTGCCCATTTTGCCCCTACAAAAATTGGACACAAAAGCTAAAGTTTCAGTCCTTGTATTGGAGACTGGAAACACTACTCTCTCTCTCTCTCTCTCTCTCTCTCTCTCTACGTATACATATATATGTATATATTTTTCCCTTTCCAAGGATTTAAAAATTCCTGCATGTTTTGATCATAACCATGAGTATTTCTTTTCCAGACTCACATGGGTATAACTACAGAAATCACACAACCCATTTGTGCATTTTACTATTAGCTCATGCCTCTGAGTATAGGGCTTAGAACACCAACCGAGGTGTATTAGAAGCTGAGAGAGAGAGAGAGAGAGAGAGAGAGAGAGAGAGATTTTGGCAATGGTGAGAGAGTGAGGAAATGGGTTCCATGGAATTGGTGGGAAGAGTTCTTGAATGGACAAAAACCCAGAATAATTGGTGCTATTTTGATCATCATCAGCACAGAAGAAGACAGCAGCAATGTACAAACATACAAACAGGAACAAAACAAACACAAAATTCCTCAAACATGGCTCCTAGTTATTGCAAGATCTCCCCAATCATTCCCATTTTTGTTTTCTTTCTCTCTGTTTCTTCCTCCATTTGTCCTGCTCGTTCGTCGTCTTCCGGCAACTCCAGTCAGAATTTCAGGCCTGGTGAAGAGTTAGAGAAGATGAACATGGTTAGAGCTCGTCTCAAACAAATCAATAAAGCTCCTGTCAAGACCATTCGGGTAATTTCATTTTGTTTTCCTGTTTTTTTCTTTTGTTTTGCCCTGTTTTTGCTCTGTTTTCCCCTGTTTTGTCATATTTTTTGTGCTGTTTTTATTTGATTAAGTGAATTCAAGATTTTTTTTTTCCCTTCTAATTTTTGCAGAGTCCTGATGGTGATCTGCTTGATTGTGTCGCATCTCATCAACAACCAGCATTTGATCATCCTCAATTAAAAGGGCAAAAGCCATTGGTAACTCAACTTTCACCACTTCTATAGGATTTCTTTTAGGCTCTCTTTGGATTATGAATTTGTACATACACCAAAAAAAAAAAGTGTATCCTTGACTATACATGTTTGAGTATTACTTTCATACCTCCAAATTCATGATCCAGACACATTGCATTCGAGTTGAGTTTGCGCCTGGGCACTTGAGTTATAAAATAATTATGTATAATTAATTTTCATGTGTGCACGACTATAAATGTTAGAATTACCAGTTCCATTTTTTTTTCTACAAATTCAAGATCCAAATGCGGACAACAAAATTCATAAAAAAAAATTACTACAAAAATTCTTTAAAAAAAAGAACGAAAAAATTGACATATCGGGCCACAAAATTCTTTAAGGGGGTAATGCACACCCAAAAATAAAACGAGCCACAAAAATTCAAAAAAAGAGACAAAAGAATTCGCAAAATGGCTACAAGAATTTGTAAATGGGATGTGTAGAATACTTTTCCTTTATAAATAGTACATTTATTTTTACGTCCCTCTGATGGGTTTTCCCACAGGATCCACCGGAGAGGCCGAAAGGTTCGGACGCAAGCGGACAGGAGTGGGAAAATTCACAGTTATGGAGCTTGAGTGGTGAATCATGTCCAGAGGGAACAATTCCAATCAGAAGAACAAGTGAAAAAGACGTGTTACGAGCTAGCTCTGTTCAAAGCTTCGGAAGGAAAATCCCAAGACCTGTTCGACGTGACTCTTCCAGCAATGGCCACGAGGTAAGTTTTCCTTGACATGAAAATCGAAACAGAGACTTGACACTGAATTTCTATTACAAGTAATTATTGAAGGGTTCACGATCTCCCGGGTCCGAGTTTTGAATTGAACGGGATATGCCAAAACGAGTGAAAGATTACAGTTGTAGGCACGTTGATACATGTCCCATCATTTGTATCTATAGTATTCCTCGTTCGAAAATCATCCTATACAAAAGACAGGAAACGTAGGGAAATTAGAAAAACAAATACAAGGACATCGACGTATTTGTTTGTGAGTATGTGTTTCTTCAATATGTTAATCACATTGGTGGGGTTGCTGCAGCACGCGGTGGGGTACGTAAGTGGAGATCAATATTATGGAGCAAAAGCCAGTATAAATGTGTGGGCACCCGTCGTGGCCAACCAGAATGAGTTCAGCTTATCACAGATGTGGGTCATCTCCGGTACATTCGGCGACGATCTCAACACCATTGAAGCCGGTTGGCAGGCATGTAATCTCTGCTCCTACCTTTCTCCTATAAACCTTGTTTCATGGGTGTCCCTTTTCTTTTCCTTTTTATAACCGTCTAATGTCCGGATCACCCTGCATGCATCTCAACTAATTCTGGGTCTTTAAAGTAAACAACCGGGCAAACCTTCCACTGACGTTGGAATGCTTGGCCTCCGTGGAATTCGAACGTGAATTATATATAGTGCCAAAGCATTTATAGCGGTTTAGCATCATATGTAGACGTTAAAACTCATTGATTTTTCTACACAGGTTAGCCCAGAGCTATATGGGGACAACTATCCAAGGTTCTTCACTTACTGGACGGTGAGTATAGTGTGCTACAATATTCACCTTGATTTTCTATAATTATTAAGTTTTCGACATAATATAATTATACTGGGCTGAGTATCAGCATCAATGACTTTTAGAGACAGCGCGCCCCTTCTTGTGACTCCGAGAATTCTAAATTTTCGGAGACTAAAGTGGCCGCATCTCGAACTTTAACTCATGGTAGCTCTACTAAATATAGATGTACTAATTGTATATTGTGGATTTGCAGAGTGATGCATATCAAGCAACTGGGTGCTACAATTTGCTGTGCTCGGGTTTTGTTCAGACAAACAATCAGATTGCAATTGGGGCTGCGATTTCGCCAACGTCATCCTACAATGGTGGTCAATTTGATATCAGCTTATTAATATGGAAGGTATTTTTTTTTCACTCCTAAGAAAATTTTCTTTGAAGTTAACCCTTTTAATACGAATAAATTTGTGAAGCTTTGCAGGAAATAATTTTTTTCTTGTTCAGCGAAAAAGCATTAAAACAGCAATTACTTTTCTAATTCCAGTAATCGTAGAAAGTTACTAACATAGTAAATTTTGTTTTTACCAAATTCCTAAACAAGAATCACTAAAACCTAAAAAACTACCAAGAAAATCAACTTGTTGAGACATTTTGTTACGACGGCTTCAATAAATTTGGCGTCTCTGCAACCGCAGAAAGTAGTTTGTGCAATCCGACCATCCAATATTGCTTTAATATTTCGGGTTTGTTAAAAAACCCGTCCTGAATAAAGTTTTTAATAAATCTGAATTATTAATTGCCAAAATAGAACAGTAGAGAAACTGTTGTCCGTCTTAATATGGGAGAGACAAATTTAAGACACTCTCATACATATCTTGGCCCTACTCCTAGACGTGATATGTGAACCACCATCGCAGCATATCGTGAAGAGAACATATGATGACTGATGAGCCCTGCACCCTACGATTCCAACACAATATTTCCCAAACCAGAAAAAGATTGTTGTACAACACTTTCAACACGAAAAATTATTTCAAAGTCATCGGGTATCGCCACGTGACGCGTTTCTATAAAGCTCAGTATTAATTATTTAAACCTCACAACAACGTGTAGTAAAAAAGAGTGTTGGGACACCACGTGACGGTGAAATCTTTCTCAAAACCAACACATCCTACGTATCAAACGCTAGTGGTGGTCCGCCAGAACTTATTAGATTCCCCACGAGTATTGAGAATCTCTACCACTATCTGACACAAGTCACTATATCGTTCATAATTTTTTGAAAGTGATTTTGTTCGTCTTTTAATGGTATAAAGTTCATTTGAAAAACTCGTCAGCTAAAGAATATTTATAAGTGAGGTTTTAATGTAACTTCTTGTAACACTAAAAGACTGTAAAAAGGAGTGTAAGTATTCACTAAATAGAAGTGTGTGATTTCAATCTTTTCATGAACATAGTAACGAGAAATTTTCGTTTTTTTAATGGATGTTCTACTTTGTAGAAGGTTGATATACGAATCAAGCTAGTCGAATTTGAGCTTTACTCGATCGTTACAAGTTTGTACAAAATTGGGTTTATTTTTTTACGATTGAAAGAAATTGAAATAAGCTAACCAAGAAAAAATCATTCAATAAAAAATTGATATTGATTTAGTAATACATATTTTTAAATTAACTTCACAAACCAAGCTCCAAAATTCCATTATTCGGTTCGTTTGTCTTGTTTATCAACTCTACTTTTATAGTATTACTACAAAATGCTTAACAATGACTCGGGTGCAATTATGCAGGATCCAAAGCATGGGAACTGGTGGCTAGAATTTGGACCCGGGGTACTAGTCGGGTACTGGCCCTCATTCTTGTTCACACACTTGAGAGACCAAGCAACCATGGTCCAATTCGGAGGAGAAACGGTCAATAGCAACCCATTGGGTCCTCACACGATGACCCAAATGGGTAGCGGCCATTTTTCAGGGGAAGGGTTCGGAAAAGCATCTTATTTCCGAAACTTACAAGTGGTTGACCTCGACAATAGTTTGATTCCGTTGTCTGGTCTCCGGGTTTTGGCGGATCACCCGAATTGCTATGACATACAAGGAGGGATTAATAGAGTTTGGGGAAATTATTTTTACTATGGAGGGCCTGGACAAAATGAAAGGTGTCCCTAAGGGAAAGTTAAATGGGTGGAAATTAAGGATTTTCCTTTTCTTTTTCTTTTTTTTTGGGTGATTTGGGTTTTCCCTTCATTGAGTTTTGGGTAATTCTTATATTTAATTTTGTTTTTAATCCATTTTTCATCAAGTTCAACGGGTGGCCCATCAATTGTACCACCTTTTGTGTAAATGAGAAGAAAAATAGTGAATACATATATTATCCAACTGTGATTTCATTATACGAAAACTGGTAGTTGAGTAGCTTTACTTAGAAGAGAGAAGAAAAAGTTAGAGTGGTTTTGAAGCATATACCTACATATATGGAGTACTATGAATTATAGCACTAGATTACTCTTCCACTATCCAAAAAATGGCAGAAAGCAATTATACAGCACTCAAATACTCCTGTTTCATTTCATTATATGAATTATAGCATTATATCCCTCTGTTTCATTGCATTATGAATTACAGCATTATAACCCAGAATCATTTCATTATGTTTCATGCATATACCTCCTCCTGTTTTCATCATTGATCAGCTACATTGTGATGATGTAAGACTCGTCTTTGCGGTCAAACTCATTTTTCATTTTTACAGGTGAATGTCTGAGTCAGCTTGCATAATTGCACCTCGACTATTTCGAGGGCGCTAAAGCTTGACCTAGGAAACCCTCCAGTGACCCTAATGTTTGAAATGTTTGGCTTCTGTGAATTCGAACATATGACCTTATGGCAGACAAGCACTTGTTGCATTCAACTTGACCAAACCCCTAGGGTTGCATTTGCAATCAAACTTGATTCATGTTTCTTTAGATTATCGAGAGTGTGAAATATTTTGCCCCGATTAATAGCTCGGGTACATGCAGTTTCCTGTCCCAGGCACATGTATGAGGAAATTACCAGGCCAAAGTCCTAGGTAACCTCAATTCAGCATTTCCTACAAATTTGGTTGCAGATAAATTTCAACTTCATTCATTTTTTAATTGATCCACCAGCGAATTCGTAAAAAATGCTGAATTTGGAAAAGCTTTCATATTTATTTATGTACAATCTTAGTATAATTATCTCCTCTTTTAACCATCACGTATTGTGAATGACGGAGGCCTCACGTGTAGGGTTGGGCATTTCATCCGCCCCGTCCGAATCCGATCCGATCCCCGATCCGAACGGATCGGCAATATGGAGATTTGTTTGGAGATTGGATAGGATATGGAGATTTTTTTGAAAATGTTTGGGGATTGGATAGGGGGTGGAGATAGGCATGTCCCCGCCCCGAATCCGCTCCGAATCCGTTCCCCGCCCCGCTCCGCCCCGTCCCCGATCTGCCCCGTCCCCGAATCCCCGAAATATAGGGGTCTATTTATGAATTATGAAACTTTGGGGTCTCACTGAATTTTCTTCAAATATATGGCTTTAGCAAGTGGAATGAGTTTTAGCGTGACATGTATTTCTCAATCATTAGAAACATGTTTTTCTAATGATTTTTGGTTTTTTTCTTCGCTTAGGTATATATTTTCCTGTGACTGGAACCTAATTAATTCCATCAAGTCAAAGTACATATCAATAGATGTGGTCCATTTAGTTTCCATCTTCGCGAACATCTCATTTTAAAAAATTTGGAGGGTTTTGAGAATGTAAACATAATGGAAAACATGTCCTTCTAATGATGTTTTCCAACTGGTGGGAGTTCGGAATTCACAATGTTATATGTTGGGTTGTCTATTATTTTGTTCGGAATTCACACTTGATTTTAGGGAAAATGATTTGTAATTGGGCTTCATAACTATTTACTTGTTACTCTAGGGAAAATGATTGGATCCCCGAAATCCCCGTGGGGATCCCTGGTCCCCGTTTGGAGCGGGGATGGAGGATAAAAATAAATCCCCGTTGGAGATTGGATAGGGGATGGATATGAGTAAGGGGTTTGGGGATTGAGGGTGGAGATAGTAGTCTCCGGCCCCGATCCGTCCCCATGCCCATCCCTACTCACGTGCCAATGAGGCTAAGGGTGCATGTACAATGACAAAGATTGCAGACTATATGGGCAATGATGAGGATATTGAGGAGGTAATTAGCAAAATCATGTTAATGGAAGAACAGGATGAAGAAAGAGCTAAGGCAAGGAGGTAAAAGAAGAGGATGGGAGAAGCTGGTGAGGAAAGTGCAAACGTAGATATGTGTGAGGAGGAGTGTAGAGGGTCTGAGGAGATGGGCCTCAAATTGAGGATGGGCATGTTTTCTTCTCGTAGTGATGCCATATCGCTCCTTTCTTTGTTTTTTCTCGTGTTTATTAGATAGCTGCAGCAATTAAGCAACAGAGATACATATGACGAGATGATTGTTTCCAACATAAATAACGAGTCCTATAGTATAGTACCATAGGAGCAACAATAGCGACGAAAACAAGGGAAAAAATGATCGTAGGTTTGGTCTCTACGTCATAGAAGCCCGCAATCATAACGAGTATGATTACTCGGGTTTCTGAAGAGAACAACCATGAAAACAATACAAGCAAATTTTACAAACATTGAGGAAGGTTTCAAAAGTGAACCAATGAGATATGTTTGTGTTGACAATCGCAGCACCCTCATCCTCCGTTCTTCCAAGTATTGATCCATTGCTTCTCCAACTTCGTGCATCATCCTCATCTTTTCCCTCTCACTAGTAAGTAGATGATCAACTGGGTTTACGAATTTGTGTGACAAACATCTAGCAAGAACAATAGCATCTTCCAGAGCTGCTGAGCCACCTTGTCCTAAGAACGGACCCATAACATGCATGGCATCTCCAGCCACTGTCACTGTTCCCTTTCGGAACTTCCCGAGTAACAAATCCCATGGGGCACGATATCTTAAGTGTGTTAAAGACAATGACTCAAGCTCACTATCTTCTATCAGTTGCACGACTTCAGCTGGGAAACCATCTATTAAATTTAAGGTCAAATTTCTAATAAGCTCCGGACGTTGGGAAACCTTTGCGCGATCTATTCATAAACAAGAACAAACATAGAGAAAAACAATATTATCAATGCTGGAGAGCTAAAGATATAAAGCTGTGTACTGTATAAAACAAATAGTACTACACTATAGATTCTGCTTGTGTTGACTTCTACAAGCAAAATATAAGTCATCGGATAAAACTTTTACCTTCATGAGTCGCTAGTCGACCAACAAACCAGAACACTAACTTATCATCAATCGGAATTCTTCCTATTCGAACATCGTTTCTTCTCATTCGAACAAATTCATGGGGAAAGGCATGACTATTTGGATACTTCGTCAAACCTCTCACCGTACAAGTGACAAATTCTTTTGTTGGCTTTAACTCAAGGAAGTTAGCCACCACTGAGTTTACTCCGTCACATCCAATCAGAATCTGATATATAAGTGGTAAAAGGAGTTACTGACAGAAACTATTTTGTTGAATACTATGAAGCAAGTTATTGAACACATTTCCTATACTCCTATAAAATAACAACGAATAGGTTAAGAGGGGCAACATTAATTAGTACCTTGGCCACAATAGAGCTGCCATCAAGAAGTTGGAGAACTGGATAAGAATTTGAGGGATCCAGCTTAACAGATACTATTTGGCGTCCAAATTGTATTGTACCGGGTGGCAATGCATCTGCTAGTGTCCTAATAAGGTCACTCCGCTTCAAGCATCGAGCTTCACTATTCCTAAAATTTCAAGATTATATTATTATTATTGACATGTATATGTTATCGCAACACACCCACAAACCAATGGAAAAGAGCTGCAATGGTGTTTTTTTTTTGTTTTTTGTTGGAGCCCTTGTCAAGCCATACACATGAAAATAAAGGAAACATGAACTTACACCATCGGTGTCTCTTTGTTTGAGCCCTTGTCAAGCCATACTTCTCGAAACCTATATGTGAAATAAAAAAACTGAAGGCAGTGGTGGAACGAAATGTACAAGAAAACATTCATCAGTTAACTACTTATAATAGAACTTACTGAGCTTGAGAGATCACTTTCTATGGATTTCCTATGAAATGTATTTCCCCTTTTTGTATTGGATGGGTAAAAATATAGAACCAAACTAGTCTCTAGCCAAGTCTTTAGACCCCATGACGCCAGTTCACAAGGTTAAAAGTTCAAATCTGAATCATCCACCTCCCCGAGCTTTAAAATGTGGTGTTCTTGTGCGAGGGATGACAAATTGTCCAATAGTAGTCCATTATTCATCAAACAATTAAGTTGAAATCCTATGGATCATTCCTAGCCAAGGTCAAGTATGAGGAGTCTACACGAGGAGGGTGGCCTACTGAAGCAGTAATTGTTCAGTAGTTCCGGATTCTGAAGGCAAGTTAAAGTATTGAGGATTCAAATCACAAGCATTCAAGCACGGGTTGTGGTGATCAAGGAATCGACGATGAAGTACTGGATGAATAACTATGCTTTGATCATAGTGTTTGATTCCATCCGTTGCTTACCCATTAAGGGATTATTCTTTCACCCAAGTCCTTGTGCTTGATTTGCTGCTTGCCTTATTACAAATATTACTACTTGCTTATAATGAACAGAAAATTGGTGTAAAGGCCAAGTTTGGGGTTTTAAATGGTGTTTAGTTCAGTTTAACTTATTTTAAGGCATCCAATACATTGATAGTAAATATTTGATGGCTCAAGGACAACACTAAACAAAAATACCCTTAATGAAACTCACACTCACGCGCAAGGAATTTTCTGTCAACAAAGTGAAAATCGGGTTTTGTTTTCTGCCGACAAAGGTGAAAGCGACAGGTCATGAAAAAAGTGGATGGGTTCTGAAAGCGACAAGTCATGAAAGTCTGGGTTTTGTTTTCCAGCAACTACGTTGACTACCGTCCCTCTCGCTCTCTCTCTCTATGCGTCGCTATCAACTTTGGGGGTGGGACAAAATTAATTCCTCTCTCTTCAATTTTGGGGGTGGATTCAATTTTTGGGGTTCAATTTTAGGGGTTTAGGCTCTTTGGGGTAGGGTATAGTGGGCTTAGGCATTTTGGGTTTAGGCACTTAGGGTGCACTTTCCAATTATAGGGTTTTAGTTGTTTATGCACTTTCATAAGGTACCCTAGTGTTTTAGGCACTTTCATAGGGTACCCTGAGGTTTAGGCACTTTCATTAGGTTTGGGGGTTTAGGCACTTTCATTGGCTAGTGGGGGCATTTTTGAAATGTATAGGTGATTTGTCCTCTTGGCATTAAGAAAAAAGTTGATGTCCTTCTTGAAGTAAAGATCCATTTACTACGTCCTCCCAAAAAACGGACCCTATAATGTGGTACTAATTCTGGACTTAGTCTTCCAGGCTCCAGCTAAACAGAATTGGTGCTTTGGCGATTTTTGTGCTGGGGAATGGATTGCAGCATATTAGTAAATATGGAGTTCCAATCCGTAATGCTAGTCTCTAAACCAAAGCACACACGAATTGCAATCCTCTCCAGTAAAGGGAGAGGACCTTCCCATCCGGCTCTGCTTTTTTAAGGCACATACCGGGCCCACATTGATGATCAGAATCGTACACTATGTAAATCTCATAGTGTACATTAACTATCCAAAAGCTCATGTTGATTGGATATCATTCGATAACTAATCAGATTGCATTAACCTTGGAAAAATATATTGGACATACCGGATCAAAATCACTCTTTCTCAATTCTTTCAAGATATTAAATGTTGCTGATCACGTATCAAATCGTACATCATGTAAATCTCGTTGAATACTTATAACATGAAAATTTTAAAAAAAAATTAGTTCTTTAATTTGGGAAAAGAAATTATGAACGACAAAAACTTTATTTTAAATCTGAAAATTACATATGGGACTGTTACTTTGGGGGTGGGGGTGGGGGAATAATCTGTACCGTTGAATAGGAAGAGCAGTTTTTCTGAGATGAGAGGCAACGCCAAGCTGGTCAAGGGCGCGCCAGCCGTTAGCCCATATCCCAATACCCGCACCACTTGCCCTCAATGTCTCTGATCTTTCCACAACAACACTTCTCATTCCCTTCCTGCCATTAGTATCCACAATTTCAAAGAGAGATTAAAAGTGCTAAAAGTAATTGATGTATTGTGGCTGTGGTATATGTGTGTTGGTGGTATATGTGTGTTGGTGGCTGGGGTTTTGGTGTTTGTAGTTTTTACGTTTTAGTTTCTTTTGATCTGTCTTTTCCCCAGTGTGGAACCTATCACTGGGTGTTCGGTTCGCTAGAGTTGGGATCTATAAATCTTTGCCTCTGCCGCTATACGCTCTCAATATAGGTGCGTTTGCGTGATTTGTAACGTGTGGTTGTTGGTGGTTAGGCGTAAAGAGGGTTTCATGCTGATGGGGAGTTTTTTCGATTTGGAGTTGGTTTCTCTGTTTTTATAGTTATTTTTCACTCCGGTTTGGATATTTTCAGTCCCTGCATGGACTTTTCCTTACCCCCTGGGTATTGTTTGTCCGTACTCAATGTATTCTCTTCCGATCCATATGGATAATCCGAAAGTTTCTATACTTTACCCAATCTAGGGCTCCAGATTGGGGTTTTGATTTGCCCTTTGGGTGATTTCTGAGTAATGAATTTATCCCTTCCAAAAAAAAAAAAAATTAAATTCTTACTGTACTAATAAGCTTTGATATGATAAAGATAAAAAGGCTTCAATAAGTATATAAATCTGAGTATATAAGGTATACACCCCATTAAATTACCTTAATTTTATCTTGTGTACATAAAGGTATAACATCTTCTTTGAGTTCCTAACATTTAATCATTCCGCCTTAAAAGTTAGTCTACTACGAAAAAACTTGAAATTTTCGGATAATTAATAAAGTATTTCTTGCATAATTTTTTTGAATTTCTTCACATCAAATCATATAAAAAAAACTAATTAAGATTTGTAAGTTGGTACAAGAAATTTGTAAAATTATACATAGAAGTACTTTCTTTTTTTTAATTCATAAATTGCAAGTCATTTCATGGTGGACTAACATTTTGAGACGGAGAGAGTATTTGTAATGAATTTATATGAAAAATATTAATGAATGAATTTCTATGTAACTGTTATGTATTGCTGTACGAATATTATAAATCTTTATCCACAATATTATAAATTCAAAGTAATTCAACGGTGCATATCATACACATATATACTAGCAGAGATTAACATGAAAAATTTGAAGGAGATGGAGAGTCAATTATGAGCACCTGTGCAGAGCAAGGGCGGTGGCAAGGCCGCAAATCCCAGCACCTACGATCACAATCTCTTGCTCTTCTTCACTTCTATCCATCTCTCTCTCTCTCTCTCTCTCTCTCTCTCTCTCTGCACATACATACTGGGTTGCACGAACGGAACCATATATAGAGGGGTGTGGCACGGGCCACTCCTATCCATCTCTCTCTCTCTAGATCTCTCCTCCTGCTAGTTGCAAATTCTTAACCTACTTTTCAGCCTCACAGAAAAAAATTAAAAAAAAGGAAAACAAATAGAAAACAACAAACAAAATACAAGTTGGCAAGATGCTCCTAATTTCATTTAAGAACCTTTGTGGGTTGAATCAAGCCTTTATTGTTATTTTAACTAAAACCAAAGCTCATGACAAAGTTTGAGTTTGACTTAACATTTTGTTTTTCATATTATTACTAACAATGCACAATGATACGAGTGGAATACCATCAAACAGTGCCACGTACCTCCCAATCCAAATTATGACTCTGCCACTAAGCTGGGGAGGGGCAGACCTAAGGGGATGCAAGCGGCGCCCGGGCCCTATACCCCCTAATTATTCCAAGTATGCCAATATATCTAGGAGTATATTTTACGCTCCCGAGTTAAGAATCATGCGTCCGCCGCTAATCTGGAGTTGGCTCACCATCTGAAGGGCTATTTCACACACTTGTTGAATATCAGATATTCCTGGTAGTCAATGACTCGTGTCTACTCAGGAGGAAGAAAAAATATAGAGTTTGACTGATGAGGCAGCACTCACTAGCCTCCCTTATGATTTATTTTTCCATTTCAGTCTCTCCCTCCCATTAGTTGACTGTTAGATTTACTAACTGTTCAACAAAAAAAAAATATTTTTATTCCTGTTTTACCCTTTTTGTTGTATGTTCCACGTATTATGCTATTGCTACACCATTTTTAGAAAACATAAATAACTAACTCAATCAATAACTTATAATTGCTTATGATTTTAAAGAATTTCCTAGCAATTGACTTAACAAATTAAAAGTGAAACATATACTTTTGTATAAAAAAGCAATTGCTTTAGATTTTTTTACATTTTTCATTGTTAGTCAAAATTTGTGACCTCTCTATCATTCTCAACAAGAGGAACCTATAAATTAATGTATAAGGAAAAGAATTTCTGTAATGTCTCATCTGGCCAGTCTAGTTTTTTTATTTTTTGTGGGCACATTCTTGGCTCCCAAAAATGATCGAAAACCATTATTTGTTTTTTCGAACAAAAAAAAAATTATTAACCTTTGAAAACGAATTACAAAGATTAAAAGGATCCAAGCAACGAGGCATCAAGACGGAGAAGGGGCAGACCCACAAAGAAAACCATTATTTGTAGAAAGCTCGTCTGGTATATAAGATCTCAATGTTAATAATTATCTTGATCAAATATCGATAGATATGTAAATTCTACAAATTAGTGTAGAAAAAAAAAAGCCGTCAAAATATGATCTGAAACTTGTACTCCTATTTGTTCTTGAACAAATCTGTCTCGTTCATATATCTATCGACGTTCTGCTAAATTAATTTTTACGTCAATATTCCGCTCGATTAACTTTACAAAATACTAAACGATTCCCACCACACTGAATAATGTTAGGGAAGTTACATAGCAGGAGCATGGTCGGATTGACGCCTCGCAATCTTATTTTCCAACCTTTCCCAGCAGGTACGCAACTTTTTTTGACTGTGAGAAATTAAAGTCACCATAGCCACAAATACCTTTAGCTTTTATTTCCCTATACGTTTGCAATGACGCATGTTGAAAAGAAATTAACACAAAGCCTATTCGAGATTGGCCCCTTCGGCCAAATTTTTCCCGGAATTTTTTACTTTATTGTTTTCTTTTAATTTCTCCTAAAGATAGGTCAAATTTTTATTTTATATTTTTTTGACTCGATGAGAGAATTAGAAAAGCGTAAAAGTTTGGTCCAAAATTGAAAAAAAAATTACCAAATGTTATTCAACTTTGAGATACATTTTTTATACCTTTTAAATCCTCTCATCAAGACAAAAAAATATGAGGTTGGTTTTTAGGGTGTTTGGTTTTGAGGTTGTTTTAGGTTTTATCTTTTGTTTTTGGTTGCTTTTCTAGGTCTCTGTTGTTAAGGGTTGGGTTTGTTGGGTGTTGTTCTTTGCTGTGTTTTGAGGATGGTTGTTGTCGGGTTTTCTGTTTGTTGGGTTTTGTTTGCCTTTCTCTCCCTATCTAGCATTTCGCTGGATGGGGTCTCTTTGCCAATTCCTTGCTTTGTGCTTGGTTGTGGCTTTCCTCGATGTACCCCTTGTCGAGCTTTAATAAAATTTTGTTGCCGATCAAAAAAAAAAGACAAAAAAATATGATGTAAAAATTTGACCACTTGCATCATTAAATTCTATATCTGTAGAGCACTAGTTATTCGACATCGGTCCTAAACTAACTCTTGTGACCACTTTGCGTCGAGTGAAACTCACGTTATCACCAACCAATGATTTTTTTTGAAAGAAAAAGGAATTTTCATTAATCTTGAAATTGTTACAAGACTAAAGGGAGCAAGGAGAGGACAAAGGAGTCTAATCCGAGACCCAATCCAAAGATTGGTAAGAAGCCAATCGATGGAACAAAGGAATAAAACGACAAGCCCGCAATTCTACAATAAGAACAAAAAGCCACCAAGAGACTCTAGAACAATGCAGCCCGCAAACTACAAAACACCACAATCAAGACCGACGGCATTGAGACACCCAGCAAACAGAACCCAAACAACTACTCAAAACCATTGCAGAAAAACCCGAACCGAAACCAAAAAGCTCCCTGATCAACTCCAACACCTAGAATGAAACCCCAAACCTGCAGCACGCAAATGCAAAAGACAAAAGCTCCAACAAAAAAACCATAGATCCAAAATAAGACTAAGCCTCCCAAAAGCCAACAGCTTCAACCTATGAGAAGAAAAGCACCGAAACTGAATCTAATGAATTAGGCAGCAGTAGCACGTAATTTGACCTGCATAGCTGCCCTCTCTTCATCTTGAACCTCCATTTGGATGATCTTACTAATCACTTCTTCCTCTGATCCAGCATAATCGTTGCCAAACAGATTATCTAAAGCCCAAACAGCTTGAGCCTCATTTAATAAAATCCTATTCCTGTTAGCAATCCCTTCAGTTGAGACAGAGAGAGCAACCGCTGCTGAAGCAGAGCGATAAACGGCACACTTATTCTTGTTTCTGCCACCTTTTTGATTACCCATGTTGATTTTTGTAAGGCCCAATATTTCATCAATATTTTTTCTTTTCTTCTTCCCTTTAATACCTTTAATTGCAGCTTGAATTGGAACATGGTTGTCTTCAACAAGATCCAGATTCTGCCCCTCTACATTAGGCTCATTCGGGTTAATCACCAACCAATGATAATCTTACAGCTTAGTACTTTTTTGCCAAACTTTTGGCTTGTCAAGTTTTTTCCTGAACTACAATATTCTATTTTTTGTAGTAAAATAAAATGGGTAAGAAAAATATTTGGTTAGTACAAGCATTTGGCAAAGACCTTTAATTAGGGCTCCCATTTCTTCTCTCTTTAATAAATAAAAAACTTACCATTGGTCCACCTTAAATGTAAAGCAAAAATAAAAGAAAGTCGCGCGTGTTTTCTTTCTTCTCAAACGTGTATGGCTTTAGACCAAATCAATATCCCATATCATGTGCTCAATCTTTCAAATGAAAGATAAGCTTCTATTAGATTTTGACCTTGTCGTTGAACATAAATCGTGGCTCCGTCTCCTGGCCTCATTAACAAACATAAATCGTGACTCCGCCTCTGAGCAGGAGTACTTTACAATGGCAAATCATGAGAGAGTCCATTTATTTCTTTTTCTTTTTACTAGATGTGCTCTTGTGAAGGACAGAGGCGTGGCCTAAAAGATGACAGAATTCAACACCCTTAACACAATTGGTGTATCAAAAAAATACCAGATCCGGGCTGCAAAAATTTTGGGCCTTGTTTCAGAAAGCTGCATAAATTCTGGGCCAGATAACTTCTTCAAATATGACCCGATTCTAATGGCTGAAAGGAGGGAGAAACAAAGACAAGTGGTGGGCCAAAGATGATTATCCAGCCTGCATCAGTTTAGCATTGCTTCTTCAGTAGAGAGTTCAGCATTGAAGCACATCCTCGTAATAGTTTAATTTTGAGTTATGTAAATTGCGTCACCATCAAAAAGAGTCAAACGACTCAAGCGGTGGATCATTGTTCAACTTGATTTGTTTTAAAATCTTAACAAGGTTCACAATTACATATATGTTCAAGCTAGCTTGACTTATTTGTCATGTAATAGCTTTTCAAGCTTAGTTTGAAAGCTTAGCAAGAATATATAAGACATTGTTCGAGTTTGGTTCATTATGTAACAAGTCAATCTCAAACAAGCTTTTAATAACGAAAAACATCCCTTGCCGTACTGAAAACAAACTCTAGTTGTCTTATTATCACAGGCAACTCACCAAACATGTTGTCATTGTTGGCTTTATATTTCTTGAAACCTCATAAATATACCAAAAAAAACAAACATGTTTCATGTTTTCAGTAAATAGAAAACTGGGAACATAACCAAACAGTCCAGCTATGCGTACTTACACACACATGTACGTACGCGCACGAACGCATCGTGACCGTCCATTTCAGGAATCGACGGTCCGGATTTTAAAAAAACTCTTACTTGTAGGAGTTAACTCTTACATGGAAGAGTTCTTTTAAAATTTGGACCGTCGAAAACACGCACGGACGGTTAAGATGCACCGTCCGTGCATATTGCGTACACGTAGCGTGCGTACACATCGAATTTTTGATAACCAAATGCAAGACTTGAAAATGATTTCACTTGTATTGGTTTCTTTTTTCTTGTGAGAACAGCTTTTCCATGGATAAAGTACTGCATTAAGAAGGAAATAGAGGACAGCAAGAAGTTCCTCAGGGGGCAATTCGGAAGCGATCCAAAGTACGTACGTGTGGGTTAGTTTGGTTTGGAAAGAAGAGAGGAATTCAACCTCTCTTTGTGGAGAGATTACTGGCTATCCAAGGGACTACTAGTAATGGAATAAATCATACGTGATGGACTGATAGGTTTTCTTGCAAAACTGGGATGAATAGTAATCGAGAAAAATGAAACACAATTCTGCTTCTTTTTTGTACTTTCTCTATTTCATATTGCCCAAGTACTTAAGCTTACATGATCTAACTTATTTTCATGAACCACCCAAGGCTGGAAATTAGGAAGACGACAGCCAAATGTTCATATATATAGCACCTGAAGATAGGTTCTGGCAAAGCAAAGGATAAAAACATACTCATCCCGTCATTCAACTGTTAAGAAATATTATGTTCGGGCCTCTCCACTCATTGCCAATTGATTTTGAGATGGATATAAAGTTTCCACACAACCCATTATATCATTAGACTCGAGAACAGAGCTAATGGATGAAAATAAAAAATGCTAGAGGCACACAAAAGGTGACAAGTGAGCCCCACCTTTAAAAAAAAAAAAAAAGACCAAACTTATGAAACACACTCCCATGTATTCGAGAAAAGGGAGGGAGAGACAAGGCGACGAAAGGTGACCACCAGAAACGAAAAGAGAACCCCGCCGAATGATCCGCCACCACAGGCGACCACCACTGCCCCGACGCATACTGGTAAAGACCTTATTGTAGCCTACCATAACCCAGCTCGTCCATAAAGAAGATCACATGACATTCCGAAACCTCCTTCAGGGCCAACAGGAAAGGCTCTTTCTTGTGCAACCTAGCCATTGGTCAATTAGATTAGACAAATGTTGTTGATAAAGAAGCAGAAGCTGTACATGAAAAAAAGATTGATGCTTTTGATTCAATTCCCAAAGCGTTACGGCCAATTTTTGAGGTAACCCACAATTACAAACCAAGCTAAAAATCAAAACATAAAACCCTATTTTTTCTGGGATTCTCTCCCCCACATTCAATTCAAATTCAGCCAAATTAATTTAAATCAATTCAATAACATTCATAAAATATTTCCAAATTCACTTTTTGTGGGTTGAGTCGGGTTGGGCTGTGGTGGCTGCTAGTGGTGGGGTCGCCTGTGGTGGAGGACGTCTTCGGCGGGGGCTGGGATGTTTCGATCTTCTTCGATCTCTACAAAAGTTCAGAAGTCTTTCTTTCTTTTCTTAAAGTTAAAAAAGGTGGGGCCCACTTGCCACATAGGACTTGTGTGATTTGTGGTGTGCTGCCTCTAGCATTTTTCGGATGAAAATGATGGGCCCGAACCCAGTACCGCCACACAATTCCAAATTACCAAGAAGGGACAAATATACCTAATTTCCAACGAGAAGAATTCAACACATTCTAATACTTACAGCATGACCACAAGAACACTCCAAAATAACCCCAAACTGTAAGCCTCTAATACATTACGAATCTATACTAAGTTGCAGTTAAATATCAGTCATACACCTGAAAATACCATAATTTAGGTAAATATTCAACTACAACGGCATTATAACCGTAATAATCCAAAAAATTACAAACACTATGGCTCCATTTGTTCCAAGAAATAGACATTGAAATATGCACAAAACGTCTTGCCTATTGGATTGGCACATCCATGCGGCAGGGGTCATAGTCCTCCAACCAAAGCAGACTCACACCCCTACACAATCGCCATCACACACAGACGCATATAGGGAAGGCAAATAAAACAACTTAGGGAGAATTGGCTCGTAAGTACCCTGATTTGCGGAAAATCAAAATACGCGTAAATAATTTACCCACTTATGCGCAACCAAACACAAAAAAAATAATAAATAAATAAAAAATAGTGAAAATATTTTTGGGGAAAATGTTTTATGTCAAAACAAACGGAGCCTATATACCAAATATTGTTAAACGTCAAGTATTGAACGATGTAGAGCCCTCTCACTAGCAGTACCATAAATAATGAACATCTACAGCCGCAACCGTGCTCCGTCGAATGAAAGAAGACCAAAGAATACCAATTTCATTCATACATAAATTGATACTTACAGAATGGAGTTTGTAGACACTAAAATTTTGACACGATTTAATCGCCATCCAAATTAATTGAGACAAATAAAATTGTCTAGATTAATTAAAGTCAAAGATGGTCAAACCCTTCAAATAAATTTGGGTCCGCCAAAATTATGGGCTCAATCCATTTGAGATACGGTAAAGGCCAAAATGAGCTGGGCTAATTTAAATTAGTCAAATGGGCTCACGAAAGATTTGGGCTCAACATTAGTAGGAACAAAAGAAGGTGGACCGACTTAGCCTTTGAAATGGGCCATATAGATTTGGGCCAACCCAAAGTTACGGGCCCAGTCCAATTTTCCTTGAGTCAAAAGAATAATTATAATATATGTTCATATATTATAATTTATTTAATATTGACCTATGTTAATTGGAAAGAAAATCAATCAAGGAAAATCTTACCAAACTTATCACCCCTCTCATTTGCCTATAAATAAAGGCTCATATGAAGGAGAAAATGACCTTTTTGCTGGCATTCTACAAGAGCTCTCAAACACTCTCAAGAATCCAAGCATTCATAAGTCTCTCTCTCTCAAAGTTCTTCCCCAAAAATTCCACATTCAACACCTTGCAAAGAATCATCAAGCACTCAAACTACGTGCCGATTTCTTTGCAAGTTTCTACCTAAAATCATTCAGCAAACCAAAACTCTTGAAGGTTTTTCAAAGATCAATCTCTTTTCGAAAGATTTCTTTGGAGTTCTTTCAAGTTTAAATCATTGTTCAAAACTTTGTTCTTCAGTTCATTCAACTCGAAGATTCAAAGAAAGTTACCGTTTGCTCGATTCAACAACAAGCATTCAAGCCGTTGGAACGCCATCAATTTTGGAGATCGAATCAGAGGATTTTGTTCTTTTCTTTGTTAAAAGAACATTTATTAGAGAATTGTACCCCTCGCATTCAATTCAAATCAATAAAAATATTATTTTGTGCATCTTTTTCTTGTCTTTATTACAGGACACGAATTTGTGTGGTATAGAGTTATTTCCATATCCTCCCTTAACTGAAACTAGGCTTTCTTTGTATATGAAATTCAGCTCACCCAAATCCCTAGCCTTTTTGGTAACAATGTCATACAAGAACGGGGTCAGCTCCCACTCGACACAAGGTCCAACTCGACGAAAGGGATAAAATATACTAGTAGGCCTCCAGTATAGACAAAATAAGCCGTCACAGGGACCCAAAACTAAATCAGGTTTCCTGTCAAACCCAAAATTAAGATTCAAAGGTTGGAAGGCAAAATAGGGAGAACGTTTTGTGAATACGTGAAAGCCTTCATGCCAACTACGAGACCGTTCTTGTTACCATTAATCCAACTGGACAACATATTGAAAGTATTACTATGTTTAATGTTTTTAGGATTCCAACTGGACAGCATATTAGAATTATTACTATGTTTGAGATGCGAGGCAATAAAGGTGGGGTTTGTAGGAAGAGAATGCCATCTTTTACAAACGCTCTTGAATCGTATTAGAGATTTGACCGGCAATCTCGAGAGGATCTCATCAATCAACAGATCTTCAGGAAGAATACACCATCTGGTGCTTGGCAACCTTTCATCCTCATTAGCTCCGAATGACAGTAATGAAATTCTCGACAACCCGTAGAAATCTACCTGGAATAACAACCTGCCTGAACACCAAGTATTGAAGGGCTTCAACGAGAACCACCCCTACCGATATGAGAACCACCCCTGCCCATAGTGAGATTAGCAAATTCGGCACCCAATCTCTGATCGCTGTGTAACTGAATACCAAAACTTCTGCCATGGCGTTAGACTTCCAACTCTCTCTCTCTCTCTCTCTCTCTCTCTCTCTCTCTCTCTCTCTCTCTCTCTCTCTCTCTCTCTCTCTCTCTCTCTTCCGAGGAATTTTGTCACAGTGGTGCTACGTACACACCATCTCTGCTTAACCCTGCCACATGTCGCTCTCTCACTCTATCTGAATCTCTCTCTCTCTCTCTCCCTCTCTCTCTCATCATCCACACACTCCCCACTTTTCTCTCTCTATTTCTCTCATTTTTATTATTTAGATAGAAATAAAAATGTTCATAACGTTTATTTTTATATCCGATGTTGGACAAAAATATGTATTTAAAATCTTCTTGACAACATCTATCAAACAAGACCAATATTGAATATGTAATTATGTGTAGAAAAAATTTGAGCTTGTGAATTTTATTGGGTTTGAGCTCGTGAATTTCATTGTTTTTAAGCTCTTAATTTTCATTGGGTTTAAGCTCGAATTTCACTGGGTTTGAGCTCCTAATTTTTACTGACTTTGAGCTCATGAATTTACCTCGGTTTGAACTTATTACATTAATTATACACCAAAAAAATCACTTTTTTCCTATACATAATTACATATTCAATATTTCTTTTGTTTGATACATGTCGTTAAGTAGATTTTAAATATTTTTTTTCCAACATCGGATATGAAAAATAATAGTTATAAATATTTTAATTTTTAAAAAATAAAAAGGAGATAAATAGAGAGAGAAAAATGGGGAAGTGAGTGGAGGACAGAGAGGGAGAGGAAGTCAGAGAGAGAGAGAGAGAGAGAGAGAGAGAGAGAAATGAACCGCAAGTAATTACAATTTCAGGACCTCGTATTGGGCCTGATTTAATCCCAGTAGTACGCTTCTCTCCCTACCGGAAGCCCATTGGACCCAATTTAAGAATACTTAATTAATTAATCATCGAGAAGATGAAAAAAATGGGAACCCAATGCTTGCACTGGCAACAAAAAATACAAGTATGAAGAAAGAGAGAACACAAAAGGACTGCAGGAACTGCACAAATATTACACTTTAGTACGATACATTTAAACTAAATGAGGGTTGCTCCATTTAAGATGAATTTAGTTTCTAAATGGTTGTCGTTCTAAAGGATGATTTTTGGGAAAGCTGCATAAATCCTGGCCCAGATAACTTCTTCAAATATGGCCAGATTCTAATGGCTGAAAGCTGGGAGAAACTAAAACGAGTGATGTGCCAAAGGGAATTATCAAGCCTGCGCCTTAGTACCCAAAAGAGCATTGCGAACTTCACTGGAGAGTTCAGCATTGAAGCACATCCTGGTTATATTCCTATTATTAATTAGACTAAAGGAAAACTCTACAATACACACCCCTTAAAGGTGTGTACGATATGCACCCATTGTGTGCTCTATATTGTGCAACCTCATAATAAATAACCTGGAGAACCGGTCATTCGTAAAATTTTTATGAAGTTTTGTAACTTTTATACTAAAAATTCGTAATTATTCAACAATATGATTCATAACATTTTCTTCCGTTTCGTAACTTTTTGTGTTTTGTAACTTTTTGGGCCTCTTGTCCTACAGCAGACTCGTAACTTTGAGACAAAAAATCATAACTTTTCTCAAATATGATTCGTAACATTTTTTTTCATCTCGTAACTATTAGATAAAATTTCGTTAACTTTTCACAAACTTTTATAGTAAAAAATCATAACTTTTCAACCATGTATAATCGATAGGGTAATCATCAAAGTTTATTTCGAAGAAGTAAATGTGTTTTCTTTAGAATAATTTTAGTTTCAATTTACACAAAAAGAAGAAGAAGAAAATATTTTTGTTCTAAATTAATTTTAGATACTAATTTGGGCCTCTTTTTCCTTGGAATTTGAAAACACTTTTACTATAGTCATGGCTCAACTTACTTGAAAATTTAAACTCTTTAAATTTTTCCAAACTATAGCTAAAGCGTAATTTAAACCGTATTTAAAAAATAGAGTTAAAAAAAATTTCAAAAAAATTGTACATTTAAAAGAAAAAACGTATCAAAGAGATTTTTTTTTCAAAAAAGTATGCTTTCTGAAATTTTTTTTGCTGAAAATAGTTTTTTGAAGGGAAAAAAAACTAAAATTGAAAATATTATTTTACACAATTTTTTTCCAATTTTCAGGTTTTTGGAAAGAAAGCCCATTGCTAAACTTTATTTTTTTAATAACGGTTTAGCAAAAATTAGTTTTTATCCAGAAAAATTTGTTTTCAAAACTTTTGTATTTCAAAAAATGTTTTCAAAAAAATTTGCTTTGATACTTAAAAAAAAAAAATGAAAAATGGTTTTAATTTTAAAAAACTTTTTAAAATCTTTTTTTTAAAAAGAGGGGTTCTTTTTAGGGTAGAGGATATATACTAAGGGTACTACAGTCATTTCACTTAAAATTTTGACACTGTTAGCCTTAAAGTAACGGCAGAGACGAATCTAAAAACTAGTTTGAAATGTAAAGGAGGGTAGTGGAATTTCTGAAAGTATAGGGGAGGTCTCTGTATTTGTCAGAAACATCATAGGAGGTAAGTGAAATTCACCCTTCTTTTTTTTCTTCAATTCGTTATGTTACATGTTGCTTAGGTTAACAAATAATTGATTCGTAACTTTTTAAGATCCAACGGTAGATAACTTGGGCGCAAATGATACTCACCCAAAAAGAGTGTCTTGTAACCATTTCCTCGACTAAATTAAGGATTGCTAAATATTGGTCCAGAGAAGGTTTTGCTTTTGTGTTTTTTTCTTTTTTTTTTTTTTTTTTTTGTGAAAGTGTAAAGTTAATTTTGTGTTTATGTAAATTACTCGCCATCAGAAAGAGTCAAATGAGTCAAGCAGTGGATTGTTCAAATTTATTTGGTTTGAAATTTTAACAAGGTTCAAAAATACATATATGTTCAACTTATTAATTCCTAATGCATGCTGATTTCAAATGGGCTTTAATCGAGTCGATCTCATGTAGCTTTAATTTCTTTATACAACATAAGTCGAATGAACAATCCGAGTAATAGCTTGTTCAAGTTTGAAAGTTGAGCAAAATTAAGACATTGTTCAAGTTTGTTTCGTAACAAGTCGATCTCAAACGAGCTTTTAAAAACAAGAAACACATTAATTTCCCCTTGCAGTACTGAAAACAAAATCAAATCGTCTTCTTCTCACAGGAACCTCACCAAAAAAGTTTGTTATTTTTGGCTTT
This sequence comes from Vaccinium myrtillus, assembly GCA_016920895.1. Taxonomy (NCBI): domain Eukaryota; kingdom Viridiplantae; phylum Streptophyta; class Magnoliopsida; order Ericales; family Ericaceae; genus Vaccinium; species Vaccinium myrtillus. Next base: position 28,798,167 of record CM029271.1, on the reverse strand, counting down.
ATTTTTCTTGGAACCTCATAGATATAATAAAATCATGTTTTTGTTTTCTTTTACAACAAACTTTAGTGTCTTCTTCTCTCAGGCAACACTCCAAAAAAGTTAGTTATTGTCGGCTTTATATTTCTTGGAACCTCATAGATACACCAAGTCACCAAAAACATGCTTTTTTGTTTTCTATAAAATACAAACATGTTTCAAGTTTTCTCTAAACGGAAAAACTGGGAACATATATATAATATATCCAAATGCAAGACTTGCAAGAGATTGAAAACACCCATTTTTGTTCAATCTGGGATCCTTGACTGGAAAGTTGGTGTGTGTGTGTATATATTATATATATATTCAAGTTTAACTTATTCACAATGCAAGTTGATTTCAAATGAGCTTTGATCGAGTCGATCTCTTGTAGCTTTAATTTCTTTATACAACATAAGTCGAATGAACAATCCGAGTAATAGCTTGTTCAAGCTTAGTTTGAAAGTTGAGCAAGAATAAGACATTGTTCTAGTTTATTTCATAATGTAACAAGTCAATCTCAAACAAGCTTTTAAGAACAAAAAAACACATTTTCCCTTGCAGTACTTAAAACAAACTCTATGTCTTCTTCTCACTATAGCAACTCACAAAACAAGGTTGTTATTTTTGGATTTATATTTCTTGGAACCTCAGTCATAGATATACCGAAAACATGTTTCTTTGTTTTCTATTCTACCCAAAAATACAAACATGTTTCATGTCCTCTATTCCTTCTTATTGCACTTCATCCATGCAAAAACATATATATCCAAATGCAAGACTTGTAAAAGATTAATTTTACTTTTCTTGTTTTCTTTTTGTGAGCTTTTGCATGGATGAAGTGCAATAAGAAGGAATAGAGAACAGCGCGCGGAAGTTCCTCCAGGGGCACATAGCAAGAAACGGGAGGCAATTCAGAGTACGTGAGGGTTAGTTTGGTTGGGAAGGAAGAGGACTCCGTGCATGCATTGTATAATTCCAACCAAACTAATCCGGATGTACTTCAGATCGTTCCGAACCAAAAAAACCTATATTATTATACAGAGAAAAAACAAAATTTCCTATGAATTATATAGGCTTGCCCCTGCAAAATATTTTGAAAAAAATATGTGCCCCTGCGCAGTGAAATTTCTAGCTCCGTCTCTGATATTAGTTGTGCACTTATTAAACCCATGCATGATTCATTTTGTGATATTTGAAGCTATACTGTGATTAGCTAATTGAGTCAACTAACCTCATGTTTAAATTCCACTTTGAATTCATGTTCTAAATTGGGAATGTCTAACCAGATAGTATTGATGAAGGATGAAATTTCTATAGTCTTTCAGGTTGGTCACTGTTATGATTAACATTAGTCGTTATGTTGTTTGTTCCTTTCTTGCGTGGTCGTCGATTGTAGATCTGGGTACTTAACCTGGTAACTCCCATTGGGACCTTAATCGGCAAGGAGCAGTCTCAATCACGCTAGGTTTGCCTTACGCTGGTGGTTAAGGGTAAGACAAATATTGAGGTAGAGATTCTAGATTTCACATAGGTTAAAAGAGTAGTGATAAAAATCAAGTATTGCGGTTACACTCCATATCTTGTTGTTCATATGTTCTGGGTTAATGTAGGTTTTAGTTATTGAGCACTAATCGCTCACGCTACGTTGCCTTGGTTATCAAACATCTCAGACCAGATATTAAAGATGGAGCACAAGTGTCGTTCAACCAGACTAACTTCAACATTGTTGAAGAAGAAGTTGCCGAGCCTTGGATTCCGTACGCATGGCCGCTCTAATTAATTTAAATCGACTATATTTTGGAAACTCCGAGTCCATTTGGGAATTGTAATATTTTGATGAATTTGAAGTTAATTCGATATGACTGTAATATGATGACATCTGCTTTTGGAACAGTAATGTAGTAGATCTTTGAAACCAATTCATAAATTTTCCTTTCATGTTTATTTAACGTTCCCGAACAATTGGGTGTTACAACTTGGTATCAAAGCAGGTTCCGATACGAAGTGTAGGTTCCTACATCGCTCGGGAAGGAGATCCTAGTTATTATTTGGAGTTGCAGGACCTTGAGTTATAGTTTGGGTGGCTCAGGATTAGATGTTATTAGGAAGGGAGAACATTCTTTATACCGGCGGTGTAAACCAAAAGTTTCCTCCAAATCTATTACATTGCGTCATGTGTCCAAATGGTGGTTCCAAAAGGTAGAACATGAACACATGGTGCAATGCAATGGATTTGGAGTAACTTTGGATTACAATGTTTTCTCTATTAGGAATATGTTGTTCGAGGTTATAAGATTAGAAGTTTATCAGAATGTGCAGTTATAGCTTATTGGGTCTCTATTTTTTTACTACAAAAAATATTAGTAACATAAAATTGTTTTGAATAAGCTATTTTAATATTGTTTTGACTAGGCTATTTTTTTTTAAAAATTTGGCTACAATATTTTAAATTTTGGGGATGAAAAAATGTTTTGAGGGAATAGATTGTTACGGTCTGAAATTTAAAAAAAATTCAAAATTCCACTTTATGTAATTTAAATTTTTTAATTAAATGACTTCTTTCAAAAATTTGTACCCATACAATTTAAGTAGGTGTTATATTGATTTTATTGTACGTTTATACAAATGTGAATATTTTTGTCTGGGCTGGAGAACCAAGAAGGCACGGATGTAAATATTTTTTCCCCTCGTTCATTTGTCCAGAAAAGCAACGGATCCGGGGAGGTGTTGTGCATTACGTGTTGTGCGCCGTGTTGTGCGGCAAAACGACGTAGTTTTGTTCATTTTCTTGATACACTTCAATAGGTCCTGTTTGGAGAGTTAATTTTGAGGTTCAATTTTATGGTTTAATTTTAGGGGATTTAGGCTCTTTGGGGTAAGATATAGTGGTTTTAGGCACTTGGATTTAGGCACTTTGGGTTTAGGCGTTTTGGGTTTAGGCACTTTGGGTTTAGGGTTTAGGCACTTTCTAGTGGCTTTTCCCTTCTTCCAAACAAGGTCTTTGGAAGCTTCAAAGGTGTGCCAAAAACTACGTCGTTTTACCGCACAACACGGCGCACAACACCTACCGCATAACACCCACCCCGGACGGGTATTTTGCTTTCGTTTTGTAAATGCTTTTTAGCATTCCTGACACTGACATTAATAGCCGGGCTTTACACTGCGTTTATTTGACTATTGCCGGTGTTTTACGAACATTACTATAATTTCTCGTAGTGTGCGTTCACTCCAAAATTTAAGCCTCCCCAACTACATATTTTAAATGCTATTTAGCATTCCTGACATAGACATTTTCGGCGTTTTTTAAATAAAAAACACCGGAAATATATCGGGAAGGCTTTACACTGCATTTATTTGACTATTGCTGGCGTTTTACGAACATTACTATAATTTCTCGTAGTCACTACAACAATTTTCCCCATTGCCGACTAAAATTTTAGTCGAAAAATGTCGTAATTTAGTCGGCAAACGTAATTTCCGACCAAAAATTTAGTCGGCCCGTTTGGTCGACGGAAGGAGGTCGGAGATGGTAATTTCCGACCAAAACAAGTTTGGTCGGAAAAAGTTTTGTTTTTACCGACTAAATATTTAGTCGGTGAAAGATTTATTTTTCTCTGACTAAATATTTAGTCGGTGAAAGATTTATTTTTCTCCGACTAAATATTTGGTCGGTGAATATTTATGTTTCTCCGACTAAATATTTGGTCGGTGAAAAATTTATTTTTCTCCGACTAAATATTTGGTCGGTGAAATATTTATTTTTCTCCGACTAAATATTTGGTCGGTGAATGTTTATTTTTCTCCGACTAAATATTTAGTCGGTTTTAGTCGGAGAAAAATAAACATTCACCGACCAAATATTTAGTTGGAGAATATTTATTTTTCTCCGACTAAATATTTAGTCGGTAAATATTTAATATTTCTCCGACTAAATATTTAGTCGGTGAATATTTTTTTTATCTCCGACTAGATTATTTAGTAGGTGAAATTGTTTTATTCTCCAACTAATAATTTAGTTGGTAAATGATTTTTTTTTTTTTGCAATTTTAATCCGAGCTCGTATTGAATCGTTAAATTTGTCAAACTTGGTTTCTAACCATCGATTAAATCAAGCAACCAATCATTCCATACAAGATTTCACCAACCTGCTCTAATTAATTAATAAAGCACAAAATTGAAGACTTCCCAAATTAAAGGCCTTCACCTAACAAAATATTATCATACTACAAAAACTGCGAATAGCATTTCGGGGCTGCCAATTGCTCCACTGGACACTATTATTTCACTCCCGCGCCTCTTAGAAATATATGCTCGGTGTTGGTTCCCTTGTTCATCTTTGAATATAACTCCAACTGCCCTTGGTTTCTTCCCTGCAACCGAGATGACCAACTTATTAGAGCTGGTTTGAACAGAAACGTGTATAAAACACAGTTTAGCATTGTGCGGCTATTTTTTCTAATAGCTCTGTTACTGTGTTCTTATTTAGAACCAAAAACACTTCGGACTACTGAAGCACGCATGTCCATCTCCCAAAGGAAAAATGCATTACATGCTTGGGGAAAAAATACTTGGAGTACAAGGGCACTACAAGAACAAAGACACATTGATAACTTGTCCTTTAGGCTCTACAATGTTATGAATGTTTGCTGGAAAATTGTAAGTAACTACTCCCTCCGTCTCTTTTTAAGTGTTGACATTTCCATTTTGGGTTGTCCCTTAATAAGTGTGTGTTTTGAAAAGTTAATGGGTAAAAGTTTGTAGAATTATCATTTTGCCCTTTTGAAAAGTTAGTGGGTAAAAAGTTAATGGGTAAGGGTGAAGGATAATTTTGGAAAGTGGAGGTAAAAGTTTATGTGGAAAGTGAAAAAGTTGATGTAAAAGGTGTAATGATGATGTTTTTTTAATAAGTTGGATTTACGAAGCAACACATTTAAAAAGGGACGGAGGGAGTATGATTTACCAGTTAAGAGTGCCCAATGCATCTCAAGTATTACAAATGTTGCTCCATTTTCTAATATTCCGTACATTGCGGCTAGTTTGGTGAGCAGAAAATTCAAATTTCATGACCTCCACAAGTCACTCAAAGCAATTATAGGGAAAAGATTATGTTAGCCATTTGCACCGTAATTCCTTAAGGGATCTGCAAAGAATATCCTTGTCCTGCAAACTCGATATGAAAATAGTATTGGCAAAGATCTAGTTTTCGATTACCTCAAGATACCCAGACGGTTGGATTTCAAACTCTTAATCCAGAGGTGTATAAACACAACCCAGTCCACAAAGAGAATCAACAAACAAGTGCTAGGAGTACAACTTACCTTGCACCCTGTTGGTCCGCTGCCCGCTGACATTTGAATCTGAAAAAATTTCGAAAGAAACATGATAACCATATATAGCTTTCATCATTTTAGGAATTACACAAGCAACTTAATTAGCTAACAATGACGAAAAGCTAGGAGTACACATGGAAATCGTAGGATAATAGTACAGGATTTGCACACTAGGATTTTGGTACAGAAGATTTACACGTCCACAAGCCCCAAACGGAGACCCAACACTTAGCTGATACGGTGATATCCCTTATTGTGCTAAAACAAATATTCCAAAACAGCAAAATAATACAAGATAAGTACCTCAGTCCAGCAGCAGCACTCTTTAAGCTAAGTTCAGCAGCAGCACTCTTTAAGCTAAGTTCCTCGGCAATTTCATTGTATGTAGAAATTGGATACCCAAAATTGTATGTAGAAATTCTTGTTCTCATGCAGAAGAAAAGGAAAAAAAAAACCTTTTAGGAAGAAAGAAACCAACCGGCAGAAAATATTGCATATCCCTACCTAATATGGTAGATATGCTTTAGAGACAAGTGCTAAAACCGATAGTCACAGGCTCACAGGGCTTTCGCTAAATGTCAACAGTTCTCTGGCAAACTATAGCAGGACTAAAATTGATTGTGCTTAGTGAAAGATAGCATAGCAGAATAAGTTTACCAGACGCTCGCCATAAAATCCTCTGCCCAAACGAACTTTGAAAACCTTATCCAGCAATTTTTTTGCCGCATCCCGGCGAATAGACATGATAGAATTTCCCTTGCAAATTATGATGACAATAACACTCCAAGCGAAAAAATTAACAGTCAAGTTTCTGAACTCTTTACATCTTCATATTTTGTTTGACCATCTAGTAAATCAAGCAAACATTATCCCAACTGCAGGGACACTTGAAAACAGGTTTGATAGATAGCAATCCACCAAGCCTCCAGATTAGCTATTAACAATTACAACACTTGAAAATATTCAGTGCCTTCTCCTATAGATATTTTGTTCATAGGTATTTTGTTTGGATGGAGTATTATTTGATTTGTATACAAAGATCATGCTCCAAAATCTGTAACATAAACAAAAAGATACGTAGAAAACAAGAACCGTAAATTGAAAGCCAGTGCATTACTTATCAGTAATTACATTAAGTTCACAATGTAGAGATAACCCACAATAGTTTATCAAGGCCCAAGGGCATTATCCAAAAGGTGAGCTTGAACCACAATAACAGAAAAGACCAACAAAGATCCATCTAGAACATAACCAAAGAAGAACAAAACATTGAAGCCGGATAATTACCTGGAGAAATGTATGACGACAACGATGCCCGAAAGAAGAGCTGCAGAAACCATGTTTTATATGGAGAAAGACCTATCTCTGAGAGGACTTGATTAAAAAAAATATGGATGCCCGAAACAAAAAGTCATTGCCACATAAACAGGTATACCGTTCATATGCTACATCTCTTCTAAGCATTTCCTCGAACAAGTATCATGCAAATTTGTCAAACTTCCCACACACACACAGGAGTAACCAGTGGTGAAAGTTTCAGTTCAATAAGCATACCGTTCATATGCTAACATTCATATTCTATACACACTGAACAAAAGTCATTGCCACATAAACACACAGACAAAGAGAACTACAAGTTGTATTTTTGTATAAATCATCCCTTACCACTGACTTACATGTTATACTTGGGTCGGTGACTCGGTCTGAGGATTTCAATTTGCCTCCGTAAAGATGCGTTTTGGAATCAACTCTGGTAATAATTCTTAAAGTGAAAGACTAACTTTGGGAACGCCTTTTTTAAGAAAAGGGCAAAAATCCGAATCGAATTGCAAATTCCGATCTGGGTTTTATGCAAGCCCTAGCTAGCCTGAAGAGGAAGAGGACTCACCGAGAGCTCAGTGCTGCCACGATGAGAGCGAGATCGAGGAGATGGAGTCGTCACGAACGAGAGGAAGGAAATTGTTTCTAGGGTTAAGAGTGAGAGAGTTGGAGAATGGATCGAGGGAGGGAAATTTTATCAGTCATGAAATTTTTTGGGGGAAATCGATTTGAGTTTTTTCAATTTGGGGGGAAATCGATTTATCAATTTACAATTGCAGTGCTGTCCAAGTTGATTTTATCAATTTACAAACACAGCTTTTCAAAATGAGATCTTTTAAGTACAATTGCCGTAAAATTGTACTACGCGAGGATCGTCAAAGTATTTTTTTTCGAATCGGAACCGTCTACATTTTACGTGGGAGTGATTATATCCTCCGTGCAAAAAATCAAGTAAATTAATTATCATTAGGTACCTGATCGAACGAGACAAAAAATTGGTTTACAATAAATCAACGTCCCGATGAAAAGGCTTTGAATACCCCATAGACTTCAAATTTGGCGAGAGTGATTAAAACAGCAATACAAACAATGTGAACGGTTTGGATCGTCATAATTATGTTGAGATCACGTGGCTAGCGTATATTATCCCATAGCATAATATCTTAGTTCATAACCGAGCTAGTTCGATGTATATGATTAAAAGGTAGGTGTAGACTCGATTTCTCGAATGTTTGATCTAAACCGTTACGATTTCATATCTTATCAATTCTATCATTTCCCTCGAAATTGATGATCATCTGATGTCGGTAACCACGCGATCGGAACACATTCAGTGCTTCCAGTGGCATTTAAACACTATAATGCACCAATTCAAGGCCATCTAATCTATTTCTTGAAAATCTGAACCGGTAGATGTGTTTAAAAAGTGTTTTTAAGGTTCTACGAAAGGATTTGGAAAAAACAAATACCCAGAAGGGCTTGATCGGAGCAATTTTTCATATAGCGATTTTATGAAAAAATGCTCCGATCAAGCCCTTCTGGGTAGTATTTTTCGCCAAATCCTTTCATAGGACCTTAAAAACACTTTTTAAACATATCTAACGGTTCAGATCGTCAAAATTTTCTCTGAAAATTGGAGTTCGAGGTCTGAATTTTTACATCCTGCCGGAGCCTTCATAATTGATAACTTCATATGAAGTTTAGCTTATTTTAGTTAAATAAACTTAGTATTCTCGTAAATTAACTTCTATAATATAATTTCTATAATTTGATTAATTTATATTATTTATTAGTTTTTATAATTTGATTTCTATAATTTCTATAGGGAGAGCTTCTCCTCCGGACCCTCCCGTTTCCGGACCTCCATGATCCAAATTTTTTTTTGACGATCTGAGCCGTCCAATGTGTTCAGAAGGTGTTTTCAAGGATCCATTGCGGAAAATTTTCAAAAAAAAACACCGGGAAGGGCTTGATCCATGCATTTTTTGCAAAAATTGTAAATATACAATTTTTGCGAAAAATGCATGGATCAAGCCCTTCCCGGTGTTTTTTTTTTAAGATTTTCCGCGTGGACCTTGGAAAACACCTTCTGGACACATTGGACGGCTCGGATTTTGTTAAAACAATTTGCAAACGCAAAAAAAAATCAAAAAACCTTCAATCCGGGGGTCCGGATTAGAAGTTTTATGAATTTCTATAATTTAATTTCATAATTTCTATAATTTAATTTGATAACTTCTATAAGTTCCATAATTTTTTTGCATTTGCTTGTCTAACGTTAATTTTTTTAATGATTACTAATTCATTTTGACGAGAGAATTACATCAAAAAATATTGATAGACAATTTAAAGAAGGCCTCATTCCACTAAGGTTTTTATATTTTAAGTATTTATTTTTCACTTTATGAGACCAATTATTCTTTCATAATACATTATCTTTAACTAAAAAAAATAGTATACTAAGGTTTGGATGATCAAAAATCAATGGGAAAATTTCTTCTTTTATTTATTTTGGCAAACCATATTTAATTATTTATTGATGATAAAAAAAATCACAATCAATGTTTTTTTCCGACTAAAATATATTTAGTCGGTGAATTGCAAACAATTTCCGACTAAATATATTTTAGTCGGTAAATTTATTCTTTTGCCGACTAAATGTTTGGTCGGAGAATACTAATTTCCCCGCCAAACTATACAAGAAAATTTTCGAAATGCTGAAATTTTTACCTCGATTTCCCGATAAATATTTGGTCGGAAAATACTAAATTTTAGTCGGCAAATTAGAGATAATTTCCGACTAAATAGTTGGTCGGCGATAGTTTATAGTTTCCGACTAAAATAGATTTAGTCGGCGATTGATATAAGAAGCACCGGCTAAAATCATTTTAGTCGGCCAAACCTTTGAATATTTTCCGACGAAAAAAAATTTAGTCGGTGATTATACTTACAAGTTAAAAAAATTAGTTTACTATTTTCCATGTTTGAATTTTGATTTAAAATTTATTAATCGTATAAAATGTTTTAAAAGCTTATTTATTTATTTTTTGTTCAAACTCTCCTCTCTCTCTCTCTCTCTCTCTCTAAAAATAAAAAAATTGTAACTTATTTTTCCGTTTTGTTTTGTTTTTTTTTTAAATTATGTTGTTCGTGACTTTTTTTTTATTATCGTGACTAGACTTCAATTTATATATATATTTTCACCAAAAGAAATTGATATTTTTTTTTCAAAATCTTTATTAGATAAAAGACAATGTATATGGTATACATTTTTTTTTCATGTTTGAATTTTGATTCAAACTTAATTAATCATATAAAATATTTTACAAGCTTTTTTTTTTTTTTTTGTTCAAACTTTCTTTGACTCTCTCTCTCTCTTTCAAAAAAAAAAAAAAAACAAATAAAAAGAAATGTAACTTCTTTTTCCCTTTTGTTTCTTTTTTTGTTCATGAATGATGAATCATGACTTCATTTTTATTTTTTAACTTTACATAAATATATAAATATATAATTCACTTACACAAGCAAAAAATAATTTTACAAGCTTATTTTGGTCCAGAAAGTGGAGGTCCACTATTATTCGGAACGTACAAAGTAGAGATTAGAAAAGAATCGAATTTAATTTCTATAATTTCTATAATCGGATTTAATAAAAAAATTCTATAATTTCTGTAATTTAACTTCTAAGGAGTAATTTCTAAAATATAATTCAATAAAATATTTTACCAAAAGAAATTGATTTTTTTTTTCAAAATTGTTATTAGATAAAAGGCAATGTATATTTTTTTTCATGTTTGAATTTTGTTTCAAACTTTATTAATCATATAAAATATTTTACAAGCTTTTTTTCTTTTGTTCAAACTCTCTTTGACTCTCTCTATCTCTCAAAAAAAAAAAAATGTAACTTCTTTTTTCCCTTTTGTTTCTTTTTTCTTTTTCATTTTATTATCATTTTGCTTAAAAAATGAATTGCCGACTAAATATTTAGTCGGAAAATATAAAAATTCCCGCCGAAATTTCCGCGAAATTTTTGGAAATCGTTGAATTGGCGGAAAACTATTATTCCCCGACTAAAAAAATTTTAGTCGGCAAATTAGAGATATTCTCCGACTAAATATTTGGTCGGTGAATTATTTGTTTTTCTCCGACTAAATATTTGGTCGGTGAATTATTTGTTTTTTTCCGACTAAATATTTGGTCGGTGAATGATTTTTTGTCTCCGACTAAATATTTGGTCGGTGAATTATTTGTTTTTCTCCGACTAAATATTTGGTCGGTGAATTATTTGTTTTTCTCCGACTAAATATTTGGTCGGTGAATTATTTGTTTTTCTCCGACTAAATATTTGGTCGGTGAATTATTTATTTTTCTCCGACTAAATATTTGGTCGGTGAATGATTTTTTTCTCCGACTAAATATTTGGTCGGTGAATTATTTGTTTTTCTCCGACTAAATATTTGGTCGGTGAATTATTTGTTTTTTTCCGACTAAATATTTGGTCGGTGAATGATTTTTTTCTCCGACTAAATATTTGGTCGGTGAATTATTTGTTTTTCTCCGACTAAATATTTGGTCGGTGAATTATTTGTTTTTCTCCGACTAAATATTTGGTCGGTGAATGATTTTTTTTCTCCGACTAAATATTTGGTCGGTGAATGATTTTTTTCTCCGACTAAATATTTGGTCGGTGAATTATTTGTTTTTCTCCGACTAAATATTTGGTCGGTGAATTATTTGTTTTTTTCCGACTAAATATTTGGTCGGTGAATGATTTTTTTCTCCGACTAAATATTTGGTCGGTGAATTATTTGTTTTTCTCCGACTAAATATTTGGTCGGTGAATTATTTATTTTTCTCCGACTAAATATTTAGTCGGTAAATGATTTTTTTTTCCGACTAAATATTATTGGTCGGCGATTAGGTTATAATTTCCGACTAAAATAGATTTAGTCGGTGATTGATAGAAGAAGCACCGACTAAAATCATTTTAGTCGGCCAAACCTTTGAATATTTTCCGATAAAAAAAAATTTAGTCGGTGATTATACTAATTTCCGACTAAAATTTTTTAGTCGGAAATTTAAGTGATATTTTCCGACCAAAGTTTATTTAGTCGTTGAATGAACAACAATTTCCGACTAAACATTATTTAGTCGGCGATTTTAGTTGGGAATGGTGTAAATTGTTGTAGTGAGTGTGCGTCCACTCCAAAATTTAAGCCTCTCCAACTACATATTGTAAATGCTATTTAGCATTCCTGACACAGACATTTCAGGCGTTTTTTAAATAAAAAACACCGGAAATATATCGGGAAGGCTTTACACAATGTTTATTTCACTATTGCTAGCGTTTCATGAACCCTATAATTTCTCATAGTGTGCGTCCAATCCAAAATTTAAGCCTCTCCAACTACATATTGTAAATGCTATTTAGCATTCCTGACACGGATATTTCTAGCGTTTTTTAAATAAAAAACACCGGAAATATATTGAGAAGGCTCTACACGGCGTTTATTTCACTATTGCCGGCGTTTTATGAACCCTATAATTTCTCGTAGTGCGTCCACTCCAAAATTTGAGCCTCTCCAACTACATATTGTCCACTACTTCCACATTAATTATGATGGATTAACTGAAAAGAGTGAGTGGGCAAGTGGTGGCTAGGTCATGCGATAAAACTCTTGAATACCCCATACTGTATCTCGGGATAGAGTCTCATTTCCCCCTCCTCATGTAATAGATTAAGAATGACGAATAACAAAAAAGAGAAGAAAAAAAAAACTGAATAGAGTGGAGATTTCACTAGCCCATTTATTAGAAACAAATAAGCAACCGGTCAAATTGCTAATAACGTGTACAGATATGCGCATAAAATGTTAAGCATAGAACCAAAGAAATCTGTGTGAGATACTCCAGCATTGAAGAGAGAGAGAGAGAGAGAGAGAGAGAGAGAGAGAGAAGAGAGAGTGAATATTTTTGTGAGGACCAAAATGAAACCGAGCTCATTTTGTAGGGACTAAAAAAGTAGATAAACCTAATTTAAATTTTTTAATTAAATGACTTCTTTCAAAAATTTGTACCCATACAATTTAAGTAGGTGTTATATTGATTTTATTGTACGTTTATACAAATGTGAATATTTTTGTCTGGGCTGGAGAACCAAGAAGGCACGGATGTAAATATTTTTTCCCCTCGTTCATTTGTCCAGAAAAGCAACGGATCCAGGGGAGGTGTTGTGCATTATGTGTTGTGCGCCGTGTTGTGCGGCAAAACGACGTAGTTTTGTTCATTTTCTTGGTATCAATAGGCCCTGTTTGGAGAGTTAATTGTGAGGTTCAATTTTATGGTTTAATTTTCTTGGTACACTTCAATAGGCTATTTGGGGTAGGATATAGTGGTTTTAGGCACTTGGATTTAGGCACTTTGGGTTTAGGCGTTCTGAGTTTAGGGTTTAGGCACTTTGTAGTGACTTTTTCCTTCTTCCAAACAAGGTCTTTGGAAGCTTTAGAGGTGTGCCAAAAACTATGTCATTTTACCGCACAACACCTACCCCGGACGGGTATTTTGCTATCGTTTTGTAAATGCTAGCTTTTTAGCATTCCTGACACTGACATTAATATCCAGCGTTTTTTAAATAAAAAACGCCGGAAATATATCGGAAAGGCTTTACACTGCGTTTATTTGACTATTGCCGGTATTTTACGAACATTACTATAATTTCTCGTAGTGCGTCCACTCCAAAATTTAAGCCTCCCCAACTACATATTGTAAATGCTATTTAGCATTCCTAACACAGACATTTTCGGCGTTTTTTAAATTAAAAACACCGAAAATATATCGGGAAGGCTTTACACTGCGTTTATTTCACTATTGCCGGTGTTTTACGAACATTACTATAATTTCTCGTAGTGTGCGTCCACTCCAAAATTTAAGCCTCTCCAACTACATATTGTAAATGCTACTTAGCATTCCTGACACAGACATTTCTGGCGTTTTTTAAATAAAAAACACCGGAAATATATCGGGAAGGCTTTACACTGTGTTTATTTCACTACTGCCAGCGTTTCATGAACCCTATAATTTCTCGTAGTGTGCGTCCAATCCAAAATTTAAGCCTCTCCAACTACATATTGTAAATGCTATTTAGCATTCCTGACATGGATATTTCTAGCGTTTTTTAAATAAAAACACCGGAAATATATTGAGAAGGCTCTACACGGCGTTTATTTCACTATTGCTGGCGTTTTATGAACCCTATAATTTCTCGTAGTGCGTCCACTCCAAAATTTGAGCCTCTCCAACTACATATTGTCCACTACTTCCACATTAATTATGATGGATTAACTTAAAAGAGTGGGCAAGTGGTCGCTAGGCCATGCGATAAAACTTTTGAATGCCCCATACTGTATCTCGGGATGGAGTCTCATTTCCCCCTCCTCATGTAATAGATTAAGAATGACGAATAACAAAAAAGAGAAAGAAAAAAAAACTGAATAGAGTGGAGATTTCACTAGCCCATTTATTAGAAACAAATCAGCAATCGGCCAAATTGCTAATAACGTGTACAGATATGCGCATAAAATGTGAAGCATAGAACCAAAGAAATCTGTGTGAGATACTCCAGCATTGAAGAGAGAGAGAGAGAGAGAGAGAGAGAGAAGGAGAGAGTATGGCAGGCAAAGATCAAGTGGCTAGCTTCAACACTTCGGAAATCTCGCCTCCTCGTATCATCAATCTCGACAAGTAATTAAGTTCATGTTCTCTTCTTTTTCTTTTTCTTTTTATTAGCAAAAAAAAGTTCATGTTCTCTTTAAGTTGGTTATCATTTTTGTACCGACTTATTAAATTGGAAAACGGTCTTTTTTGTAAATAAAAAAATTACAAAGCATCATTTTATTGAATTTTGTTAATTTCCAGAAAATAGGTTGTTTCAAATATCAATTTATTAAAAAAATTAGTTGTTTCTGATAAATTCTGCAAACAAGAAGTTCTAAAACTGTTGAGGAAATATGTTTTGGGGGGTTTTTTGGGCATTAGAAATATGTTTCTACAGTTCGGATGTATTTTTAATGGTCCTGATTTCATCTTGACACCTTTTTAGATCTAAACCTTCTATTGCCAAGATGAAATCCGAACCGTTGATTGTTGAGATCAACGGCTCGGATGCACACACCAGGACCGCACACCAGCACCCCAGGTCCAACGAACATGAGCGTGTTTTGTTGGCGTTCTTGTTTAGTATTTTTACTTTCTCTTGACAAGTTTAATACTGGTTAAATAAAGTTCACCAAAAAAAACTATTTTTAGGAAACACCGAAAAAGAGGATGTCTCTTGACAAGTTTAATACTATTTTTAGGAAACTATTTTTATAAAAACTATTTTTAGGAAACACCGACAAGTTTAATACTGGTAAAATTTTAAGACGGTTTTCTGCTAAAAATGAAAAGATGAGTACTTTTTTTTTTTTTCTTGTTTTTTTTCGGTAAAGATACGTGCACAGACGGAGGGGGTACCGATGGGGTACCGACGGCGTCGCCGACGCCGTTGTGGGTCCCAAACGGCCGATCCGAGCCGTTCATCGTTCTTAGAATCAAATTCCGAGTGGGCCTACGCGAGAATCGAGGCAATCGGACGCCGTCGGTACCCCATCGGTACCCCTCGTCTGTCCCAATAGAAGGGTTCTTTTTTTCGGGGAAATACATAAAAAGGAAGGGAAAAAATGATAAAAAGTTCAGAACTTCCTAACTAATCCAATAGTAATACCCTTGAATAAATCATCATGGACTTTGACTTATGTGGTTATCTTCATTAAGTTGAGAAATTCATGATTTATTTTGGGTTTTCTATTTCCATGACAGTGGTGATCCAACTATGTTCGAGGCCTATTGGAGAAAAATGGATGAAAAATGCTCATTGGTGATCTCAGGCAACCAATTCCTGAGCTATTTTTCTGATACAAAAAATGTATGTTGGTATTTGGAGCCCAAATTGGAGGATGAGATCAAGCGATTGCATCGTGTGGTTGGAAATGCATCGGTGGAGGATTATTATGTGGTGGTGGGGACTGGTTCAACCCAGCTCCTTCAAGCTGCATTGTATGCTCTTTGCCCTTCTGATGGTTCCAATCCTGTGAATGTGGTGTCTGCTGTTCCTTACTATTCGGTGAGATCACTATGTACGATACTTCATATAATTCGAAAGTACCTAATCGTTGCGAATATTTTGTGTGTCGGACGGGTTTTGCCATATGGTACCCGTCGGCGCATCTAAGCCATCCAAACATGTTTTGGATGGCCAAGATTTAAGGGTTGCATTTTTGTAAATTTAGGAGGAAAATTTACTCCAATAAATTTGGGCCATCACGTGGCAGTGCCACGTCCAGGACACAAAATTTTCTCATTCTATCTGATTACTTACAAAATCAGAGTTACGGCTCACGAATTATATAGGAAGGGCTCTAAGTTCGTACTAGATCAGGAAACCTTTTTGTGCAAAGTTATTTTGAAGAATTTGTTGGAAAAATTACAGTGGCAATCCGAATTCTAAAGAACAATTTATTTATCACTGTGGAAATAAATTACATAAACAGAATTACAAGAACAGAAATATAATGAACTTGAAAGAAACTGGAAACAGAATACAAACAGTAGATCGAAAGGCCGAGTCGTGTGTAACACACTCTCTTTAACAAAGATGCGCCGCCTACCGTAGGTGTTGTAGGATGAACCGACGTCTTCGTCCCAGGATACAACAGCTAGAACCACGGCCAACAGAACACCGCTGTTGACTGCCTTGGCAAACTGAAACTTGCGTCTGCCTCTCTCTCACAAAGACGAATTCTGGAGTATTTTTGTTGCACGAAAAACTGATAATGAAACACACAACAGAGCTGCCCTTTTATAGCTGGAAAATGGAGCTCAAAATTGAATACGGGATTAATGGGGGAGCCTCCCCATTCAATGACGAAATTGAATCTGCCAATGAATTCTGCAATTCATCTCTGATTCTGTAACCCCAGCCTTCAATCCGAATTTGAATAGGATTCAAATATGCCATTATCTCCATATTCATGAGTGGAGTTACCCAGCGTTAATTGCATAACGTGTAGAATCTGTGGGGTGGTCTCGGTTACCTTAGGAGACCCTCCGAGTGCCCCGGTTTCATTCACAAAATTCCAACATAATTCAGAATTCAGTGTCTCAAATTGATAGAAGCTCATTTACCACTATTGCATGTGATTATATCCAACGTCGTTTGTATGTGGCTTCGTGGCGAATGATATTTATGAAAGTATTTTACCACTGTCATGATTATATCCAATGTCGTTTATATGTGACTTTGTGGCGAATGATATTTATGGCGAATGATATTTCTGAAAGTATTTCAGAACATAACCTTCTCCATATTTTTATGAATCATTTTAGTGAAATCTTTTCATTTAAAGAAAGGTTGTACATTTTAATGTCACGTTATTAGGCGACATTATTAATTTGTTTAAATGTTTTAACTATAGAAATGAATATTAATGGGATTTATGTTTATACCATAGATACAAATTAAAATCATATTGTAGCATCTTCTATTCGCTGGGAGAAAGCTTTTCCTCTGTAGGGGATTGTGCAGTGAACCCCCTACGAGCAGTCGTCAGTTGTCATAAAGCAGTCTCGCGAAGCTTTCGAGACGAGGGGTAGTCTTGTGTGTGTAACCCGCTTAGTTTTAGAAATCTCATCATTAATCCTTTCGCATCTTGTTTAATGAGTAATAAATTCCCCTTGTTTTTTTTTTTAATTTTACTGCTACCAGTGCTACCCAGAGCTGACTGGCTTTCTGCGGTCAGGCCTCTACGAGTGGAAAGGTGATGCTCGGATCTATGATGAGGGTGGACCCTACATTGAGTTCGTCACCTCCCCAAATAACCCAGATGGCAGTATTCGAGAAGCCATTGTGAAAAATGGGCAAGGGAAGCTTGTTCATGACTTAGCCTATTATTGGCCCCAGTACACTCCTATTACATCTTGTGTTGGTCATGAGATAATGCTGTTTACTTTGTCCAAGTGCACTGGGCATGCTGGAACTCGCATTGGGTAAGTTAATTTCTTACTGTGTTGTATATGGCGGGACATTACTCAGTCTTTCAAGATTACGGCAATGTAGTGTGTTCAATTAATACTGGCCCATCATGTTAGTAGAGAAAAAGAAGACAAGGTGGCCGTATTGGTTGGAGACACCACGTGATAGTATTCGCGGAAGACTTAATAATTTCTATATGGCAGTTCTAACCCCATTGGATAGCATTTATTTAATTTCCCTTTAGTTATTTTCAAAGGTTTCCTAAGCTTACAACAAAAAAGGCACTAGTAAAGTCTATATTTTTAGGAGTAGCTCAGCTGGTAAGGCAGGTAATGGCACTTGATTTGGAGTTCCCCCAGGATGGTATGGATTACAATTTTTTCGTAACTGTACTATCGATTTTGTCATTTTTCACGTAAACTTATAAGACAACCCAGAGATGTTTTCATATGTGAGAGGAAAATATTTAGTTTACTTGTAAAATATGAATATATTTTGAGTTTTAAGTGATTAAATTTGAACAAATTCGTGGTATACAGAAGAATTTTATCTCCCAAATATCACCTCCCATTCCGCACCAGCATTTCTGATGGACTCTCTAAGCATCTGTATTAACTTTTTTTTTTTTTTGAACGGCAAAAAGAATTTTATTAATCAAATGTAAAGATACAAGAGATTAAAGGGACGAGCAAAAAAAACGGCATCACAACAAGAGTGTAAAATCCCAAACAAGGTTGGCACCCAACACACTTGACATTCATATGCCACTCGACCGAGAGAGAGCAATGTTGATAAGAGATCAACCAAGCCCAGAGGAGAAACCCAACAAAACTTGTCTGAGTCTCAGACCAGATCCAATACATCAAAAGCATCAAACACCTTAAAAAAGTTAAAACTTCCCCAAGTGTGATCACAGAACTTCCATCATCTACTCCTGAGTGATGTTGCACTTCACAACTAAAGTGGAAAAGCAGAACCATGAAGACGGGAAAACGCAGAAGTATTAACTTACAAAATATACTAAAGGTGGAACTCATTTGTGTGTATTAGGGATGTGTTAGTTTAGATATGCAACAAGTACCACAATGGTGTAATTAAAAATGCTAAAGTAAGTTAGAGGATTTAAACTATACATATTTTTATCCATATTTATTATACAATATTATTATTATTTCTTTCTCTCTATCTCTCTCATCTATCTCACTTTTCAAAGCGTGTTAAGTAGTTAACCAAACTTGACAATGTTAATTTCATTTTCAAACTAGCTAAAATGCCCAATCTATTTTTCGGCAACAATACTCCATTTACAACTGATATAACTTATAAGAGACTTGAAATTTGTTACAACTGATATAACTTATAAGAGACAAGAAATTTGGTTAATTTAACAGCAGTATTCCATTTACAATTGATATAACTTGTTATCAGTTGTAACAAATTTATTGTCTCTTATAAGTTATATAAGTTGAAAATGGAGTACTGATGCTAAATTAACCAAATTTCTTGTCACTTATAAGTTATGTTAGTTGTAACAAATTTCTTGTCTCTTACAAGTGATATTAGTCGTAAATGGAGTACTGCTGCTGAATTAACCAAATTTCTTGTTTCTTATAAGTTATATCAGTTGTCACAGATTTCTCTTACAAGTGATATCAGTTTGTAAATGGAGAACTGCTACTAAATTAACAAAATTTCTTGTCTCTTATAAGTTATATCAGTTGTACCTGTTGTAAATGGAGTATTGTTGCTGAAAAATAGATGGGGACCATTGTAGCTAGTTTAAAAATAAAATTAACATTATCGAATTGCAGATGCCCTTTAAAGAAACATTTCATAAATATGGTTGCAGTGATATGCAAGCATTAGACGAGTTAGTACAGGTCTCATTGCTTGAGAAGGCCCAGACTTTTTAGGAACTTTCAATTATTATGCTATTTTATTTTATATTCTCACAATTTATTTTGTGCATTAATATAATCTAAGGTGGCACACATATTTGCAATGTTCATAAAGCTTAAATGTGACCACTTGCATCCGCAATTATATACTGTAGAGCACTAGTTTTTAGGCATCGGTTTTAAACTGCTAATGTTACAACGTTTCATCGAGCATAATGGAACTCACTTTATCACGGTCCAGTTGTCAGCTAGCTAACACCTTAAAGGAAATGCAAAAAAAATAGAGTCAATATTTTTTTTTCTTCTCAAACTTGTAGGGCTTTAGACCAAATCAATTACTTGTACCATGTTCTAGAAACATTCAAATGAATATTAAGTTTCATATTCAACTCTGACCTTATTAATACACAAAAATCGTGGCTCCGCTCCTGAGGAGAGGGGAATTTGAATCTTGATAAAGTCAAATCATGAGAGTTCTACCATATCATACCATACATGGTTCATCTAATTCCACTTAGTTCCCATTATTATACAGATGGGCTCTGTTGAAGGACAAAGATGTGGCCAAAAAGATGACAGAATTCAACACTATTAGCACAATTGGTGTATCAAAAGAATCCCAAATCCGGGCCGCAAAAATCTTGGGCCTTGTTTCGGATAGCTGCCTAAATCCAGGCCCTGATAACTTCTTCAAACATGGCAAGGCTCTAATGGGTGAAAGGTGGGAGAAGCTAAGAAAAGTGGTGGGCCAAAGTGGTTTATTCAGCCTGCCTCAGTACCCAAAAGGGCATTGCCTTTTCACTGGAGAGTTCAGTGCTGAAGCACATCCTGGTAATATTCCTATACTATTGATTATTCCTATATTAATTACTATTGATTTAGAATTAATAGGTTTTGCTTTTGTTTATTTCTTCCTTTTTGTGGAAAGGTAAATTAAATTTTTTGTGTTAGGCCATCGTGAGAATGAGTCAAACAAGTCCAGCGGTGGATTGTTCAAATTTGATTTGGTTTGAAATCTTAACGAGCTTGCTTCAAATATATATGTATGTTCAAGTTTGACCTATTTACGTGCAAGCCGATTTCCAGCTAGCATTAATCGAGTCGGTTTTGAGTAGATTTAATTTCTTTATACAGCATAAGCTGAATGAATGATCCGAGTAATAGATTGTTCAACCTTAGTTTGAGAGCTTAACTAGGACATTTTTCGTTTTGTGACAAATCCATCTCAATTGAGCTTTTAAGAACAAAAAAAAACATATTTTCCCTCATACTGACAACAAATTTCAGTTGGCTTCTTCTCTCAGGCAACTCACCAAACATGTTTTGTTATATATATGAGGTTCCAAGAAATTTAAAGTTGATTTTAAATTTCTTGGAACCTCATATATATAACAAAACATGTTTGGTGAGTTGCCTAAGAGAAGAAGACAAGTGAAGTTTGTTTGGTGAGTTCAGTTGTACGTCTTCTTCTCTTAGGCAACTCACCAAACATGTTTTGTTATTTTTGGCTTTATATTTCTTGAAACCTCATAAATATATCAAAACATGTGTTATGCTTTCTTGTAAACCAAAAAAAAAAGTTTCATGTTTTCTGTAAGCAGAAAACTGGAAACATATATAACCAAATGCAAGACTTGAAAAAGATTTTACTTGTCTTGTTTTCTTTTTCTTGTGACAACAGTTTTTGCATGGATAAAGTGCAATAAGGAGGACATAGGGGACTGCGAGAAGTTCCTTCGAGGATTCCAGATTCTAACAAGAACCGGGAGACGTTTCGGATGCGATGCAAAGTACGTCCGGATTAGCTTGGTAGGGAAGGACGAGGAATTCGAACTCTTTCTGGGGAAGTTACTGGCTATCCAAGAGGACTTCTAATGTTCCTTCTTTGTATATGTTTGAATTGAGCAAGTTAGTGTAAACTCTGTTCTGAAGTCAATAGTTTGATGTACTACTGTACTTGGTTGTGAAAATGAAGTAATCTATTTTTTCTTTTTATTTCAACAGTCAGGGGTTATTTGGGTCAGCTTACACACACCTCGACCATTCTCCTCCCAAGGTAAAAGTGAACTCATCAATGCCAGAACTAGAGGATTCATAAGAGATTTTTTCTCTTGTAGTCTGGCCCCAAGAGATTGTCAAGATTTGAACCCAGAATCTCTAGGTGTAATGCTTATCCAAACAAAATTTGTTGAACTGAGGGAGCAATAGTTTAGATTTGATCATTTCTTCAAATTATGGGATAATTTAAAAGAAGAGAAAAATGTGCTCTTGGTAATGAAATCGATCTGTGTTTCTGATGCAATATTAATACAGCAAAACTCTGCTCATTTTATCATCTTTGTAAATAGGTATTAAGTTGCCCTGCAAAATTTCACTGACGTCCCCTGCTTTATCTGAAGTAGCACTAGCCTCCCTTATGATTCACTTTTCCATTTCAGTTTCTCCCTCCTGTCAAATTGACGAACTCAATCAATAACTTATACTTGCTTATGATTTTCAAAAAAATTCCTGGCAATTGACTTAACAAATTTAGAGTGAAACGTATACTTTTGTATAAAAAAAAACAATTGCTTTAAATTTTTTTACATTTTTCATTGTTAGTCAAAATTTGCGACCTCTCTATCATTCTCAACAAGAGGAACCTATAAATATATAAGGAAAAGACATATGAATTGAATTTAAAAACAAAAAAGATTTACAAATGCTATTGAAGCATTTCTATCTTGAGTTTGAGCTAATTTGAAGATGTAAAAGCTTTTATAGAAACTTTTTTGTATTGTTTTCAAGTTTTTTAATTGTACGCAACAAAAATTTAACTTTTAAATTTGTATCGCCAAGAAAATTTCAAAGCGACAAAACAACCCAAAATGGATGGGCAATTTTTCATTTTTTTTTAATTTTTAACTTTGTGCAAATTTGATCTACATTTTTTTATTCTTCAAATCATTATTGTTGAGATGAACCAAAAAACAAAACTTATTTGCTAGAAAGAAAAAAAAAACTCAGATAAAATATAGTAATTCCAAAATAATAACTTTTTTGAATATGTGTAGTGGAACAATTTTATAATGGAACATATGATTATTTAACCTTATAGATATAAATTTCATATTAAGCAAGGTTAAAAACGTCATTTAACAATTTTCATTCGCGGAATCCACCAGAAATGTTGGACAGGGAAGGTCAGTCCTTTTCAGAAAAAATAATGGAGATTAGTGAAAATGTCAGAAATCTCATGGGAGTGGCTGTAATTTACCCTCTTAAAAGGAAAAATTGTAATGTCATTCAATTTCTGTAATGTCTCATCTGGTCTACTTTGGATTTTTTGTGGGTACATTCTTGGCTCCCAAAAATGATCGAAAACCTTTATGTTATAGAGCTCGTCTGGTAAGATCTCCACGTTAATAATTATTTTGATCCAATATCGATAGATATGCGAACAGAACAAATTTATGTTCCAAAAAAAAAACAACGGTCAAAAAATGAACTGAAACTTGTACTCCTATTTGTTCTTGAACAAATCTGTCTTGATCATATATCTATTTACGATTCGACATTCTGCTAAATTAAATTTTACGTGAATATTGTACTCAATTAACTTTACAAAATACTAAATGATTCCAATAATTATTTTGAATGCCCAAACTAGACAGTACTTCTATTTGGCAAAGACCTTTAATTAGGGCTTCCATTTCTTCTCTCTTTAATAAATAAAAGACTTGCCATTGGTTCACCTTTAGGGGGTGTTCCACTAACTCAGTTTTTTGAAAAAAATGGTTTTTCACGGTTTTTTATGTGATGTGTTGTGAGAGAATGACCTGTCTCGGTGTTTGAAAAAACAATTTTTTGTTAGTGGAACACCCCCTAAATGTAAAGCAAAAGCAAAAGAAAGTCGCGCGTGTTTTCTTTCTTCTCAAACGTGTATGGCTTTTGACCAAATCAATTCCCCATATCCTGTGCTCAATCTTTCAAATGAAAGATAAGCTTCTATTAGATTTTGGCCTTATAAACAAACATAAATCGTGGCTTGTCAAAAAATGAACTGAAACTTGTACTCCTATTTGTTCTTGAACAAATCTGTCTTGATCATATATCTATTTACGATTCGACGTTCTGCTAAATTAAATTTTACGTGAATATTGTACTCAATTAACTTTACAAAATACTAAATGATTCCAATAATTATTTTGAATGCCCAAACTAGACAGTACTTAGGGAAGTTATAGGAATTACCAAAAAAAAACATAAATCGTGGCTCTGCCTTTGAGTGGGAGTACTTTATAATGGCAAATCATGAGAGTCCATTTATTTCCTTTTCTTTTTACTAGATGTGCTCTTGTGAAGGACAAAGGTGTGGCCTAAAAGATGACAGAGTTCAACACTCTTAACACAATTGGTGTATCAAAAGAATACCAAATCCGGGATGAAAAAATATTGGGCCTTGCTTCAGAAAGCTGCATAAATTTTGGGCCAGATAACTTCTTCAAATATGACCAGATTCTAATGGCTGAAAGGCGGGAGAAACTAAGACAAGTGGTGAGCCAAAGGTTATTATCCAGCCTGCATCAGTTTAGCATTGCCTCTTCAGTAGAGAGTTCAGCATTGAAGCACATCCTGGTAATATTTAAATTAAGGATTACTAATTATTGGTCCAAAATAGGTTTTGCTTTTGTGTCTTATTTCTCTTCTCTCTCTTTTCTTTTCTTTTTTTTTGGGGGGAAGTGTAAAGTTAATTTTGAGTTATGTAAATTGCGTCGCCGTCAAAAAGAGTAAAAAAGAGTCAAACGAGTCAAGCATTGGATCATTGTTCAACTTGATTTGGTTTGAAATCTTAACAAGGTTCACAATTACATAAATGTTCAAGCTAGCTTGACTTATTTGTCATGTAATAGCTTTTTCAAGCTTAGTTTGAAAGCTTAGCAAGAATATATAAGACATTGTTCAAGTTTGGTTCATTATGTAACAAGTCAATCTCAAACAAGCTTTTAATACGAAAAACACATTTTCCCTTGCCGTACTAAAACCAAACCCTAGTTGTCTTATTCTCACAGGCAACTCACCAAACATGTTGTCATTGTTGGCTTTATATTTCTTGAAACCTCATAAATATACCAAAAAATACAAACATGTTTCATGTTTTCAGTAAATAGAAAACTGGGAACATAACCAAACAGTCCAGCTATGCGTACTTA
The DNA here is from genome assembly GCA_016920895.1 of Vaccinium myrtillus. NCBI lineage: Eukaryota > Viridiplantae > Streptophyta > Magnoliopsida > Ericales > Ericaceae > Vaccinium > Vaccinium myrtillus. Next base: position 28,773,341 of record CM029271.1, on the reverse strand, counting down.
CACACACATGTACGTATGCGCACGAACGCATCGTGACCGTCCATTCAGGAATCGACGGTCCGGATTTTAAAAAAACTCTTACTTGTAGGAGTTAACTCTTACATGGAAGAGTTCTTTTAAAATTTGGACCGTCGAAAACACGCACGGACAGTTAAGATGCACCGTCCGTGCATATTGCGTACACGTGGCGTGCGTACACATCGAATTTTTGATAACCAAATGCAAGACTTGAAAATGATTTCACTTGTATTGGTTTCTTTTTTCTTGTGACAACAGCTAATTTTCCATGGATGAAGTGCATGAAGAAGGAAATAGAGGAAAGCAAGAAGTTCCTCAGGGGGCACAAGATTATAGCAAGAAACGGGAGGCAATTCGGAAGCGATCCAAAGTACGTGTGGGTTAGTTTGGTTTGGAAAGAAGAGAGGAATTCAACCTCTCTTTGTGGAGAGATTACTGGCTATCCAAGGGACTACTAGTAATGGAATAAATCATACGTGATGGACTGATAGGTTTTCTTGCAAAACTGGGATGAATAGTAATCGAGAAAAATGAAACACAATTCTGCTTCTTTTTTGTACTTTCTCTATTTCATATTGCCCAAGTACTTAAGCTTACATGATCTAACTTATTTTCATGAACCACCCAAGGCTGGAAATTAGGAAGACGACAGTGTTGGGATTGGTTCTAATTCCAATGGGGTTTTTTTTTAATTATCCTGTTGCACATGTATTGTTCCAAAGCTACTTTGACCAAGTGGAGTCTTGGAAAGGCAAAGGTGTTATGGTGCTTTGGAATGCTTCCTTGGATTTTCACCTTCTCATGTGGCTGTCAAACTTCCTTGGCACTATAACTATTTATTCATATGTATGGTTCGGCAGAGGAGGTATGAGTTGTGGTGCAACCAAGTCATTAAGGTTGTGTGCAAGTGTCAAGCTTAGCTTGGGTGAGAGTGAGTTCTTGTATGAGTGGGGTATAAGGGGTTGGGTGTGGGATATTCATACTCAAGTGTACTTGTACAATTTTACTCATAGTGAAAGAACGGGATCCTCTCCGTGGAGTAGGCAGGTTATTGCCGAACCACGTATATCTTGCGTGTCTCTCTCCATTTTATTTTTCATCGTGTTTCCATTTATTGTGTTGTGGTTGTGTTTGAATCTCGGTGCTTGGGTGCTTCCGCGTTTTATCCCAACAAGTGGTATCAGAGCCGGCTTGGTTTCTTGACCGGTGTTTGAGATTTGGGTTTTTTGTTACATCCACAATGAAGGCGACGATCAACTCTCAATTTTCTCTCGAGCAATTTAATGGAAGTGGCAGCTTTACTCTATGGCAGCGGAGGGTAAAGGATATCCTTGTTCAACAGGGGTTGGCTAAGGTGTTGAAAGGGAAGGATAAGAAGCCGGAGACGATGAAAGATGATGAATGGGAGGAGTTGGAGTCGAGGTGTGTGAGCACGATTCGACTCTGTATTGCTGATAATATTATCAACAATGTCATGGATGAGGATTCGGCATCGGCCTTATGGGAGAAGTTGGAAAAGCTCTATCTTGCGAAGAGCTTGACTAACAAGTTACATCTGAAGCGGCAGTTGTACAAGCTGAAGATGGAGGAAGGCGGGAACCTCATGGAGCACATGAGCGTGTTCAATGGTTATTTGGATCAGCTGCGCAAAATTGATGTAAAGATTGACGAAGAAGACAAAGCCCTTTTGCTTTTTACATCTCTTCCGAATTCGTATGATACTTTGGTGACAACTCTCTTGTATGGGAAAGATACGGTGAGTTTGGAGCAAGTGCAATCGGCGTTGGTTTCTCATTGTACTAAAAAAAAGTCAAGCTTTGAGTATGGAGAAAGTGGGGCTCTTGCGGTTCAAAGTGGAAATCGGGGAAAGAAATCTGATGGTAGATCTGGAGGGAGCAACGGGTCCAGTTCTAGTTTCAGAGGAAAGGGTGTACAATGCTACAGTTGCAAAGAATTTGGTCATGTGAAGCGCGATTGTCCTTTGCGAAAGAACAAAGGGAAGAAATGTGATGACGCTTCGAGTTGCAATTCTTTGGTGATGGCGGATGATGGAGATCTTCTCACAGTCTCTGAAGGTATAAACACTTCTTCTCGTGATGAGTGGATTTTAGATTCCGGTTGCACTATGCATGTTTGCTCCAAGAAAGAATTTTTTGACACATTCCAAGAAAAAGATGGTGGGTCGCTGTTTTTGGGCGATGGGACTCCATGTGAAATTCAAGGTTTTGGAAATGTGAAGATAAAAATGTTTGATGGAGCGGTTCGTACTTTGGGTGGTGTGGCATATGTCCCAAAGTTACGAAGGAATCTTATTTCACTTAGCCGGATGGACTCCAATGGATGCAAGTATTTTGCTGGAGGTGGAGCCATGAAAATCACACGTGGCGGTAAGGTCTTAATGAAAGGAGAGAAGTTCCGAGGATTATATCGGTTGATTGGCAAAACAATTTACTCGACAAAAGTTTGGAAACGGTGTGCACAAGAAAGTGGGTACCCAAAGTGTGAGTCTTTTGCGGCAAAGACAAAGTCATGTTTCCAAGTTGCCAATGGATGTGAGGGTGCAAAGCTCGTTGGTGGAGAGGATGGGTTGAGGTCCTTCTCGCGTGACAATTGATGATTATTGGCACGGGGCGGCTACACAAGTGTTTTGGCTGTGTGGTTCGAATCAAATTGTTGGACCTTAATTTGATTCAGGAAGTGTAGCTGTCGTTTTTCAAGGCTTGGTGGAGTGCGGTCTTGCACTTGGAATTCTCACCAAGGTGGAGATTGTTGGGATTGGTTCTAATTCCAATGGGGTTTTTTTTAATTATCCTGTTGCACATGTATTGTTCCAAAGCTACTTTGACCAAGTGGAGTCTTGGAAAGGCAAAGGTGTTATGGTGCTTTGGAATGCTTCCTTGGATTTTCACCTTCTCATGTGGCTGTCAAACTTCCTTGGCACTATAACTATTTATTCATATGTATGGTTCGGCAGAGGAGGTATGAGTCGTGGTGCAACCAAGTCATTAAGGTTGTGTGCAAGTGTCAAGCTTAGCTTGGGTGAGAGTGAGTTCTTGTATGAGTGGGGTATAAGGGGTTGGGTGTGGGATATTCATACTCAAGTGTACTTGTACAATTTTACTCATAGTGAAAGAACGGGATCCTCTCCGTGGAGTAGGCAGGTTATTGTCGAACCACGTATATCTTGCGTGTCTCTCTCCATTTTATTTTTCATCGTGTTTCCATTTATTGTGTTGTGGTTGTGTTTGAATCTCGGTGCTTGGGTGCTTCCGCGTTTTATCCCAACAGACAGCCAAATGTTCATATATATAGCACCTGAAGATAGGTTCTGGCAAAGCAAAGGATAAAAACATGCTCATCCCGTCATTCAACTGTTAAGAAATATTATTGTCCCACATTGCTTGGGGAAAAATCGAAGTACGCTTTTGAAATATCTCACGTCGCATGAACCGAATATTGTTTTGGTTCTATTTTCAATGAAAAATGTGCTGCAAAACTTATTGTACGTAAATTCCTCCATTACGTGCACTTTCATATTATATATAGCGATACATCATACATTTCCGGTTCCCTCACTTGGACATGCAGGCCCATAACAATCCGTTTGTTTGTCGGAAGAATAAGGTTTGTGAGATAAACAAGAAACACACCTGTTAAATTGTCTGGGTTTCAAATTTTCATAGTACATCTTAAGTTAGCTTTGGGACCATGCAAACTGTGGTCCATGGAGCTTGAAAGCCCATAAACACTCAGTTCGTATGGAATTTCCTTGAAAGCCCAATGACAAAGAGCCCTATGAAGACTTTAACAAATACTCCATAAGAATTAACAAGATAGAAATCATGAACAATCATTCATTTATTGGTTATATTTACTAGTAGTTCCACTTAATAAGGTAAATTCATTTAAACTTATATTTGCTGTTATAGGATTTGTGTACGTTGTCATTAATACATTAATTAGTCCCGATTCTAAATTCTTGATTTCCTCATAATTATCATTTTTCTTTCTTATTAGAACTGCAATGATGTTTGGTCAAAGCTTGTTTAATTGTTGGCATGTTAATATGAAATTGGCAACTAATTCATATATTTTTTGTTTTATTGTTTCATTTTTAATTAAAAATAAACCACAAACTTACTAGAATATATAGGACCAAAACAACGTGGAATTTCTGCATTTTGATTAATAATTTCTTGAGATTTTAAAACCTGCAAACAAGTGTCTGATAACTTTTACTTACCGATGGATTAAGGGAAGAAAAAGAGGGGAAAAATATCAAAGAGGTTTAATTGTTGGAGATATATTAAGATTGGATGAGAGATGCTATGTGCGTAGAAGAGGCAGAAAAGGGTGAGTATTCTGCTTTCGTCAGTATGGAAGAGGAATAATCCGCAAATTGGCATAGAGTAATATATACCTTTGGAATTAGAAGATGTGAAATTTCGTTTACAATGTTGTTGTTGTACATTCAAATAAAACAGTGGTAAAACCATGGAAGTACACATGCCTTGCTGAAAAAAATCTGGCAATATGGAACACTAGTAGAGCGGGGACACAGCAGATTGTTGTCTCTCTTAGAGTTCCAAAGGACCCAAATGCCTCCAGCTCTTCCAACAGGGTCAGTGAATGAATTATCCGTGAACTCTTGTCGGGTAAAGAAAATCACTCATGGATGAAATAGGGACCTTAGTGTGTACAAGCAATAGGAGATCTGTTTAGTGTACCTTAATAAGCTCATGCATGTTTCTTTTGAAGGTGTTGTTGCATGGACCTCTATAATTCCAAATGAGGCAAATCATCGAAAAAGTTTTAGTTAGATAAGAAAGGGGAAGAAGTTCATTCCATCCCACCATCTCTTAATCGAGATCTGGTCTAAAAAAGTTCCTATGTAATTGTCAATGTCCATCACGGGACTCCAGCTATGTTGTTTTTCGGGCAATATGGGATTATTGGCGGTGACCCTTGGCTTTTATTGGGGGATAGACTATTCTACTGTCATAAGGGCTCTGTCGTCTTCCTCTGGTTTGATTAGGGTGCAAATCAAATGATTTCGGAGGTGGGAGGTCTCGATTGCACATGGATTCATCTTGATAAGAAGGTGGTTGTGAGGAAGAAATGGTTTGGGAGGAAGACTATGTAATGGCTGGCGATAAGAGTTGAGGCGTAGAAGATAAGGTTGGAATTAAGTTGGTGGTAAGTTGGGATGTGTTATGTTTGCAGAAGGATCAATAGGTAAGGGACTGGGTGGTTTTGGATAAAGAGGTATCTTGTTTTGGGCTAGAGGATTGTGGACTTGAAGACTTAAGGTTGGGTATTGACTTGACACGAGTATTTTGGGTCGGATGATAGGTACAAAGTGACCACCCACCAGAGCTTGGTCTGTCCAGCTCTTGTATGCTAGGATCTCCTGCTTTGTTCAGCCTAAATTGCCAGATTAACAAATTACAGTGGACTAAAGGGCGGGATCCTTTTATTTATTCATGCTCCACCAAACCCTCTCTTATCTCTGAACAAAGATGATATCAAATAAATTTGCCTCCACCAGGAGGTTCAAAAGGATGATCATTGCACCTCCTCCGAGATTCCAAACGGGACGATTCAAATTCAAACCGTTGTAGGTCTTCCAAGATCTCCTCTTAAAACAACATCTCCACCTCTATATGACTATAAATACATTCTTTTACTGAAACAAAAGGTAATAGAGTCTTCGCTCATTTGATATACACATATCTCCTATATCATTCTTGACTTAGGCATTGGAGGGGTGTTCTAAGACAACATATATATGACAGTACTCTAAGAGCACCAACCAAAAAATAAGTGTTTGTCTTCCATAAAGCCACACGTTCGAAATCCACGAAGGCTAAATAATTCAAATTTTTGGGCTACTGGAGGGTAATTAAAAGAGCACTTGCAAATACTTCAAAAATACTAGGAACACAATCATCTGAATCCGGGGGGAGGCGTTGTGCGGTAAGTGTTGTGCGACAAAACTACGTCGTTTTGCTCATTTTCTTAGTATATCCAAGGGCCCAATTTGGAGAGTTAAGTGTGGGGTTTAATTTTGGGGTTCAATTTTAGGGGATTTAGGCTCTTTGGGGTAGGGTTTAGTGGGTTTAGACACTTGAATTTTAGACACTTTGAGTCTAGGCAATTTTGACAATTAGGGTTTGGGGAGAGTGCAATAATACTAGCAAGGGGGACATATATTCTTGCTATCCACTTATAAAATAAAATAGGGTAAAAATCACTTAGACCCCTTCATCTATCACACTTCCACACATACACCCCCTCATCTTTAAAACCTATCAACCACACCCCCTCATCTATTAACCTATGTGAAATGTTTAACGCCGTTAAAATTAAGCATGAATTGACTAAAATACCCCTCGTTATATCAGGGGTGGTTCAGTTAGGGTTTTTATTTGGCCATCCCCAAAATACAATCAAGTCTCTCCTCTCTCTCTCCTAGAAAACCCAGATCGATCCAAAACCACGCCATTCGCATACCCAGCAATCGATTGTGACGGTTTGAAGCTAATACGGTATCACCTGAACCCGAGATGTGTGGTTTCTCCGTCCAAACCATACGAACCCGACAGACGAATCTGGCAGTGAGTTCGACTCGAACGAGTGCTTGAACTGAATGTGATTCCATATACAGATTTTGGTGTAACTCCGTATACAAATTTCAGTGCTCCTGAGCCCGAAGCCGAACGAATTTGCTTTCAAAGTCAGAATCAAATGGAATCTCGAAGTGGGTTTCATTGATGCCTTGGTCAGATATCCAGCCCTAAACTCTCTCCTCCTTCCCCACCGCCACTTCCCGCAACCCTCCACCACTCGCTCTCCTCCCCTCTCCGCCGATCATCCACCACGCCATTGAAGACTCAGCCCTAAATCGAAAAACAAAGATCATCCCCAGCGGCGTCGTGGTCGGAGGAGTCAGTGATGACGTAGATATGGCCGCCCTTGTCGGGGTGGATGAACCGAAGCCGATGGCGCCTTGGGTCACACCACCAGCAGTCGTCGATTGGATTTCCGGTGAGGAATGATGAAGAAGAGGCAGTGTCGATTGTGGACAACATTTGTATTTCTTGAAGAGAAAAACCCAGATTTGGGTTTTTTGTTCAAATCCTTTCCCTTTTTGTTCTTCTGATTATATATTTGTCTTTTTACTAAATGGGAACAACTAGAAATTGCTAACAATCAATACATTTAATGAAAAATCAATTTTATGTGGGATACATGCAATCTGATTCATCAGTTTCAGTAATTGCCCAGTAATGGAAATCATGCTGTTTTTTTCTTCTACGATTTTGAAAATCTTCAATAGCGTACTTGTGTTTGCCAAGAAGCACAGAAATGGCTTCTACAATGGCTAAGATCAGTAAGGTGGGCAGATTTCGTTGATTAAGGTTTAGTTCTAAATCTCAGAAACTTGGGAAATATTTCTGGTTCTTCTTCTGATACAACGAAGGCATCTGGGAAAATTGGGTCGTGAGTTGAGGAGAGGCGAATTCGGGAGGGCAAATGTGGCTTAAATTTTTTGATTTGAACGGAAAATCACAAATTCTGTTAAAGAAATGGACGGAGTAGTAACGGAAGGGTACTATGTGATTCAGGTTAATAGATGAGGGGGCGTGGTTGATAGGTTTTAAAGATGAGGGGGTGTATGTGTGGAAGTGTGATAGATGAAGGGGTCTAAGTGATTTTTACCCAATAAAATATTCACACTCAAACATGGAGTCATGGACCACGGACACGAATAGTTGCAACGGTGACCAGGTGGGTCAACGTTTACCTCCTGTGGAAAAACCTCCCTACACGTGGAAAAATTATTCAGTGTCCCTAAGCTAATGTCCCAACCCAAACATACACAGTATTTCTGTACAGAAAAATCCAATAAGGTGACAAACCCCCCTCACTCCTAGAGCTCGAAAAATAAGGCCTAGACAATTCTTAATTAACGGCCAATCTATATCAATCAACTTATGGTACAATTCAAATAATTATATTAAAATTCAAAAATCCTTTAAGTTCATCCATGATTCATGGGTTTTATAAGGGAACAACTCTCCCACTCCAGCTGTGTTTATTTCCTAGAGGCAACAATCATTTAATTATTTGTCAATAGTAGACATACTGAAATTGAGAGCAAGTGAAAAGGAAAGAGATGCAATGACGACAGAGGAGGTATCCGTGTTGGACCAAGATTTGTGATACTCTGTATTTTGTTTCTTTTGTTCTTGGTTTTCATTTATCTTGACAACACTCCATTCATTTTTGTACACACTGATTAGGTACCAGTAAATTATTGCAGTTGGTTTCCTCCCAAAATCACTGAAAGTGTCTCTAAGAAACGCATTCAGAGCCAGTAACTGGGCAAGGGGAAAAAAAAAAGAGTCACTCAATCTAGCCGGTAACATATTTGTCTTTTAAAATCTATACTTGCGGCATATCTTTCTTAGTGTGTGTGCATATTCAAACTCCAATATGCGATATTAGTGGTTCATTCCAGGAGAAAATGTTGTAGTAGTCATGTACTCAATATACAAGTTTTGTTCAATTTGAATGTATTTGTAAGTAAGACTTGATCAAATAAAGTTTGTAACACATTCGGTGTATCATTTGTAAAACAAATGGTCAAAGCAACGTATAAATTCTCACGTTTTTTTATGAGGAAGGAGTGAGTTATATATATATTTTTCCCAATAATGCTACGGATGCAACATCCGAACACAACACTTACATGGGATGAGACCCATATGTGGTTCCGACTCGTGGGTCCCACCCCATGGTCATGTGAGTGTTGTGTCCAAGTGTTGTGTTTGGATGTTAATTATGTCAATAGCATTTTTGTTCTTTTTCAAAACAATTAGTGCAAAGGTATAGAAAAATCAACCTGTAGTAACTTACGATTCACACATGAGTTGGGGTTGGGCTATTATTTTTTATTGAATAAAACCACAATACAGTGCAAGCCCTGTAAGAGGCAGAGGCAAAATCCTAACAAAGATCAACACATCAGTCCAAAAGACTCCAAAAACTGGACAATTGTTTTGAAAAATCCAAAGGGATACGTTTCAAGCTTCAACACAGATCTTGGTTCTTAGTAGGCCTCATGATTTTCCTTCAAAAACTTATAGATTCTAAAGTCGATCTGAGTTGGTTTCTTTGATCATCATTTTTCCCCTTTACAAACACTACTTCAATAGAATAATAGTTGCCCTACATAATTGCCATTTGTAATTTCCATGTTTTCGAGTATGAGGAAAGAATGGATTTGGGGAAATTTTGGTATCAATTGTCAAGCACCTACTTTAGGTTTCCTTTGGGAGAGCTCAAAATTAAGGCTTTCAAATTCCTTAATATTTGGTCCTTTCAAATATCTTAAAGATCTTTTGATTAGGAAGAACGTTATTCTTGAAAGTGAAAAGAAAATCTATTTTCTTCCATGCCTATGATTGAATTCTATTACTATTTTTTATCGTTTTTACTTTGGAGTTTTGACCAAAACCCAGGATATTTTCCCTCTTTTTTTTTCTTCTTTTCTTTCTTGCTTCCGTATGTTAATTCTATGTGGATATTTTCCCAAGATATTAATTCTATGTGGATATTTTCCCAAAAACTTCCGTCCAGTTAAAATATCTCCGTTTGGAAAATACACACGTGGCAGTTTCACACCCATCCTGCGTTCACAGGAAGCACCTCCGCCCCACGAATCCCACCTGTGGTTCCCCCCTATTTCTCTATAAATTCCACGTGGCATCCCAACAGAGGCTCCCCACCCCCACATAGTCACCGACTTTGCCACTTCGGCTACCGGAATCAAAATCAAAATCACTCTCTCTCTCCTCAACTATATCTTCTCAATCATCAATCACCAACAAAACTTATCAACTTATCAATCTGTCGTTATAAAACGGAGGAGACTACTAGGCTGGAACGGACCTGAGCTAAGCTAGGGTTAGGGTTTTAATTTATTGTCGAAAAGAATGGGGAGAGGTAAGATCCAGTTGAAGCGAATCGAAGACAAGAACAGTCGACAGGTCTCTTTCTCTAAACGACGAAGCGGACTCATGAAGAAAGCTAGCGAACTCTCTGTTCTCTGCGACGTCGATATTGGTGTCTTCATCTTCTCTGGCCGTGGTCGTCTCTACGAGTTCTGCAGCGGTGACAGGTACCAATTGAAATCGCTCCCCCCTTCCTTAACGGCTTAACCCCTTTAATTATTTATCTATCTATGCGAAGCAGAAAGAAAGAGATCTCGCTTCTTTCTCCTTTCTCTTGTTTGTAGGTTCTGAAAAAGCGAGAACGTACGTACGCCTGTTGTGCTTCACAATCCCCCCCACCAAATATAGTCTCTAGTAGTATTATACAGTTTGCTCGTTGGACGAGACATGTTTATCCGTTGATTCGATGGCTGCTTGTTGTTGTACTGTGCTCTTCGTCTTCGTTTGGGGTTTCTTTATACAAATCCAAAACTCTCTGTTGATGATCCATTTCCCTAGAATTTTCGAGCTCACAGGACAGGTCTCTCCTCATGGGTTTTGCTTGTATGTAGAGGCGGTCTCACAGGAAGCAATATGTGGTCGAGATTCCATTTAGAGTTTTGGTCCATTGAAATAGTAGGAGGAGGAGGAGGAGGAGGAGTTGTTTTTAATGTTATTTTGTGTTAGTGGATCGGATGCAGAGACGTCTTTTCATTCTCCTTTGTGGTGTGTATATTATAGTACTATTTGCTTGTCCTGTAAGACATAAAAAAGGGGTCTAGGAAGATACTGATTTCGGTTGATGCCTCTTGATGTTGTACGCGCCAACATATGGCAATTGCTTTCAGTCGTCCTTTTTGTAAATTTCGTTTTCCTTGTCTTACATATACCTCTAATATTTGGCTAATCATTTGTCCACAGTGTTGATTGGCAACTCACCCTCATTGTCATGTTTCTATATGGATCCACATCCTCTCTGGTCCCTGTTTTGAACTAAAGGAGACAGTCATGACTGGACGTCCACTTCTGCACATCCAAACCATTGATTGCAACAATTGGACAGTCTAAATCATGACTGTCTTCTCCATTCCAAAACATGGACTAGAGAGGATCTATTTCATTCTATATTCCTATTTGTAGGCATTAATAATGATGAATAGCATAATAAAGAGAGAGTACGTGATTGGTCTCTTCGTGGCTTGTTCTGAAAACGAAATTTTGTGGCTTGTTCTGAAAATCAAGCTCCTTTTAGGACAATAGTTTGAAAAGTTAAAACTTATGCCAATGGGTCACCATTTGAGGTACTTAGGGGTTACCGATTTTTCCCACCATGTCCTCTTATGGCATGAGTGCGAGTGTGGGAGGATTTGAGACGAATTATGCATAAACGATCAAATTATGGAAAAGTTAAAGATCACACCCTCCCCAAACTTGCTTTAACTATGCTTAATATACATTGAGGCCGAACATTCTCCATCTTTCCTTTTGGCTCTTTTTATCAACACTTCCTATTTCCATTCTAAACCAGTAGTAACGCCATTCTTACAGCATTAATTCATTATTTTCTACCATGCGCTCAGTATCTTCACGATCACTTGTTACTCTCTTCTTGTCTCTCCTTACAGACTATTTGAGGTTTTTTTCCATACCAACTATGGATCCGATAAGTCTGGTTTGAAGTATACTTTTGAGATTTATTTTCAATTTTATTTTGGAGAAGGAAACAATCAAGAATATAAGCATGTGTCAACATACAAAAATTGCAGAAAACCGTTGAATTCAGTACTTCACTATTTCACATTGTTCTAAAAGGTCTAGAAGGCTGAGTACTCGCTGACTAGGCGCTAGAAAGACCCTCACCAACTTGTCCGACTAGACTGACTATCCCGACTAGTTGCCCGGCTAGGCGCCGAGTACTCGACCCTGGAAGCTAGAAGGTGCCCGGCCGCCCTGGGAGCGCCTAACGAGTTTTAGAACCTTGCTATTTCAATATACTAGAAGTATGGTAATTTCATTGTATATATTGTATAAATGTTCTCGTGTTACTATTTCTTTTAACATGACGACATGTCTCTTACTAGTCCCTATTTTTTTTATTATATTCCCGTTAAGCACACAAGCATTATAACATTTAGAGTTTGATATATCTACCATTTAATAAACTCTCACGCTCGAGTGCATGTAACATTCTCTCTCTCATCCATCAGAATATAGTCGTTGGTTGTACTACCTATTGCAACATATTCTCTGTCGTGATATTACTTTTGACTATTATTGATCCGTTGTCTATCCTTGCTATGGTGTCTCACAAATCACAATGCTTCTGGTCTTTTGAACTTTTAGGTGAGTCTATCGTGTTGTTCCTTGTCACCATTTTTACTAACTGGTCATACCTTTTCTATCTATTTATTCTATACAAAGAATTTTATTCCTCGAAACCCATTACCTTATTGAGTTGAGATTAAAATGAAATTTTACTTGAATCATTTTTTTGGGGGGGCTTGTTCTGAAAATCAAGCATCTTTTGAGGACAACCGTTTGAAAAGTCAAAAACTTATGCCAATGGGTCACCATCTGAGGTACTTTGGGGATACCAATTTTTCCACCATTTCCTCTTATGGTATGAGTGCGAGTGAGGGAGGATTTGGGATGACTTAGGCATAAACGATCAAATTATGGTCAAGTTGGAGCACACCCTCCCCAAATTTGCTTTCACTATGCTTAGTATATATTGAGGCCGACCATTCTCCATCTTTCCTTTTGGCTTTTTTATAAACCCTTCCTATTTCCAATCTAAACCAGTAGTAACACAACATCAATTCATGATTTTCTACCATGCGCTCAGTATCTTCACCATCACTTGCTACTCTCTTCTTTTCTCTCCCTACGGACTAGTAACTAATTGAGTTTTGTTTCATACCAACTATGGATCCAATCAGTCTATTTTGAAATATAGTTCTGAGTTTTATTTCCAATTTTATTCTGGAAAAGAAAACAATCAAGAATATAAGCATGCGTCAACATACGAAAATCGTATAAAACCGTTGAATTCCCTAGTTTACTATTTCAATAGTAATTTCATTGTATATGTCGTATAATTGTTCTCATGTTACTATTTCTTTTAACACGACGACATATCTCTTACTAGTCCCTTATTTTTTGATTCTTTCCTGTTAAGCACAAGAATTTCAAAACATTTAGAGTTTGATATATCTGGCAGTAAATACACGCTCAAACTCGAGTGCATGTAACCTTGTCTCTCATCCATCAGAATATAGCTGTTGGTTGTACTACCTATTGCAACATATTCTTTGCATGCTAATACTCTGACTATTATTGATCCGTTGTCTATCATTGCTATGGTGTCTCACAAATCACAATGCTTGTGGTCTTTTGAACTTTTAAGTGAGTCAATCATGTTGTTCCATTGGCACCATTTCTACTAACTGGTTATACATTTTTTCCCTTTTTATTCTTTAGAAAGAATTTTGTTCCTGGAAACCCTTAATAAAGCGACGCTTTAGTTTAGGAATATACCTCCTGCTAGGAAAATTAGGGAGCTATTTCTAGATTTTGTGTATTCCAAACTAAATTTTGCGCACACAAAAACAAAAAAATTATAATATTTATACATGTTTGCTAAAGCTACCGTACAATGCTTACTTATACGAACTATAAAAACAAAATCTGAAGACCTAACTGACACAAATAGCATACTTTTGGACTTTAGAGAGGATACGTGTCTTCAAAAGCAAATGTTTGTCAATATTTTTCGTAGGTTGAATAGAATTCAACTCAATGGAAGAACCTAATACAATGTTTGCAATGAGAGGTTGGGAGAGTGAGTGAAGGATTTAGGATTCAATTGACTAGTTCTTATTTGAGTTGCTTTTTAGGAAGAGAATGGGAGAGAGTAACAGGGGAAAGGAACAAATATTTTAATAGTTGCTCATTCTCTTCACTGTCCATAGAGATTGGTAGAAAAACGAAAAGAAAGAAAATCGTTCCTTACAGTGTTTTAAATAGCGCGCGCCCACGCGCGCTATGGCGAGGTGACACACACCTCTTGTGCCACGGGGAGTCGTGGCACTATGGCGCACAACACAAGGTGAGCTGCTGAGGCGCGCCCCCCTAAGAATGTTTTAGCCTTTTTTGTGTAGATTATGCCTAAATCAATCTCAACCATTCATATATGATGCCAAAATCAATCTCAACCATTCATTTATTTCGTTTTGCTTTGTTCTTCTTCTTCTTCTTCTTCTTCTCCTCCTCCTCTGTTTTCATTTTGCTCCTCCTTCTCCTGTGATATGTTTTGCTTAGTATTTGGTAGTTTAAACATTGAAATGGTTGTGTTTTATGACATTTGAAAGTTTTAAAATTGTTTGCTTATGTTGAAATTTTTTGCCTGTACTAGAATTCTTCTCATTATAATGAATTGAGCCTCGCTTTGATATGGCACGCGCCGTGCGCTTCCAGGGGACCACTGTGCCTCGGTGCGCCGTGAGCCATTTAATTTAAAACACTGGTTCCTTATTACTTTTTATGACAATTATACTTGTTTAAAAATAAAACAATATCCGTTCATGTTGGAATATGTAAACATATATGACAATAAAAGTGCACGATTACCGAATTTTCTTTCTCTATTATAGTTAAACCAAACAGAAGGAATAAACTTGCTCACATTTCCCTCTTTTTAATAAAACAAGAGGGGAATATATCCCCTATCCAAGCAGAGTGTAACAGCCATAATTCACAAACTCAAACTTTGAAGAACAAAATGCATATGTTTACTAATTTAACAACCATTGATATACTTTACCCTCGACTTTTTCTTTCATTGTTTTGTATCTGCATTGTTTTCGTTTGATAATTGAGCGATTTATGATATTTTTTAACTGATTCATATTTGTTTCATAATTGAACAGAAGAATGCAATATAAGAAGGCATAAATGATCATAGTAGTGAAGGAAAGGCCAAAGGTTTCCTCCAATTGTAGTTGCAGGGATCTTGTGGTTCCAAACATGACACCTTTGAGCAACCCTTAAAAGAAAGCTCCAAGTAGAGCAATGTGTCCATCAGAGCCGCCAGCCCGCCACTTGATTTTAAAGTTAACCAATCAACCAATCAACATCTAGTTTTCAAGACTATTTGTTCGTCATAACAAGAAATTATCATTGTTTGAGAGCTAAGTTATGAGTAGAAACATGTGAGACACTCCATCCACCCGAAATCAAAGTGGCTAATCTCTACTAATCAATTTCAAATAGAAGAATTTTTAAATTAATTTTGTCTATGTAGGAATGGGGCAAGTGATATGTCGTTTTTGTACCAAAAATATAATTTATAAAACAGGGAATTAACTATTATTCCAAAAAATAGTGGTTAAGTCCGAGATCGTCCACGGAGAGTAAAAAGCTAAGTTGCGGCGCTTTCAATTAGTAATTTCTAATTTAACTATGAGAACAAGAGAAATTGGGTTTGGATTTGATTGAACTAATGCTTAAACTAAAATTAACTAGAAAGCGATTGAAGTTTAGAAACAAGTGAGAGAAGGGACTAGGGTTTCGATTCAATCTCCCCTCGTAATTTGATTGTGATGAAATCTAGGGTTCTCTCAACATATGACCAGATCACCAACAGGGTAGCAATTCCTATCGATAATCCCCAAAAATATAATCAAGACTCGTACTCCGTATAGACTATCTCAACACGGCACGGATCGTCTTACAGGACTTAACGGGCGGCACGACCCGTCTCACGTCGTATAATCTATCTCAGAAACTATCCCGAAACATTGAAAACGGTTGCACAACGGTGTTTGATATCATGAATACAAACACAATATGAAGATTGAAAGAATAAAAACTTTCATAAAAATAATGAATTATCCAAGTTGCACTAATGTTGAATAGAATCCCTAAAAATCTAAACAATCATATTACTCGGAGAGATATCCTCGTTACCCTAGCCAAAGCGTTAGCAGA
Organism: Vaccinium myrtillus; assembly: GCA_016920895.1. Classification (NCBI taxonomy): domain Eukaryota; kingdom Viridiplantae; phylum Streptophyta; class Magnoliopsida; order Ericales; family Ericaceae; genus Vaccinium; species Vaccinium myrtillus. The sequence continues at coordinate 28,757,337 of CM029271.1, read as the reverse complement.
TCATGGAGTTGAACTCCAATTCCCAGCCGCAACCTCGTGCGGCTTTCTTCTGTTATGCCTTAGATCCCCCAGAAGCTCACCTTTCGTTTCTTTTTATAATGCTAGTGGACTTAGGGCTTCCCCCATAACCAATTTCCTAGTTGTCCCAAATAAGCCAGTGTAATTAGACGTGCTAAGCAAGGCTTTCCCTGGGACTTCTACTAAATGGGCCCATCAATCAAATAAGGTCCAATGGCTTGTTGCTGGCCCGTTCTTCAAATAGAAATTATGATTGTGTGCTTATCTCCCATTACATCACTTTGGGCTTTCAAAATCCAAATGCTACCCACATGGTCCACACAAGTCCTGAAACGAGAAAACGCGTACCAAAACTCCGAATAATAAGATAAATGGACATAACAAGAATAAATTAGGGGCCGCCAATTGGCACATTTGCGCTCTTATCACAACCCCCAACTTACAATTTGCTGTCCCTAGCAAATAAAAAAAAAATAGAAAAACTAATCAAAAAGCAAACTAAGGATGTGTCTTTTAAACCCCCGGGCAGCCCCAGTAGGACGAGTGAAGTCTCGTGAGGGTTTTCAGCGGTGATCACCCACAAAACATTGTGCATCCGTTCACATGGAATTCGGAAACCTGCAAGACGACTCACTAATACCTCAAACAGAGAGAGTGAAGTTATTGCAAAGATATAACGGGCATAAACAATTCTAAATGCTTTGAAGTCGTAAAAATAAAGCATGGCACCTAAATTTAGTGTGTGTGTGTACATAGGCCTCAATCAAAAAGTGTCAAACAATTAAAAGCTCTCTCCGGACCGAGTCTCGACTTCAAATCTCACCGTGTCATGGACTCACAAATAAAATCACTCGAAACAAGGTGCATATTATGTACTCTCAATGTGTGCGGGCGGAGATTGTGCAATATGAAATCAAAGTACCCCGCACACTCTGACACGAAAAGAATGCTTTATAATGTGGACACACGATCCCATGAATGAAATGCCAAGTACCAAAACCAATCTCTATCCACCAATCCACAACCCATAGGATCAAGTAGGACTTTAATTCCGGTTATAGTGTTAGGTAAGGAAAATGTTGCAGGGCTAGGGTAAAATAATCCAGTGTCTGAGAATAGACAAATCACTAACATAGGACAGGGCTAATTTAACAATATGTGCCCTCTTTTCATCAACTTCACCACATCTATCTTTCACCCTTCAACACAATTCCACAATGAAATCACTTGTTTCTTTCTTCCAATAATGAATTGGTGTATTTCCCTTTCTTTTCTTTTTTTTTTCTTTTTGCTTCCTTCCAATGATTTTTTCCATTTTTTCTTTTCTGATTGTTCTCTTCTTCCTCTGTTTTACTAATGCGAAAAACACCACCATTGAAGCGCACAATTCTCAATTATACTCACCCCATTCTCTTCAAAAAAAGTAACCCACACATTTGCCATTCTCAAGGCACGATATAGATAGTAGAGCTCAACAAAGAAAAGGCATTATGCAAAGGGCTCAACATGGCTTACAAGGTTTAAGCATTTGAGAAAAAGAAACGAACAAGCTCAAAATAGCAAAAATTGCCTATTATCCTCTCCTAGGGGCAATACAACCATGAATTCATACCAAACCCAAGAGATAAGTAACAAGCAATATGTTTCAATACTTGGCAACAAGAATAATGAGACCAACAAACAACTTGACTCTTTTCATGACAAACAAAGGGTTTCTGTGACACCACTCCAAAGAAAGATAAGGCTCTAAAGCTCACTCAGGCATAAGTCTCCACTAAACTAGCCATCGAGAACAATTAAAATGTAACTCACAAAATGACCAAGGCCCAATGTATGTGAAGTGCAAAAGGGGCTAAAAAGTAAGTGCCACGATAAATTTCCACAAAAGACTAGCAAAAAGAACCATTATGCCACAAAATATCCAAGCAATAAGCAACGCACCTATACTTAAGCTATCAACAATCAATCTCAACTAATCCCAAATTGCATGCAAAGAGGATCCATTATTATTATTTTTTTAAATTTTCCTTTTTTTTTTAATAGGAAAGACTCAAAATCCGAAGGGGTTCCCACCCCCAACTTGAACTAGACAATGCCCTCATTGGCAATTATATAAATAGAATAAGGCAAGTATAATACAAGACAGAAGGAAAAAGTTCACCTCAGAAGTGGGTACGACAAGCATAAATAAAATACGGGGGAAAGAGCACCCCCAACTTGAACCAAAGCAACCTGCATATTAGTCCAAAACAAAACAAAAACAAAGGAACACAAAAACAAAGATACGTAAAAAATAATAATAATAATAATAAAAACAAAAACAAAAACAAAGTATACTATATTCACACAAATTTCTAGCTTTTATCACAACATGAAGAGCTACTGCAATGAACATGTCACACCATTCTAAGCTCTGTGTCAAGTATTGAACTCGACCGTTCCACAAAGCAAGATATTTTGAGTATTTTAATAGCATAAGTCGCTTTTGGGACTTCAACTCCACCAAGTGCATAATCCAAACCAAATCAATTTTTAAACTGTTGACGATATCTACTGAACATGGATGGGAAGCCAAATCAAAACCATCAACACCAAGAAAATCGATTAGTTCTACTCTTTGAAAATCTTGTAATGGTGGAGACTTAATAGGAATGTTGACATTATCTACAGCCGAGAGTATTTGATTATCGAGTTCAATTGGACTTTGGACAATTATCGGCAATGATTCTTCAAGTGGTTTTGCATTGATAGGGGTATTAGGTGTATAAATAGAATGCTCTCGAAGAGAACATTGGAAATTAAGCTCATCACTACCTTCAAATTTCAAAACTTTTTCCAATTCTAATTCACCCTCATTATTAACAATTGGCTCTATTTTTTCACCTACCACAACATAAGAATTGGTCAATTCAAAATCTTCAATTTCAACGCAACATTGGGGCTTTTGAGCCAATTCATCAAAACAGTCCCAACTCTCTTCAGCATCTTTATTATGAAATTCATCATCATCTTTATTATGAAATTCATCATTAGACATGATATCAACAAACTTGCGCGTCTTAGAATTTAAACTTTGGTAAAAAATATTCATAAGATGCCCAAGTTCACATTGAAAACGCAACCAAGAGAGTAGCAAACATTTAAACCGCCACCAACATTTTGAAAAAGGCTCCTCATCTCGTTGATAAAAATTTAAGACTTTTTGTAATAGCATATGAGTCTTGTACATAGGGCAGTAATCATCGAAAAATTGCTTTTGCATCTCAGCCCATATACAATTTGATCTTAGACTCAAAGAATAAAACCAATCCTTAGCACTACCTCGCAAAGATAATGGAAATAATCTGAGTAGGTTGACTTCATCACTTAAACAAAGGTCTTCAAGTTTTTCAATATGCTCGCATGGGTTTTCAGAGTCTAAGCCATGAAAAATAGGAAGCGGATAAATAACTTCAGGCTTCAACTCGAGGCTTTCTGCACTAGGTGAAAAACACTCGTATGATGGAGGATATGGTATTGTTGTTTGCCAATAATTGGGCAAAGGTTCCACTGAACTTTGAAATGGAACTCCAAACTCTCCATAGTAATCTCTCAAATAACTCATTTTTTAAAATATTTTTTGATTGCAAAAAGAAAAAAAAAATCTTTTAATGCAAACTAATCTATTGAAATAGGTAAAAAAATAAAAAAAATAGAAAATAAAAACCTAAACTAAACTCACGATGCTATTGGCGAAAATTCCTTAACTGCATTGGACTTCCTCAAACACCACGCAACTCCTGCATGAAGTTAAGGAACCTGCACCAACGAAACAACTACAAAAAGAAATAAAATAATAAAAAAATACTACTTATAAAAAAAATTATAAACTAAGAATCAAACTAAAAACAAATTGAAAATACGCAACCGCGTTTTTACTCCCCAGCAACGGCGCCAAAATTTGATATGTCGTTTTTGTACCAAAAATATAATTTATAAAACAGGGAATTAACTATTATTCCGAAAAATAGTGGCCAAGTCCGAGATCGTCCACGGAGAGTAAAAAGCTAAGTTGCGGCGCTTTCAATTAGTAATTTCTAATTTAACTATGAGAACAAGAGAAATTGGGTTTGGATTTGATTGAACTAATGCTTAAACTAAAATTAACTAGAAAGCGATTGAAGTTTAGAAACAAGTGAGAGAAGGGACTAGGGTTTCGATTCAATCTCCCCTCGTAATTTGATTGTGATGAAATCTAGGGTTCTCTCAACATATGACCAGATCACCAACAGGGTAGCAATTCCTATCGATAATCCCCAAAAATATAATCAAGACTCGTACTCCGTATAGACTATCTCAACACGGCACGGATCGTCTCACAGGACTTAACGGGCGGCACGACCCGTCTCACGTCGTATAATCTATCTCAGAAACTATCCCGAAACATTGAAAACGGTTGCACAACGGTGTTGATATCATGAATACAAACACAATATGAAGATTGGAAGAATAAAAACTTTCATAAAAATAATGAATTATCCAAGTTGCACTGATGTTGAATAGAATCCCTAAAAATCTAAACAATCATATTACTTGGAGAGATATCCTCGTTACCCTAGCCAAAGTGTTAGCAGATCATGGAGTTGAACTCCAATTCCCAGCCGCAACCTCGTGCGGCTTTCTTCTGTTGTGCCTCAGATCCCCCAGAAGCTCACCTTTCGTTTCTTTTTATAATGCTAGTGGACTTAGGGCTTCCCCCGTAACCAATTTCCTAGTTGTCCCAAATAAGCCAGTGTAATTAGACGTGCTAAGCAAGGCTTTCCCTGGGACTTCTACTAAATGGGCCCATCAATCAAATAAGGTCCAATGGCCTGTTGCTGGCCCGTTCTTCAAATAGAAATTATGATTGTGTGCTTATCTCCCATTACATCACTTTGGGCTTTCAAAATCCAAATGCTACCCACATGGTCCACACAAGTCTTGAAACGAGAAAACGCGTATCAAAACTCCGAATAATAAGATAAATGGACATAACAAGAATAAATTAGGGGCCGCCAATTGGCACATTTGCGCTCTTATCAGCAAGTGGGTACACTAAACGGGAGTGTCTCATATAAGATTCATGGGGCTAAAAGATTAAAAAAATTATCTATTGCCCAAATTGTAAAAATGACGTAGGCAAAATGTATTGATCGATGCTTGAATTTTCCTCCTAAAGCACGGACTTAGTAAGTTGGCACATTTTCGCCACAAAAATCCTTTCTTCAATCCTAACTACGTGAATTTGATGGACCTGAATCTCTTAGTTGTTACTTTACTTACATCTTGTATAGGATTTACTATCCCTATCCTCTCCATGTAGCCACTTGGCCTCCCCACTTTTATTGTTTTTTTTTTATATTTTCTTTTCTTTTCTTTTCTCTTGTCCTCCTGGGGTATGCCCCTTGTAGGCTGTATATTCGTTTAACCCCTTTTATTTTCAAGCTTGGTATACCCAAAAAAAAACAAAAAACAAATGTATGTTCGTATAGTGTAAGAGAGGCCATTTGGGTGGTGGATTGAAGGTATAAATAGGTGAATAATAGAGCTAGTAAGAGAATTGGGTGTTTGTAGGTGAAATGTAGGCTTGGAGTTCAATCGTGTATTGATCCAAAAGGCTTTTCCTTGTGTTTGTAGGCACGCGAGAGTAATCAAATAGGATATTAGAAATCTCAAAAAGGAGGTTCTCAATTGTTGCAAAACACTTGGGCATAACCCTTAACAAGAAAACCCAAATTAGTTACAAAACAGCACATGGACGAATACGCCAATTTTGCAAAGTAAAGTGATGTAGGACGAGATACGAATAGGATTAAGGATGGTCTAACACAAAGGAAAGGGGCTGTTTGTTTTTTGGGCAGTGAACAATGCACATGAAAAGTTAAAGAGGAGAAGAAGAAAGGTTTAAGAAGATAGATCTAGGCCTCACACCTAGGTTACCAAAGGCATCACACCTAAGGCCTCTTTAGCATCACACTAAAGAATGTGATGCATCACAAAATCTTAAAAGCTGAATTCAGGAATTCTCATCTATTCAATCATTCATTCATACTCTTGAAGTACATTAATTAATAGACTCCTAAGCATGTGTTAAATGCAAATAATGTACTACTCCTATTCCCGAACACATTAATGACTCCTATTTCCAAGAAGTCTAGGTAGGCATAAATGAACCTAGTAGTTTGACCTATAAATGTTCTAGAAGATCAATGAGTTGAAAAGTCACAAATTAAAGCCTTAAATATTCCAGCCAATGCCTAATTAATCCCAAGTAGGTGCATTTAGTAGCCAATGGACTGCCCTTCCAATGCATAAGGACCATAACTTCCTACCATACGAAATTACCAAAATACCCATGACCTCTTCAAATGGACTGCATCCAATGGAGTACCCTTCGAATCCATAAGGACCATAACGTCTAACCATACGAAATTACCAAAATACCCATGACCTCTTCGTATGGACTGCATCATAAAGAAGTAAGCCTAACATTTCTGCGTTGAGAAGCCTTGGTCCTAACTTCATACTTGATCTGACCAACAACAGCTAGAGGAAGCTTTTGGATGCCTCTAAAAATTCTGTGATTCCTTTCTTGCCATTGAAAAAGATTGCATCAGATAAAGCAAGCCTTCCCAAAGTATTAGGAAAGCCTTTCCCCTTGAAATTAGAAAAGAACCAATCCACTTTACGAGACCAAAGGGTAGGGCTTTTAGAAATGCAGCATATATTAGTAATGGAAGCCCATACTTGCTTGGAAAAGGGACACTCAAAGAAGATGTGGTTCAGGGTTTCAGAAGAATGATCACAAAGAGAGCACGCAGAACTAGCAACAACACCCCAGTCGTAGAGCTTGTCTTTGGTTCTTAAACCTCCTCGAATGGCCATCCATAGGATAAAACTATGTCTAGGAATGTTTTTTGAGAACCAAACTACTTTGTGCCAAGTGACAAGAGGATAGTGAGATCGAAGAGTATTCCAAACATGAGATGCTTGATATTTTGAGGAAGGGAAATCCTCCCAAATGACTAAGTGAGATGTATTGGGGTTGGGAAGAGAAATAGGAGCGGGAAGAGAGAATGGCCATGTTCAAACATCGTTGTAGATGATACATGAGACTTTAGCTTCCAAGGGAATACCAGAGACTAGTTGAAAATTATGACCATAATGCTCAAGAACAATCCCAACTTGGTGCCAACTATCATGCCAGAAATATGTAGACCACCCATTTCCAATGATGGATTTAATAAAATGCCTCACCTTAGGTCTAAGCTACAGTAACTTCCTCCATGTCCATGAGCAAGAAGAGAGGATTTTCATTGGCCATAGGCACTTGTTCTTAATGATATACTTATGACTCCATTTAACCCATAAAGAATTCTGATTAGAGCAAATGGCCCAAAAATGCTTTGCCATGGCAGCATTGTTCCGATCCAAGAACCTCCTTATGCCAAGGCCACCCTCATTTTTAGGACAACAAACAGCCTCCCATGCATGGGCAGAAGAATGGAATAAGGGGATATTTTGGGGGAAATAAAATTGAAACTAGTTTGAGGTATCGCATGGATGTTGGAGGTACATCAAGAAATTGCTAAAAACATGCTCTGTGTCTTGCTTAGAACATCTATTTTAACATTTTTATATTTGTAGCTATTTGTCTTGATCTCTGTTTCTTTGTACTGCTATTTTGTAGTATTAGCTTAGAGTATAATATGTTTTTAGCCTCCTTTGACAAAGAAATTTTTGCTTCTGGTGTTCCCAGGGGCATGCCCCTTTGGATTGGTTCTGATTAAATGAAGTAATTTTCTAAAAAGCAGTTGATGAGATATCAAGAGTTTACTTATTGGAGTTGATTATGCCTCTCCAAGGCACCAATAATTATTAGGGTCTAGTCCAACCATATCTATCTTGAATTGGATTGTTCTAGCCAAAATCACTACAAGTTTCAAAACTCAAATCAAAATAACAAGCATTTTGTAGTCCCCGAACACCTGTTCTAACGCAAAACCCAATATCTTCACTTCTTGTAGGCGAACACTAGCTAAATTAGTTTTGGTCTTTGTGTTCGAGTCCTCTACCAAGTAAATTCCTCGTTTTACTTCTTCATTACCAATTAGTGATTTTAGTTGTAAAAGAGGTAGAAGGACATGAGTGAAAAACCTTTGAAATAGGAACAACACTTATCGCAACATAAGAATATGGATGAATCACGAGGCTCCCTTCTTCTATGAAAACCTAACTCCTTCTCTAAGCTTTCAATCTCTATTTCCTCTGTCTCATACATGCATAACCCAATGCGAAAAGTGAACTCTTGTTGTCACTTCTTTCATTCTTCATAGTAATATTTGATGTTCGAGTGAAGTTTAGAATGTGCTCATTGATGTGCCGCGTGGTTTCTTAGTTTTAACTTTCAAAACATTTTGTGTTATGAACTAGAAGTATTTCCGAAAATTGAGTAGCTAATCGAGAAAGCTGGACTAGTCTTGAAGTTCTTAGGCTATTTGTTCTACTGATGAAGCCATGCTTTAGTAATTTCCAGAGAAACATCGAACATTACTTTTGTTACTTGAGGATCATATTAGAGTTTAGGTCTTAGGTCGAAATTATTTCTTATATCTGGTGGGAGGAGATCAAACCTTAGTTTTTCTACGCAGAAGCAAGAGGGGGAGCAAGAGGTGGTGGTGGCGGGGAACAGAGTATCACAAAAGTTCCATAGTTGGGAATACCGAAGGAGCGTTTTGGAATAGCTGACAAAAATATTAATCAATATATTTTGTCTTACATAGAACCCAAGCTCGGCAAAGCCAACCCATTTTGATTAAATTTCTTTTTAGTATCTACAAGATACGGAATGTACTTTACACTTGCAATTGAGTATCAAACTCAAAGATATTGTCTACACACCTAGTCACAATCCATTTCTTTTGTTATCACATCTGCTGAAGATATGACAAAGCTAGTTAGTCAAGTATGATGAGGAAGGTTTTAATTTTTTCTACATTAGATTATGAGCTGAAGAATCGCCTAGCGAAAGAGAATCAATTCATGGGAAGGGAGAATCTACTAATGTGTGATCATTATGGAGAACTTAGATATAACATAAAGTGTTACAAGGCTTGATATACATTTCCTAACAGCTTAAGCTTTCGGGACAATTAGTAACTTAAGTGTCAAAGCTTTGGTTGGAAGAGGTCTTGGGTTCATATCTCTCTATTTGCATTTGTCCCTTGTTTGAATTCTGCTTCTCCTCTTTGTATTATGTTGTGCTATATCTATGAAAATTTGCATCTCCACGTGCAAGACGGGGTCACACGCGAGGGAGGGTGATAGCTAGCTTGATATACTTTGTTAGGCTCATTTCCTAAGAGCTTAAGCTTTTGGAACAATTGGTAACTTAATAGAAAGAAGCATCTAAAGTCAAGTCAACAACCCAAGATGTGGTGTTACCGAGCTCACGTCTGAAGCTTCCTCAAGTCCATCTACTGAAATAGGTGGAATCTTAGGAGGGGATGAAAACTTGCAAGTGAAATGGCTCAAACGTAGTTTTTGTCTTCACCTGGATTGTATGATTCCTAACAACGAGCCCGAATTAGGGGAGGTCCTAGATTCAAATGTCCCTATTTGTGTATGCCTTAATTTCTTCCATGGCACTTATGTTGTCAATCATTTCTTTAGAGAAAGTTAGATTAGTTCCTTTTATTGTTTTTACGCCACCAGAGCTCCCAGAGCAAAAGGGACCCTTCCTCAACATGCATCGTGGATCCTCACCGTGAATATGTCTTAGTCAATCCATCATGATCGTACTGTTATTGAAGACTCAATTGTTTCTTCTCCAAGTGATTCCATTGTAGTCGCAGCCCCCTTCTCTCCACCCATCATACCAGTTCGCTGAACACCCTATTAAGCTATGTAAGAGATCTCTTGTGACCTTGTCATAATTTTCTCCGTCTCCGTAGTAATTGATTGCCTCCATCCCAACATAAAAACAAACTGATTCAACCAAATAAGAAGCATCAAATAAATCTTGTTGAAAGAAAAACAACATTGTCTCCTCATGTGTTTGAACATCTCTACTATGTTTCTTCCTCAGAAGGAGGAAGGGATGCCTTGCTAGATACCTTAATTTTGAAATAACATACTGCTGTCAAACAATACGATTGCTACATAAAGTGCAGCGAGCATCCATTATATATCACACTATAGGTTCTAGTTGAACCATCCAGTATAGAACTGGATGAGAGTAAATATGTCGGATGACTGTGTAGTCTGCTTAACATCACCATTTCATATGAAGATTTGTGTCTTCTGAAGTAGTTCTTACCTTTGGACTCATCAGACACATGAACACTCAACTTACGGTCTGTATCTATATAGCACCAGGATTGCTGTGCTTCACTCTATTGGCGTTCTTGTACAACATTTTTTCTCTGATTATTATATATCCTGCATAGAACGTACTTTATAACGGTATTTTGCAGTAGTTACAAATTTACATTTGTAATTGTGTATGCTAGACTAATTTACATGATAAGGCAAATTTTTATGATGCAGTTTGAAAAAAATCCTTGATCACTATCAGACGACCCGAAAAGATGCAGAAGCAGCTGGCGGGAGTGCTCAAGAATCCCAGGTTGGAAAATAACTAGTTCCATGGAATAGATATATTGTGCTTAAGCAAAACTGTGTGTATAAGTGGTTTGACCAACTACTAATCTATTTCCCACCAAATGATTAGAAACTAGAGACTAGCAAGAGGTTTTTTTCCCCGGGATTAATATTTTGGGAGTACCTAAATATTGTATTTTATGACAACCTGTAAAGGATTTGTTCTGATTCAGTTTAGAAATATATGCTGAAAAAGTAAGCTCATTTTGAAAACTGAAATCTCCAAGCAAGAGGTTTTTTTCCTCCCCATGGAGCTAGGGGCAGGGGAGCTCCAGTAATAGAACTACCGAGCACCAATTTACATAGAAATTGACAGTTGACCTTTATTTCCTGCTTCATTTGCCTATGTGAGAGTTTTAAACCCCCTTTGACTTGAAACACAGCATCGCTCTCTAGACAATAGTCATTCGCTAACACTATTTAGAGAAAACCATAGTACAATTCAATTCAGCCAAGCTTTAGAGTTTTCCTTCCATTAGCAACCCACTTGTTTCCTTTGAATTCTAGTTCTTCAGGACCTATTTCATTCCATGGCTAGGATGTCGTACACACATATGTAACAGCTGAAAAAAATGCAGTCGTATGTCAAGCTTCGTTGAAAGCTTTTTAAGTTCCTATGTTCATCCTTACAGACCTATCGCCCAATAATATAACAAAAGAAAGACGAGCTATGGGATTGCTGTTAACACTGATACAATTATTCTGCCTCTCTTTACCTTGAAGAAAAATCTTTTGACGTTGATCATGAACTTTTTGTTGACCTTTGTCTCATCATCCCTCACAAGTGCCTTGTCTGCATTAAAGCATCACCACTGTTGTAAGATGTTACCCTTGTACCAGTTAGACAGGATTCGGGACAAAGGAAAATCTAACTATTTGGTTCTGGTTCATCTATGCTAACAGAAGCTTCCTATGGATCACAAGAATACGTGGAATGGCACTAACCTACTCCAAATGCTCCAAAGGTACTCTATTACCAGCTCCTGTTCTTGCACTACTTGTTCACTTCAATGAATTCATTCACACGATTCTTTGCACAGATACTTTGAAGAGCAAAAGGTCGAGCAGCTAGAGGTGACTGAGCTCACTCAATTGGAACACCAACATGATGCCATACAACGGCAACTAGATTCGATATTACTACAAACCAGAATCAGAAAGGTAACTTCTGCCACTGATCGCTGAAAGGCTACTCACAAACTCACGTCTGACTGAAAAATTCTAATTTTACTCTCTGAGTGTTAAACCGTGACAATACAACAACAAATCGCCGACCAGGCCTGATCCCATCATATTAGAGGAACAGTATTCTGTCTAGAATATGGCATTCAATGAATGAGTTGAGATGTGCACAAACTTCCATATTTAACATAACAAGTAGTACCTAACAAAACACAAACTATAGCGAAAGGGAAGATGAAACTAGATAAAAAAGAGAACAGGCGCGTAATGGTTAGAATGAACACACACACACACACACACAGTCTTCAAGGAGTCAATGCACAACTCTGTTAAGAGTAAGACAAATTGAGGGCATCTCTCATTCTGTGAATTTCAAGATCTTCACAGATTGATATCCTCATTACACTGTACTACTGTAGCAATACATATTAATACTTTTAGGATAGCTCTTACAATACCAGAATGTTATATGCACGTTCACATTCTACATATTTTTAGACTATTTGACTTCAATTTAAAAGACATTTCGTATTACAATAAGAAAAGCTAGTTATTGGAATAAATGATGGTGATGCTTACCAAACACAAACTCTATGCAGTCACAGCTAATGATGGAATCAGTAGCAGCTCTCCATGGACAGGTATGTCATCTTAGAAATTCTACTGAATCAAAATATCCGTTTTTCCTGGAAAATGAAGTTATTCCTTGACCAGTTTCTTTATTCCAGCATCTAAGCGTGATTACTTGTTCAAGATCTTAACATCAACACTTTGATTTGAAATGTTTACCAGAAAAATGAGAACCACATAGAATCACTACAATGACCACCACAAACTAGACGAAGCATTTAAGTCGCTTGAGAATTATGTAGAATAATGCACAATTGTTGAACGTGTCATCTATGAATTAAGATGATTGTGTAGCAGAGGGGAAACAAAAGCAGGAGAAAGCTGAAATTGCAGGAACAGAGTATGCATAGAGCAGTTGCTAATGTCTGCTTTGCACAGAGATACAATTTCTCATTTTGGGTTTTAGCAAATCAGAGAAGGAAATGGACTTGAAGTACATTAGCCCTGGTTGGGGCTTTTTGACGACATTTGATTGGAGGACTCATTAAAGGGGATTGGACAGTTTTCGGGTGGCATTGAACCTGTTGGCCAGAAAAGGAAGAATAAAAGAACTGTAGATGATTATGAAGCCTAGAGGATGTGGGTTAGAAAGTGACCTGTTTGGGATAGATCTTTAAACCTGACGATTTGTCAGTTGGATCCCTGTTCAAGAGTTCGGCTCATTTCTAATGAGAAGAAGGGTAAGATCAATCGTAGAGGATCATGAATCAAGCTGAGAAGGCAAAAAAACTTTTTCCATAGCAGTAACCGACAAATATATAAAGCTAGAAGTTATTAAATGGCCAGATTACAGACCATTCTTTCAACTGGGAAGTGTAAGGTTTGGTCTAAAAACATAGCAGGGGAAAAATAGTTATTTGACCATGTAAAAAACAAATTTTAAAGATAAGCTATTAACCATCTCTGAGGTTGCAGCAAATATGGTTATTTGTCGAGATTGATGAGAAGCATTATCCAATGATAAGTTTGTAGAGCTGCACAGAGCCACATACAGACTGTTCCATCTATGTGTTGTAGATATCAAGCCTAGTTCGGGTCAATTCAAGAGGGTAGCATTTCAGGGCACCCCTATGCAAATTGCTGTTCTTGTAAGAAAATAATTAGATCAAAGATGGTTTGTGTTCTCTTTCATGCGGTTGGGATTTTAAGTGTGAGCCGTGCAAGTTAGTTTCTTTGAGCCTATAGTTTTACCAAGAACAGCACTTTGGCCATAATTCCCTGGATCCCATAGACTCGTCTCCCAAGTTGCTTAGTTGTCTTGGGTAATTTCTGGGGTTAAGACACATGCATTTAATTATAGTTATACAAGTTCACGTCTAGATTTGTCTTTCTTTTGAGGATACACATTTCAGATACGGCAAGAGACTGAAAGTCAATTTAGAGTGGCTACAACGGACCAAAGTCGGACAAAAATATTGACAACAGAAGATGCTCAACTTTGTTGATGGAAGTCTTTTTGAAAACTTGTTTGTTGTCCTTCTTGGAGTCTAAGGACCATTGTAACCTATTAAACCTCATCAGCAGCAACTAATAACAACATGGTAGTACCCAGAAAGGTTCAGAACATCTCTGCCAAAATATGATTGCAGTGAAGAAAGTTTTGGCAGTTCTTCGTGATTCAGATACTACATGTGTAGATAGGTTGAGAACTGTGTGTGCTTTGGATTGTCGAAGCAAGAATTTTATGTGAGTCAGGCTTAATGAAGGAGAATTGGGGTAATTCGACCACCAAGAGATTGACATCTCTACCGCACAAAATTTGCTAGTCTTGGAGCAGATGCAATTTGTTCTAGCTTTACACCCGTTCCAAGGAAGTCAAACTATAAGTACTTTTTTGACCTGATGAGAATGGAGAAAAAGGACAAGAACATTCCAGAAGGTTAGGCAGTAAGATAACTGCAAAGAGTGGTAGACTTTAATCCAACAAGGGTGGTAGTTTCATAGACCAGATTAAGTTGCATTTTATAGCTTTTTCCTAAAGGAATCACTACAGACTTAACCAAAACTCTAAGCGATCCAATTACTAGGCTTTCTAGGATATATAGAGAGTGAAGGGAAGAGGAGGGGTGGTGGTGGGGAAAGGAGATTTAACCATGTCACATTTAGCCTTGTCCACACTACAGACTGAGGGAAAAAGTGTCAACAGGCATTGCGCATCAGGAACAAGGATAAAAATGACATTCCCTGAATCCCTGGGGATCAAGAAGTTCCAAAGCAAATGCTGCATGTTGCTGTCTCTCTTTTACTAAAGTTTAACAAGTAGTGTCTCTTTTTCTCTGAGGTGATGCATTTGACATTTGAATCTACGTTCTTTTACCTCCACATCTGCAATTGTGTCAACTACATCAGTATCATTCATGATTCATACGTTACTAGGTTAGCTCAAGCAATCTACAGAGTAAAGCTAGTATTTTAGCTCCTAGAAGAAAAAGTAGTAACATACAAGGTGATCCGCCTCAGGTCCCTCCCCTAAAAGTAATCTGTATGACTCAGTGGAAAATTATACGAATTATGATGGGTACTTGTGTCTTACATTATGGGCAAATATAATGTCCAAATAGGAAACTTGACTACGTTAAAGCAGAACATTTGGACATTTCAATTGGACATGGCATGTACAACAGTTTCACCCTGCCAGGCATCAACTATTGTAATTTATTGTCTAGTGGTCTTGCCTCCACCTTTCAGCTGAACAACCTTTTAGATAATGACCTGTGACAGTGCCTGCTTCTTCGATGCTGCCTTGCCTACGCAATCAGCATGTGCTCATAAGTTCCTTTGAAGAGAAAAATGGGGCATGTGGTTTGGTAATGATGGCTCATGCTACCCGCTCCAGCTTGTGATGCAGGGTGGAGTAACAACCACCAACCTCTCCACACCCGATACATTTACCAGACTTGCTTCCAGCAGGAACCTTGGACATAGGTACAGGAACGACCTTTCTTAGGGAGATGGATATCATAGACCAACCACAGGACAAGCGATGATAGACTCATATCATGCTGCTTTGTAACTTCTAGGTAGATCTTGTCTCCAAACTGTTAATAACCCTTTCCAAATCAAATTATAAAGCGGATGCTCCATTCAAGCCTTACATGGTATCAAAGTTTTAATTTCTGGTAATATTTTCTATACCACAGTAATCAATTCTCCTTTCTTTCCGTCGTATGTGCACTTCACGCCATTTTATTAGAACTCGAGGTGTCTAAACCAGCTTACAATAATTTTTGAGTGACTAATCATTTTGTCCACTTAGCGAGGCTATTTGAAACCAAGTGAAGCCCGAACCATCACATCTAGATCTAATATGTAACCTGAGACCAAGTGGGGGGCCAACATGGCAGTCCATCGAGGAACGCTTTTTTCATTACAAGATACTCACAAACATCTACATGTGTATTTGTTACTAACCAAAATTCTTAATTTTTCCCATGTTTGATTATGAGCAGAATAAACAGCTCGAGGAAGAGAATCAATTTACCGAGAAAGAGGTACGGAAATAAACCCCAAAATTCCAAAGGTCAAAATATTACTCCTGCGTCCTACCAGTTAAGCGGCTGTCATAGAGATGTCAAATACATACATACATACTCACAGGACATATTTCTCTTCTCCGTGACCAGATGGATGACATGGTGAATGATCCCACCGTGTGTGACGGCGGGCACCGCCCCAACCAGCCGGCGGAGGAGGAGGAGGACCCAGTTGTCGGCGTGGAGATCTATGCCTGGGATAACACAAACCACTGCATCACTACCATGATGTCCATGCCTAGCCACATCATGGGAGGTAAGTGAAATTCACCCTTCTTTTTTTTCTTCAATTCGTTATGTTACATGTTGCTTAGGTTTTTTTTTTTTTTTTTTGGTCATTCGCCATTCCTAAACTATTACATGGGGGAGGGGGGATTGGGACTCGATCCTGAGATGCAGTGTGGGGCATTCAAGAGCTCTACCGCATGAACTAGCCATCCACTTGTTGTTGCTTAGGTTAACAAGTAATTGATTCGTAACTTTTTAAGATCCAACGGTAGATAACTTGGGTGCAAATGATACACACATACACACCCAAAAAGAGTGTGTTTTATAGCATTTCCTCGACTAAATTAAGGATTGCTAAATATTGGTCCAGAGAAGGTTTTCCTTTTGTGTCTCTTTCTCTTTTCTTTTCTTTTTTTGTGAAAGTGTAAAGTTAATTTTGTGTTTATGTAAATTACGTCGCCATCGGAAAGAGTCAAATGAGTCAAGCAGTGGATTGTTTAACTTTATTTGGTTTGAAATTTTAACAAGGTTCAAAAATACATATATGTTCAACTTATTACTTCCTAATGCAAGGTTGATTTCAAATGGGCTTTAATCGAGTCGATCTCATGTAGCTTTAATTTCTTTATACAGCATAAGTCGAATGAACAATCCAAGTAATAGCTTGTCCAAGTTTGTAAGTTGAGCAAGAATAAGACGTCGTTCAAGTTTGTTTCGTAACAAGTCGATCTCAAACGAGCTTTTAAGAACCAGAAACACATTAATTTTCCCTTGCAGTACTGAAAACAAAACCTATCGTCTTCTTCTCACAGGCAACTCACCAAAAAAGTTTGTTATTTTTGGCTTTATATTTCTTGGAACCTCATAGATATACTAAAAACATGTTTTTTGTTTTCGTTTACAACAAACTTTAGTGTCTTCTTCTCTCAGGCAACACTCCAAAAAAGTTGGTTATTGTCGGCTTTATATTTCTTGGAACCTCATAGATACACCAAGTCACCAAAAACATGCTTTTTTGTTTTCTATAAAACCCAAAAATACAAACATGTTTCATGTTTTCTCTAAACGGAAAAACTGGGAACATGTATATAATATATCCAAATTAATGCAAGACTTGTAAGAGATTTTACTTGTCTTGTTTTCTTTTTTCTTGTGACAACAGCTTTTGCATGGATGAAATGCAATAAGAAGGAATAGAGCCATAGAGGACAGCGTACGGAAGTTCTTCCGGGGGCACATAGCAAGAAATGGGAGGCGATTCGGAGTACGTGAGGGTTAGTTTGGTTGGGAAGGAAGAGGACTCCCTGCGTGCATTGTATAATCCCGACCAAGCTAATCCTAACGTAATTCGGATCGCTTCCGAACCAAACTAACCCTCAGGAGCTCCTGGTAGTTGAAATGTGTAAAGTGAAGCAAGAATAGTTGGTTTGGCTCGTGGTAGTTAAATGTGAAGTTAAAATCTATACTAGTTGTGCACTTATTAAACCCATGATACGTTTTGTGATTTTTGAAGCTACACTGTGATTAGCTAATTGAGTTAACTAAGCCCATGTTTAAATTCCACTTTGAATTCATGTCCTCAATTGGGAATGTTTAACCTGATAGCATTGATCAAAGATGAAAGTTATATAGTCATTGTACTTTTTTGGGTTGGTCACTTTAATAACAGGAGAGATTAAAAAATTAGGGTTAATGATTAGAGAGATATAGAGAGAAAAATGTGAATAATAAATAAGAATAATAATTAGATAATAAATAAGAAAACTAGGTCTTGAAAACCCAAAACGAACAACTCTGTAACATGTCTTCCACTCTCAAACTGGACGCCTCCCAATTGCCATAAAAGTCTCAACCCAAAACCCCACAGTCCGATCTCTCATGGGTTTAATTAAAGATTGAAGATTTTTAGATCTTTTCTGTTTTGAACATGTGAAAAGGTCACTGCACTCTTTATCGTGGACTAATTCAAAACACAACAGCAGTGATTTGCTGAGACCTCTCTCGTGAAGATTCACAAGCCAAAACCCATACCCACACCTTCCTCCTTCCTCTCTACTAATCACTCAGCCACCGCAGTAGCAGATTTCACGCATTTAATAATGTTTTTCGATCCACCCTTTTTTTCTTTTAACCCCGAAATCACTCACTGATCTCTGATCAGGTTTTGAGCAATTTCGAATCTCAAGAAATCTCAGTTGTCCGATCTACATTACACTAGCAAATATATTGCATCTTCTTTTCTATTTTTTCCCCCCTGATCATCCATCTTATTTTTCAGTTAACTGGGAGATTTCATGATCTGGGTTTATCTTGTTTTGGTGTTTGCGGATTTGGGTAGATAATCTTTTCACGTATAAACACAAGTTCAATTTTCTTGGAAAGTTGGGATCTTTCTGAAAAAGTTGCATACTTTTGGTTCAGTTTCTAAGATACTAAATTATCTGGCCTTTACATTATTAAAAAAAACCTTTTGTTTTTTCTTCAAAGATTACTCTTTTCAGTGATTGGCAATGGATTCTTGCCGTGTCACCATGAAAGCCAGTGTCCACCCTGCGCAAGTGAGCAGAAGGGATTCTGGTTTTTGGGGGGAGAGAATGAGGGTTTGTGTGAAGAGTAAGGTTTTGGGTACTTATTCAGGGAAAAGCTTGACTAAAAATGGAGTCAGAAAGGTTAAACCAGGGGTTGTTTTCTCTGTACTTACATCAGATGTTAACAATGAGATTCTGGTGAGTTAACAGAAACCAGTGATTCCTCTGTTTCATTCATTAATCCGGGATTTGTTGCTAATAAATGCACCATTTGATCAACCTATGTTGTACTGTTTGTTCTGACTAAGTATTTGACGTTCACGTTCATAACATGAGAAGAATCAAAATTTAGCATATTAGAAGCATGTTGTAATGATCGCATTGAATTGTGATGTTTTTTTTCCTTTTGGCAAATCATTGTATTTTTTTTTTTGGCTTGTGAATCTTCACGAGAGAGGTCTCAGCAAATCACTGCTGTTGTGTTTTGAATTAGTCCACGATAAAGAGTGCAGTGGCCTTTTCACATGTTCAAAACAGAAAAGATCTAAAAATCTTCAATCTTTAATTAAACCCATGAGAGATCGAACTGTGGGGTTTTGGGTTGAGACTTTTATGGGCATTGGGAGGCGTCCAGTTTGAGAGTGGAAGACATGTTACAGAGTTGTTCGTTTTGGGTTTTCAAGACCTAGTTTTCTTATTTATTATCTAATTATTATTCTTATTTCTTAAATATTATTCACATTTTTCCATAGCAGTAACCGACAAATATATAAAGCTAGAAGTTATTAAATGGCCAGATTACAGACCATTCTTTCAACTGGGAAGTGTAAGGTTTGGTCTAAAAACATAGCAGGGGAAAAATAGTTATTTGACCATGTAAAAAACAAATTTCAAAGATAAGCTATCAACCATCTCTGAGGTTGCAGCAAATATGGTTATTTGTCGAGATTGATGAGAAGCATTATCCAATGATAAGTTTCTAGAGCTGCACAGAGCCACATACAGACTGTTCCATCTATGTGTTGTAGATATCAAGCCTAGTTCGGGTCAATTCAAGAGGGTAGCATTTCAGGGCACCCCTATGCAAATTGCTGTTCTTGTAAGAAAATAATTAGATCAAAGATGGTTTGTGTTCTCTTTCATGCGGTTGGGATTTTAAGTGTGAGCCGTGCAAGTTAGTTTCTTTGAGCCTATAGTTTTACCAAGAACAGCACTTTGGCCATAATTCCCTGGATCCCATAGACTCGTCTCCCAAGTTGCTTAGTTGTCTTGGGTAATTTCTGGGGTTAAGACATGCATTTAATTATAGTTATACAAGTTCACGTCTAGATTTGTCTTTCTTTTGAGGATACACATTTCACGTACAGCAAGAGACTGAAAGTCAATTTAGAGTGGCTACAACGGACGAAAGTCGGACAAAAATATTGACAACAGAAGATGCTCAACTTTGTTGATGGAAGTCTTTTTGAAAACTTGTTTGTTGTCCTTCTTGGAGTCTAAGGACCATTGTAACCTATTAAACCTCATCAGCAGCAACTAATAACAACATGGTAGTACCCAGAAAGGTTCAGAACATCTCTGCCAAAATATGATTTCAGTGAAGAAAGTTTTGGCAGTTCTTCGTGATTCAGATACTACATGTGTAGATAGGTTGCGAACTGTATGCGCTTTGGATTGTCGAAGCAAGAATTTTATGTGAGTCAGGCTTAATGAAGGAGAATTGGGGTAATTCGACCACCAAGAGATTGACATCTCTACCGCACAAAATTTGCTAGTCTTGGAGCAGATGCAATTTGTTCTAGCTTTACACCCGTTCCAAGGAAGTCAAACTATAAGTACTTTTTTGACCTGATGAGAATGGAGAAAAAGGACAAGAACATTCCAGAAGGTTAGGCAGTAAGATAACTGCAAAGAGTGGTAGACTTTAATCCAACAAGGGTGGTGGTTTCATAGACCAGATTAAGTTGCATTTTATAGCTTTTTCCTAAAGGAATCACTACAGACTTAACCAAAACTCTAAGCGATCCAATTACTAGGCTTTCTAGGATATATAGAGAGTGAAGGGAAGAGGAGGGGTGGTGGTGGGGAAAGGAGATTTAACCATGTCACATTTAGCCTTGTCCACACTACAGACTGAGGGAAAAAGTGTCAACAGGCCTTGCGCATCAGGAACAAGGATAAAAATGACATTCTCTGAATCCCTGGGGACCAAGAAGTTGCTGCATGTTGCTGTCTCTCTTTTACTAAAGTTTAACAAGTAGTGTCTCTTTTTCTCTGAGGTGATGCATTTGACATTTGAATCTACGTTCTTTTACCTCCACATCTGCAATTGTGTCAACTACATCAGTATCATTCATGATTCATATGTTACTAGGTTAGCTCAAGCAATCTACAGAGTAAAGCTAGTATTTTAGCTCCTAGAAGAAAAAGTAGTAACATACAAGGTGATCCGCCTCGGGTCCCTCCCCTAAAAGTAATCTGTATGACTCAGTGGAAAATTATACGAATTATGATGGGTACTTGTGTCTTACATTATGGGCAAATATAATGTCCAAATAGGAAACTTGACTACGTTAAAGCAGAACATTTGGACATTTCAATTGGACATGGCATGTACAACAGTTTCACCCTGCCAGGCATCAGCTATTGTAATTTATTGTCTAGTGGTCTTGCCTCCACCTTTCAGCTGAACAATCTTTTAGATAATGACCTGTGACAGTGCCTGCTTCTTCGATGCTGCCTTGCCTACGCAATCAGCATGTGCTCATAAGTTCCTTTGGTGGTTGCTACTCCACCCTGCATCACAAGCTGGAGCGGGTAGCATGAGCCATCATTACCAAACCACATGCCCCATCCGCTCCAGCTTGTGATGCAGGGTGGAGTAGCAACCACCAACCTCTCCACACCCGATACATTTACTAGACTTGCTTCCAGCAGGAACCTTGGACATCGGTACAGGAACGACCTTTCTTAGGTAGATGGATATCAAAGACCAACCACAGGACAAGCGATGATAGACTCATATCATGCTGCTTTGTAACGTCTAGGTAGATCTTGTCTCCAAACTGTTAATAACCCTTTCCAAATCAAATTATAAAGCGGATGCTCCATTCAAGCCTTACATGGTATCAAAGTTTTAATTTCTGGTATTATTTTCTATACCACAGTAATCAATTCTCCTTTCTTTCCGTCGTATGTGCACTTCACGCCATTTTATTTCACTACTATCCTTATTTTCTACATCATCCATCAGTTATCACTAGAACCAACCATAATCCCAAAGGTCCCGTGTTCAAATCCTGTGCCAGTAACGCCTTGACTTGAGTTGGTTGAAGGAATATGGATTTTAGCCTAAAATGATCCTGCATAGTAGGTTCATTCTAATTTCCATTCCAAAAGAGAGATGATTTTCACACCCCAGTAATCAATTCTCCTTTTCTTTATGTCATATGTGCACCTCATGCCATTTTATCTCACTACTATCCTTATAGTCTGCATCCATCATTTGTCACTAGAACCAACCATAATCCCAAAGGTCCCGTGTTCAACTCCCCCGCCATAATGCCTTGAGTTGGTTGAAGGAATCTGGGTTTTAGCCTAAAGTGATCCTGCATGCTAGGTTCATTCTTACCCAAAAGGGAAAAAACAAGATAAAGAGAAAGGTGGACATGTGTGCTGGTGAGTGCTAGTGGTTTATGCTACATGATAAAATAAGGGTAATGATTTTCGCACCCTTTTTTAATAAATGCACACCTTTTCTTGTCATTTAGTGAAAAAATTGCACATAAAAGTGTACTACAAGACAAGAAAGCGTGTGCATTTATCAAAGAAGGGGTGTGGAAATTATTTCCCTAAAATAGGACCTCTTGATTTTTTTATTTATTAGAACTCGAGGTGTCTAAACCAGCTTACAATAATTTTTGAGTGACTAATCATTTCGTCCACTTAGCGAGGCTATTTGAAACTAAGTGAAACCCCCGCAAGAATTGATAGCACCTCAGAATTCCGAACCATGGAGGATTGAAACCAAGTGAAGGCCCCACAAGAATTGATAGCACCTTAGAATTCTGAACCATCACATCGAGGAACGCTTTTTTCATTACAATATACTCACAAACATCTACATGTGTATTTGTTACTAACCAAAATTCTTAATTTTTCCCACGTTTGATTATGAGCAGAATAAACAGCTCGAGGAAGAGAATCAATTTACCGAGAAAGAGGTACGGAAAAAAACCCCGAAATTCCAAAGGGAAAAAATAGTCAAAATATTACTCCTGCGTCCTACCAGTTAAGCGGCTGTCATAGAGATGTCAAATACATACATACATACTCACAGGACATATTTCTCTTCTCCGTGACCAGATGGATGACATGGTGAATGATCCCACCATGTATGACGGCGGGCACCGCCCCAACCAGCCGGCGGAGGAGGAGGAGGACCCAGTTGTAGGCGTGGAGATCTATGCCTGGGATAACACAAACCACTGCATCACTACCATGATGTCCATGCCTAGCCACATCATGGGAGGTAAGTGAAATTCACCCTTCTTTTTCTTCTTCAATTCGTTATGTTACATGTTGCTTAGGTTAACAAGTAATTGATTCGTAACTTTTTAAGATCTAACGGTAGATAACTTGGGTGCAAATGATACACACATACACACCCAAAAAGAGTGTATTATAGCATTTCCTCGACTAAATTAAGGATTGCTAAATACTGGTCGAGAGAAGGTTTTCCTTTTGTGTGTCTCTCTTTTCTTTTCTTTTTTTTGTGAAAGTGTAAAGTTAATTTTTTGTTTATGTAAATTACGTCGCCATCGGAAAGAGTCAAATGAGTCAAGCAGTGTATTGTTTAACTTTATGTGGTTTGAAATTTTAACAAGGTTCAAAAATACATATATGTTCAACTTATTACTTCCTAATGCAAGGTTGATTTCAAATGGGCTTTAATCGAGTCGATCTCATGTAGCTTTAATTTCTTTATAGAGCATAAGTCGAATGAACAATCCAAGTAATAGCTTGTCCAAGTTTGAAAGTTGAGCAAGAATAAGACGTCGTTCAAGTTTGTTCCGTAACAAGTCGATCTCAAACGAGCTTTTAAGAACCAGAAACACATTAATTTTCCCTTGCAGTACTGAAAACAAAACCTATCGTCTTCTTCTCACAGGCAACTCACCAAAAAAGTTTGTTATTTTTGGCTTTATATTTCTTGGAACCTCATAGATATACTAAAAACATGTTTTTGTTTTCTTTTACAACAAACTTTAGTGTCTTCTTCTCTCAGGCAACACTCCAAAAAGGTTTGTTATTATCGGCTTTATATTTCTTGGAACCTCATAGATACACCAAGTCATCAAAAACATGCTTTTTTGTTTTCTATAAAACCCAAAAATACAAACATGTTTCATGTTTTCTCTAAACGGAAAAACTGGGAACATATATATATATATATAATCACCGGCGATCCTGTCAAGGATCCCGGATTTCCCGGACCGAAGCGTTTTGATGCTTTTCCCAATTGTTTTTGGGAAATCCGAGCCGTCCAATGTGTTCAAAAGGTGTTTTCCAAGGCCCACGCGGGAAATCTTCAAAAAAAAATACCGGGAAGGGCTTGATCCAAGCGGTTTTCGCAAAACTGTAAATATGCAGTTTTTTGCGAAAAACCGCTTGGATCAAGCCCTTCCCGGTATTTTTTTTTGAAGATTTCCCGCGTGGGCCTTGGAAAACACCTTTTGAACACATTGGACGGCTCGGATCGTCAAAAAAATATCGGGAAGGTGGAGTCCCGGATCCGGGACTCCCGGACTAGATAAGGAGTGATAATATAATATCCAAATTAATGCAAGACTTGTAAGCGATTTTACTTGTCTTGTTTTCTTTTTTCTTGTGACAGCAGCTTTTGCATGGATGAAATGCAATAAGGTGGAATAGAGCCATAGAGGACAGCGCACGGAAGTTCTTCCGGGGGCACATAGCAAGAAATGGGAGGCGATTCGGAGTACGTGAGGGTTAGTTTGGTTGGGAAGGAAGAGGACTCCCTGCGTGCATTGTATAATCCCGACCAAGCTAATCCTGACGTAATTCGGATCGCTTCCGAACCAAACTAAACCCTCAGGAGCTCCTGGTAGTTGAAATGTGTAAAGTGAAGCAAGAATAGTTGGTTTGGCTCGTGGTAGTTAGATGTGAAGTTAAAATCTATACTAGTTGTGCACTTATTAAACCCATGATACGTTTTGTGATTTTTGAAGCTACACTGTGATTAGCTAATTGAGTTAACTAAGCCCATGTTTAAATTCCACTTTGAATTCATGTCCTTAATTGGGAATGTTTAACCTGATAGCATTGATCAAAGAAGCAACTAGAGTCCTCACCTATCGACTCGATTTGCCTGAAAATTATGTTGGAATAAAGCTCAGTGATTGGCAAAGCACGTATAGTAAATAAAGTTCTAAAGCTGAGACAAAAAAAATAGATTACCATATAACATAATTTGGCATACGAGGTGTGCATCAAAACAACAAGTTATACCCATAAATCCTTTTACCAAAAATCAGTTTCAATGGTGATCACAATACAATATCCAACAACAATGGGGAACCTCAACCAATACCAAATAGTACCAAGTGTCAGTAAACAAATCTCTCAAAAATTGGATTAAATATTGAAACTTAGAGTTACCATGAGTAGGCAGCCTGTTGAACTTTTCCCTAAGAACGATTCGGCGAAAGTCAGCCGTTGAGCATTAGGGTCACCGGTCAGGACACGGTCTCTTTCCTAATGGCCAGAGTCACCCGCACACAGATGATTAATTTCCCTGGACTTCCAAAAACAATTGTTGCCATGCATCAATATCCACCAAGTTCTCACCAAAAGAACATTTTTTTCGCAAGCCAATTAAAAGATCAAATATAAACAATTCACGTTTTCAATAACCAAATGATAATTTTTCCAACAGAATAATTCAAGGGACACGGCGAGTTCGAAAATACGTAACATTTTTAACTACTCACCTGGGTCCAAAGGTAACAAAACTCGAACATGCAAAGAGACTAACCTGTAAACAAATACAAGATACAAAATAACTAATTGGTTCGAATATAAATTATGTAAAGAAGAATACCACATACTATTGAAACCCCCGAACCTAGTTTATTTCTAAATCTGTATTAGTATATAACCATCAGCCACCAAAATCCACTCTTAAAACAACTCCAATACTAATAGGATAAACCATAAGACCATTTACGTGCAACATTGATGCGGCAGCCAATCCAAAAACCCAAATTAATTCCCAACGTGTATTTCCCAATGGCCAATACATGGCTTAACACCAATTTTTCTCTTGTGAATCGCCAACTGGGATTTCCACTACAACCCTTTGCCATCTCTCTCTCTCTCTCTCTCTCTCTCTCTCTCTCTCTCTCTCTGTCGCTCCACCAACCAGCACCACAATAACTGAACTCCACAAGAAAATTAAATACACGACAATGAAGTAAAAGCCAATAACTCCTCCCCTCTAACCACGGTATTGCAGAATAATTGGAACAACCAAGATTATGAATATGTACCAGAATATATAAGAGATCGGGAACGGGAGTGACTACTTCGAAAATCTTGCTCGGCTACTTCTCTCTCTCTTGCCCAACACCTCTTAATCTCAAATGTAAACCCTAATGAACCCAAGGAATTTGTCTCTAAATATAACCCTTCAAAAGTAACTAATAGCCCACTCCAAATATTTTACCATTCACCACACACGTCAATACCCCTGTCCCACATTTTTTTTTTTTTTGCAAGGCAAAAAAGTTTCATTAATCCTGAAAAATTACAAGACCAAAAGGAGTAAGGAAACAACAATAAGCTCAATGAGCAAAATTGTCCAATCCGAGACCTAAACCAACGATTGAAAAGACACCAATCGAAGGTGCATGCCTTGACTTTTCCTTTTGGGGTTTTTATTAGGTGTAGTGGTTGAGCATTTTGTGGGATTTTTGTAAGATCTGAGTTTTTGTTCTCTTGGGGTGTTTGGCTTTGGTCTTTAGGTGGGCTTGTCTTTCTCTCACTTATCCCAAAATAATAGCTAATCAGTTAATACAATTTATATACTTGTATAACTAACCATGTTTTGAAACCGAAAATATAGTCGGACATGCTGACAAATATGCCGCCTTCTACCCCTTTTTTTTTTTTTTTTTTTAGAAAAAGGTACAATTCGATACCCAACATGAAAAGAAAATTTTCTTTTGTTTAATAAAAGTGACAATTAAATCTTATACAAAATGCGAGGTCGTAACATTAAATGGATTGGCTATGATTTCAATTGAAAATGAGTATTTGGATAAGTTAAACTACGATGGTTTAATTGAAGATTTTGCTTCAAAAAATGCAAGAAGAAGTTGTTTTCTTTGAATCGGATCGTACTAATCATAAAACACTATTACCAAGGTTGCATTTTGATTTTGAATTTTGGATGTAATTCAAGCTAAAAGCATAATGTAACATTGTTTTTGTTCTTGTTTTGTTGTTGATTATGTCTTTTAATTTTTTTATAACTTAATACTAAGTGGGCAACCAAGCTAAGGTCGGCCTTGGGCAACCCAAATGTCGGGGCCGGCAGTGACTGTTATGATTAACAATAATCGTTATGTTTGTCATTAGTTATATTTGTGATATTTGTCATTGATGTACTGTTAATTAGAACCTAATATGGACTTTAGATAATGATGTGAATTGCGGGAATGCAAGGAAACATAGTCGATTGAAATAAGGGATAAATAAGGAAATAAGATAATGATGTGAGTCGGATTAGAGGGTGGCCTACGGGACCCAGAATGTTTTAGAAACGCAATCCTAGGTAGGGCACAGTGGTGATTGGCTGAGAGAATGGGTTTGAGAAAAAGGGTAGGAATGTGCATGTGTCATATTGGGAGGAATTGGGTGTTCTTGGGGGAGTTGTTTGTTCCTTTCTTGCGTGATCGGTCGATCGTAGATCTGGGTACTTAACCTGGTAACTCCATTGGGACCTTAATTTGCAAGGAGCAGCCTCAATCACTCTGGGTTTGCCTTACGCTAGTGGTAAAGGGTAAGACAAATCTCGAGGTAGAGATTCTAGATTTCACTTAGGTTACTTTCATTACACTCCATATCTTGTTGTTCGTATGTTATGGTTTAAGGTAGGTTTTAGTTATTGAGCAATAATCTCTCACAGTACTATATATATTACCCTGATTATCAGACATCTCAGACCAGGCATCAAAGACGGAGCAAAAGTGTCGTTCAACCAGACTTACTTCAACATTGCTGAAGATGAAGTTGCCGGGCCTTGCTTGGATTCCGTACACGTAGCCGCTCATTAATTTAAGTTGACTATATTTTGGAAACTCTGCGTCCATTTGGGAATTGTAATCTGAAGTTAACTTGATATGACTGTAATATGATGACATCTGCTTTGGAACGGTAATGTCGTAGATCTTTGAAACCAATTTAGAAATTTTCTTTTAATGTTTATTAATTTAACATTTCCGAACAATTGGGTGTTACAACTTGATACCAAAGCAGGTCTCGATACGAAATGTAGGTTCCTACATCGCTCGAAAAGGAGATCCCGGTTAGTATTTGGAGTTATAGGACCTTAGTTTATAGTTTGGGTGGCTCAGGATTAGATGTTATTAGGAATATGTTGTTCGATGTTATAAGACTAGAAGTTTATCAGAGTGCGCAGTGATAGCATAGGTCCCTATTTATTTGCTAAAAAAAAATATTTGTAACATAAAATTGTTTAGAATAAGCTATTTAAAATTGTTTTGACTACGCTATTTTAAAAAAAAAATTGGCTACACTATTTTAAATTTTGAGGATGAAAAATTGTTTTGAGGGGATCGATTGTTACAATCCGAAATTTAAAAAAAAAAAAAATTTAAAAATTCCTCTTTATGTAATTTAAATTTTTTAGTCAAATGACTTCTTTTAAAACTTCGTACGCATACAATTTAAGTGGGTGTTATATTGATTTTATTGTACGTAATACAAATGTGAAGGGATAGGTCATACACATATATAGTAGAAAGTAACTTGTAGTCTACCATCCTACCAGGACCTACTCATGATCTAAATTTCCTAAACTTAGCCTAAACCCTCAAATTACTCTTAGCCTTTCCCCTCATACCACTTCCTCCACCAACCAATGCTTTAACTTCCTGCATATTCCATAGAATCCATACCCAAATCATTTTCCTCCTCCTTTTATTTTGACAGAGAGAAAGAGAGCCGAGGGTGTTCTTTTAGGGCAGAAACCATTGATGATATGCATGTATTGTACGGTCACAATTGTAATTTGAGCTATCGGAAGTATACAATATATTCTAAATATCTAAAGTAATTTTTATTCATCATCCCTATTTGTACTCTTTTGTTATTGTTAATCTTGTTATTGATTACACTTATGCCATTATATTTGTGAATGATGGTATATTGTGTTTCCATTGATGATTATCATGGATCATATTGGTACATATGGCAAGTTACCGAAATAGGCCGAGTATAAGGCTTCAATTATTTGTCGTAAAAGCTAATTCGGTTGATTCAGTTGAAGTTGTGAATATTGTTTATTGATTCCATTCTATTACCCTTTTATTGTCATCGTAATGTATACTTCCCACGTAGTTTATGTGGCAGGTATGGAGCAGAATATACAGTGATGGCCGAAATGGGAACAGAGTATTTGAAGGACTAGAGGATTATTTTTAGGGAAATCACTAAGAATTTTCTAATTAAGGTTTTAGACCCAAAATTGTATTTTTTTTATCAGTAGACATTATTTGTATTTTTGAGGTTATAGAATTTCCAGATCGTTTCAAAAAATCCCGATAAAGGGAATTATCCAGCCTACCTCAGTACCTAAGAGAGCATTGCGAACTTTACCGGAGAGTTCAGCATTGAAGCACATTCTGGTTATATTCCTATTAGACTAAAGGAAAAAATCTACAATACACACCCCTTAAAAGTGTGTACAACATGCACCCATTGTGTGGTCTATATTGCGCCACCTCATTTTTTTTGAACAGCAAAAAATTTTATTAACCTTTGAAAACGAATTACAAAGATTAAAAGGATCCTAGCAACAAGGCAAACAAGACCTAGAGAATCGGTCATTCATAACATTTTTATGAGTTTCATAACTTTTATACTAAGAATTCGTAACTTTTTAGCAATATGAATCGTAATATTTTCTTGCGTTTCGTAACTTTTTATGTGTTTCGTAACTTTTTGTGGGTCCCATAACTAAGACAAAAAATAATAACTTTTCTCAAATATGATTCGTACCATTTTTTTTGCATCTCATAACTATTAGATAAAAATTCGTAACTTTTCACAAATATGTTGCGTAACATATTCGTTCGTCTCGTAACTGTTATAGTAAAAAATCATAACTTTTCAACCATGTATAATCGATTGGGTAATCGATTAAAGTGTATTTCGAAGAAGTAAATGTGTTTTCTTTAGAATAATTTTAGTTTCAATTTTTAGAAAAAGAAGAAGAAGAAGAAGATATTTTTATTCTAAATTAATTTCAGATACTAACTTGGGCCTCTCTTTCCTTAGAATTTGAAAATACTTTTACTATAGCCATGGCTCAACTTACTTGAAAATTTAAACTCTTTAAATTTTTCCAAACTATAGCTATTGCGTAATTTTAACTGTATCTAAAAAATAGAGTTAAAAAAAGTTTTTCAAAAAATTATACTGTTGTACATTTAAAAGAAAAAACGTATCAAAGAGAAAAAAAATTCAAAAAAGTATACTTTTTGAGAGTTTTTTTTGTTGAAGAAATTTTTTGAAGGCAAAAAAAAAACTATTTTTGAAAATATTTTTTTACACAAATTTTTTTTCAAAATTATTTTCAGATTTTTGGGGGAAAAAAGCCTATTTCTAAACTTTATTTTTTAAATAACGGTTTACCAAAAACTAGTTTTTATCTAGAAAAATATTTTCAAAACTTTCGTATTTCAAAAAATGTTATTCAAAATTTTGTTTTTTGTTTTTTTTTCCCTTGAAAAAATATTTTCAATAAAAAATTTCAAAAAGTAGTTTTTTTGAAAAAAAATTCTCTTTGATACTTTTTGTTTGTAGGGTTGAGAATATATACTAAAGGTACTACGGTCATTTCACTTCAAAATTTAACACGGTTAGCCTTAAATTAACGGTAGGGAGGAATCTAACAATTAGTTTGAAATGTAAAGGAGGGCAGTGGAACTTTCTGAAAGTAGGGGGGGTGTATTTGTTAGAAATCTCAGGGGAGGTAAGTGAAATTTACCCTTCTTTTTTTTCCTTCAATTTGTTATGTCACCTGTTGCTCAGGTTAACAAGTAATTAATTAGTAACTTTTCGTAATCGATTGATTCGTAACTTTTTAAGATTCAACGGTAGATAACTTGGGTACAAATGATACACAGCCAAAAAGAAGTGTATATTGTAGCCATTTCCTAGACTAAATTAAGGATTGCTAAATAGTGGTCCAGAGAAGGTTTTATTTTTGTGTTTTTTCTCTTCTTTTTTTTTTTTTGTGTGGATAGTGTAAAGTTAATTTGGTGTTTATGTAAATTACGTCGCCATTGGAAAGAGTCAAATGAGTCAAGCAGTAGATTGTTCAACTTTATTTGGTTTGAAATTTTAACAAGGTTCAAATATATATATGTGTGTGTGTGTGTTCAAGTTTAACTTATTCATAATGCAAGTTGATTTCAAATGGGCTTTGATCGAGTCGATCTCATGTAGCTTTAATTTTTTTATACAGCATAAGTCGAATGAACAATCCGAGTAATAGCTTGTTCAAGCTTAGTTTGAAAGTTCATGAGCAAGAATAAGACATTGTTCTAGTTTGTTTCATAATGTAACAAGTCAATCTCAAACGAGCTCTCAAGAACAAAAAAACACATTTTCCCTTGCAATATTTTAAACAAACTCTATGTCTTCTTCTCAGTGGCAACTCACCAAAAAAGGTTGTTATTTTTGGCTTCATATTTCTTGGAACCTCGTAGATCTACCACAAACATGTTTTTGTTTTCTTTTGCAACAAACTTTAGTGTCTTCTTCTCTCAGGCTGCACACCAAAAAAGTTTGTTACTATCGGCTTTATATTTCTTGGAACCTCGTAGATGAACCAAAAATATGTTTTTTTGTTTTCTATTCAACCCAAAAATACAAACATGTTTCATGTCCTCTATTCCTTCTTATTGCACTTCATCCATGCAAAAACATATATATCCAAATGCAAGACTTGTAAAAGATTAATTTTACTTTTCTTGTTTTCTTTTTGTGACAACAGCTTTTGCATGGATGAAGTGCAATAAGAAGGAATAGAGAACAGCACGCGGAAGTTCCTCCAGGGGCACATAGCAAGAAACGGGAGGCAATTCGGAGTACGTGAGGGTTAGTTTGGTTGGGAAGGAAGAGGACTCCGTGCATGCATTGTATAATCCCAGCCAAACTAATCCTGACGTACTTCGGATTGCTTCCGAACCAAACTAACCCTCAGGAGATCCTGGTATTTGAAATGTGTAAAGTTTGGCTCCTGGTAGTTAAATGTGAAGTTCAAATCTATATTAGTTGTGCACTTATTAAACCCATGCATGATTCATTTTGTGATATTTGAAGCTATACTGTGATTAGCTAATTGAGTTAATTAACTAACCTCATGTTTAAATTCCACTTTGAATTCATGTTCTAAATTGGGAATGTCTAACCTGATAGTATTGATGAAGGATGAAATTTCTTTAGTCTTTCAGGTTGGTCACTGTTATGATTAACATTAGTCGTTATGTTGTTTGTTCCTTTCTTGCGTGGTCGTCAATTTTAGATGTGGGTACTTAACCTGGTAACTCCCATTGGGACCTTAATCGGCAAGGAGCAGTCTCATGAATCACGCTAGGTTTGCCTTACGCTGGTGGTCAAGGGTAAGACAAATATTGAGGTAGAGATTCTAGATTTCACATAGGTTAAAAGAGCAGTGATAAAAATCAAGTATTGCGGTTGCACTCCATATCTTGTTGTTCATATGTTGTGGGTTAATGTAGGTTTTAGTTATTGAGCAATAATCGCTCACGCTACGTTGCCTTGGTTATCGGACATCTCAGATCAGGTATTAAAGACGGAGGTTCAACCAAACTAACTTCAACATTGTTGAAGAAGAAGTTGCCGAGCCTTGGATTCCGTACGCATGGCTGCTCTAATTAATTTAAATCGACTATATTTTGGAAACTCCGAGTCCATTTGGGAATTGTAATATTTTGACGAATTTGAAGTTAATTCGATATGACAGTAATATGATGACATCTGCTTTTGGAACAGTAATGTAGTAGATCTTTGAAACCAATTCATAAATTTTCCTTTAATGTTTATTTAACGTTCCCGAACAATTGGGTGTTACAACTTGGTATCAAAGCAGGTTCCGATACGAAGTGTAGGTTCCTACATCGCTCGGGACGGAGATCCTAGTACGTATTTGGAGTTACAGGACCTTGAGTTATAGTTTGGGTGGCTCAAGATTAGATGTTATTAGGAAGGGAGAACATTCTTTATATCAGCGGTGTAAATCAAAAGTTTCCTCCAAATCTATTACATTGCGTCATGTGTCCAAATGGTAGTCCCAAAAGGTAGAACATGGACATATTGTGCAATGTAATGGATTTGGAGTAACTTTGGATTACACCACCGGTGTAAAGAATGTTTTCTCTATTAAGAATATGTTGTTCGAGGTTATAAGACTAGAAGTTTATCAGAATGTGCAGTGATAGCTTATTGGGTCTCTATTTTTTTACTAAAAAAAAATATTAGTAACATAAAATTGTTTTGAATAAGCTATTTTAATATTGTTTTGACTAGGCTATTTTTAAAAAAAAAATTGGCTACACTATTTTAAATTTTGGGGATGAAAAAATGTTTTGAGGGAATAGATTGTTACGGTCCGAAATTAAAAAAAAAAATTCAAAATTCCCCTTTATGTAATTTAAAATTTTTAATTAAATGACTTCTTTCAAAAATTTGTACCCATACAATTTAAGTAGGTGTTATATTGATTTTATTGTACGTTTATACAAATGTGAATATTTTTGTCTGGGCTGGAGAACCAAGAAGGCACGGATGTAAATATTTTTTCCCCTCGTTCATTTGTCCAGAAAAGCAACGGATTCGGGGGAGGTGTTGTGCATTACATGTTGTGCGGCAAAACGACGTAGTTTTATTCATTTTCTTGGTACACTTCAATAGGCCCTGTTTGGAGAGTTAATTGTGATGTTCAATTTTATGGTTTAATTTTCTTGGTACACTTCAATAGGCTATTTGGGGTAAGATATAGTGGTTTTAGGCACTTGGATTTAGGCACTTTGGGTTTAGGCGCTTTGGGTTTAGGGTTTAGGCACTTTGTAGTGGCTTTTTCCTTCTTCCAAACAAGGTCTTTGGAAGCTTCAGAGGTGTGCCAAAAACTATATCATTTTACCGCACAACACCCACCCCGGACGGGTATTTTGCTATCGTTTTGTAAATGCTAGCTTTTTAGCATTCCTGACACTGACATTAATATCCGGCGTTTTTTATTTATATATCGGAAAGGCTTTACACTGCGTTTATTTGACTATTGCCGGTGTTTTACGAACATTACTATAATTTCTCGTAGTGCGTCCACTCCAAAATTTAAGCCTCCCCTACTACATATTGTAAATGCTATTTAGCATTCTTGACACAGACATTTTCGGCATTTTTTAAATTAAAAACACCGAAAATATATCGGGAAGGTTTTACACTGCGTTTATTTCACTATTGGCGGTGTTTTACGAACATTACTATAATTTCTCGTAGTGTGCGTCCACTCCAAAATTTAAGCCTCTCCAACTACATATTGAAATGCTATTTGGCATTCCTGACACAGACATTTCTGGCGTTTTTTAAGTAAAAAACACCGGAAATATATCGGGAAGGTTTTACACGGTGTTTATTTCACTATTGCCAGCGTTTCATGAACCCTATAATTTCTCGTAGTGTGCGTCCAATCCAAAATTTAAGCCTCTCCAACTACATATTGTAAATGCTATTTAGCATTCCTGACACGGATATTTCTAGCGTTTTTTAAATAAAAACACCGGAAATATATTGAGAACGCTCTACACGGCGTTTATTCACTATTGCTGGCGTTTTCTATTGCTGGCGTTTTATGAACCCTATAATTTCTCGTAGTGCGTCCACTCCAAAATTTGAGCCTCTCCAACTACATATTGTCCACTACTTCCACATTAATTATGATGGATTAACTTAAAAGAGTGGGCAAGTGGTCGCTAGGCCATGCGATAAAACTTTTGAATGCCCCATACTGTATCTCGGGATGGAGTCTCATTTCCCCCTCCTCATGTAATATATTAATAATTAATGACGAATAACAAAAAAGAGAGAGAAAAAAAAAAACTGAATAGAGTGGAGATTTCACTAGCCCATTTATTAGAAACAAATCAGCAATCGGCCAAATTGCTAATAACGTGTACAGATATGCGCATAAAATGTGAAGCATAGAACCAAAGAAATCTGTGTGAGATACTCCAGCATTGAAGAGAGAGAGAGAGAGAGAGAGAGAAGGAGAGAGTATGGCAGGCAAAGATCAAGTGGCTAGCTTCAACACCTCGGAAATCTCGCCTCCTCGTATCATCAATCTCGACAAGTAATTAAGTTCATGTTCTCTTCTTTTTCTTTTTCTTTTTTTATTAGCAAAAAAAAGTTCATGTTCTCTTTAAGTAGTATTCATTTTGGTTATCATTTTTGTACCGACAGGCCCAGTTTTCCAAAGGATTTTAGCACCCAGTTGCTAAAATCACCATATTTCAAATAAAAAAATGAAATGGTTTCATGTATCGTTTTTCGATTTTTTTCGCACCAAATTAAAGTACTTGAGGAGTTCTTTAATTTGGTGCGAAAAAAATTGAAAAACGATACACGGAACCACTTCATTTTTTGATTTGAAATATGGCGATTTTAGCAACTGGGTGCTAAAATCTTTTGAAAAACTGGGCCAAACGGTCTTTTTTATAAATAAATAAAAAAATTCCAAAGCATCATTTTATTGAATTTTGTTAATTTCCAGAAAATAGGTTGTTTCAAATATCAATTTATTAAAAAAATTAGTTGTTTCTGATAAATTCTGCAAACAAGAAGTTCTAAAACTATTTAGGAAATATGTTTCGGGGGGTTTTTTGGGCATTAGAAATATGTTTCTATAGTTCGGATGTATTTTTAATGGTCCTGATTTCATCTTGACACCTTTTCAGATCTAAACCTTCTATTGCAAAGATGAAATCCGAACCGTTGATTGTTGAGATCAACGGCTCGGATGCATACACCAGGACCGCACATCAGCACCCCAGGTCCAACGAACATGAGCGTGTTTTGTTGGCGTTCTTGTTTAGTGTTTTTACTTTTTAATTTTTTTTTTTTTTTGGGAAAAAATGATAAAAAATTCAGAACTTCCTAACTAATCCAATACCCTTGAATAAATCATCATGGACTTTGACTTATGTGGTTATCTTCATTAAGTTGAGAAATTCATGATTTATTTGGGTTTTCTATTTCCATGACAGTGGTGATCCAACTATGTTCGAGGCCTATTGGAGAAAAATGGATGAAAAATGCTCATTGGTGATCTCAGGCAACCAATTCCTGAGCTATTTTTCTGATACAAAAAATGTATGTTGGTATTTGGAGCCCAAATTGGAGGATGAGATCAAGCGATTGCATCGTGTGGCTGGAAATGCATCGGTGGAGGATTATTATGTGGTGGTGGGGACTGGTTCAACCCAGCTCCTTCAAGCTGCATTGTATGCTCTTTGCCCTTCTGATGGTTCCAATCCTGTGAATGTGGTGTCTGCTGTTCCTTACTATTCGGTGAGATCACTATGTACGATACTTCATATAATTCGAAAGTACCTAATCGCTGCGAAAATTTTGTGTGTCGGACGGGTTTTGCCATATGGTACCCGTCAGCGCATTTAAGCCGTCCAAACATGTTTTGGACGGCCAAGATATAAGGGTTGCATTTTTGTAAATTTAGGAGGAAAATTTACTCCAACAAATTTGGTCCATCACGTGGCAGTGCCACGTCCAGGACACAAAATTTTCTCGTTCTGTCTGATTACTTACAAAATTGGAGTTACGGCTCACGCATTATATAGGAAGGGCTCTAAGTTCGTACTAGAGGAAACCTTTTTGTGCAAAGTTATTTTGAAGAATTTGTTGGAAAAATTACAGTGGCAATCCGAATTCTAAAGAACAATTTATTTATCACTGTGGAAATAAATTACATAAACAGAATTACAAGAACAGAAATATAATGAACTTGAAAGAAACTGGAAACAGAATACAAACAGTAGATCGAAAGGCCGAGTCGTGTGTAACACACTCTCTTTAACAAAGATGCGCCGCCTACCGTAGGTGTTGTAGGATGAACCGACGTCTTCGTCCCAGGATACAACAGCTAGAACCACGGCCAACAGAACACCGTTGTTGACTGCCTTGACAAACTAAAACTTGCGTCTACCTCTCTCTCACAAAGACGAATTCTGGAGTATTTTTGTTGCACGAAAAACTGATAATGAAACACACAACAGAGCTGCCCTTTTATAGCTGGAAAGAGCTCAAAATTGAATACGGGATTAATGGGGGAGCCTCCCCATTCAATGACGAAATTGAATCTGCCAATGAATTCTGCAATTCATCTCTGATTCTGTAACCCCAGCCTTCAATCCAAATTTGAATAGGATTCAAATATGCCATTATCTCCATATTCATGAGGGGAGTTACCCAGCGTTAATTGCATAACGTGTAGAATCCGTGGGGTGGTCTCAGTTACCTCAAGAGACCCTCCGAGTGCCCCGGTTTCATTCACAAAATTCCAACATAATTCAGAATTCAGTGTCTCAAATTGATAGAAGCTCATTTACCACTGTTGTGATTATATCCAACGTCGTTTGTATGTGGCTTCGTGGCGAATGATATTTATGAAAGTATTTTACCATTGTCGTGATTATATCCAATGTCGTTTATATGTGACTTTGTGGCGAATGATATTTATGGCGAATGATATTTCTGAAAGTATTTCAGAACATAACCTTCTCCATATTTTTATGAATCATTTTAGTGAAATCTTTTCATTTAAAGAAAGGTTGTACATTTTAATGTCACGTTATTAGGCGACATTATTAATTTGTTTAAATGTTTTAACTATAGAAATGAATATTAATGGGATTTATGTTTATACCATAGATACAAATTAAAATCATATTGTAGCATCTTCTATTCGCTGGGAGAAAGCTTTTCCTCTGTAGGGGATTGTGCAGTGAACCCCCTACGAGCAGTCGTCCGTTGTCATAAAGCAGTCTCGCAAAGCTTTCGAGACGAGGGGTAGTCTTGTGTGTGTAACCCGCTTAGTTTTAGAAATCTCATCATTAATCCTTTCGCATACTATATGTTTTCTTGTTTAATGAGTAATAAATTCCCTTGTTTGTTTTTTTAATTTTACTGCTACCAGTGCTACCCAGAGTTGACCGGCTTTCTGCGGTCAGGCCTCTACGAGTGGAAAGGTGATGCTCGGATCTATGATGAGGGTGGACCCTACATTGAGTTCGTCACCTCCCCAAATAACCCAGATGGCAGTATTCGAGAAGCCATTGTGAAAAATGGGCAAGGGAAGCTTGTTCATGACTTAGCCTATTATTGGCCCCAGTACACTCCTATTACATCTTGTGTTGGTCATGAGATAATGCTGTTTACTTTGTCCAAGTGCACTGGGCATGCTGGAACTCGCATTGGGTAAGTTAATTTCTTACTGTGTTGTATATGGCGGGACATTACTCAGTCTTTCAAGATTACGGCAATGTAGTGTGTTCAATTAATACTGGCCCATCATGTTAGTAGAGAAAAAGAAGACAAGGTGGCCGTATTGGTTGGAGACACCACGTGATAGTATTCGCGGAAGACTTAATAATTTCTATATGGCAGTTCTAACCCCATTGGATAGCATTTATTTAATTTCCCTTTAGTTATTTTCAAAGGTTTCCTAAGCTTACAACAAAAAAGGCACTAGTAAAGTCTATATTTTTAGGAGTAGCGTGCCTCTTAGCTCAGCTGGTAAGGCAGGTAATGGCACTTGATTTGGAGTTCCCCCAGGATGGTATGGATTACAATTTTTTCGTAACTGTACTATCGATTTAATTTGTCATTTTTCACGTAAACTTATAAGACAACCCAGAGATGTTTTCATATGTGAGAGGAAAATATTTAGTTTACTTGTAAAATATGAACATATTTTGAGTTTTAAGTGATTAAATTTGAACAAATTCGTGGTATACAGAAGAATTTTATCTCCCAAATATCACCTCCCATTCCACACCAGCATTTCTGATGGACTCTCTAAGCATCTGTATTAACTTATAAAATATACTAAAGGTGGAACTCATTTGTGTGTATTAGGGATGTTGTAACGAACGCTATGAATGTGACTAAGTTGGGAGAAAGCAAACAAAACAACAAGCAATCACACGACACAAAGATATACGTGGTTCCCTCAAGATTAAGGTACGTCCACGGGCGAGGAGAGAGAGAGTTCACTATCAATGGTGAAGAAGAGATACAAAGAGCCGGCTATGATCCGTAACTCTGGAGAGGCCACAATATGAGAGATATTCAAAGGATCCCTAAAAGCCTCTATT
Source organism: Vaccinium myrtillus (assembly GCA_016920895.1). Lineage (NCBI taxonomy): Eukaryota > Viridiplantae > Streptophyta > Magnoliopsida > Ericales > Ericaceae > Vaccinium > Vaccinium myrtillus. The sequence goes on along the minus strand of CM029271.1, from coordinate 28,717,794 downwards.
TATAAGAAGCACAATCAATAGGAAATCCTAAACACAATAGGAAATCCTAAACACAATTGAAAATCCTAAATGCAATAGGAAATCCTAAACACAATAGGAAATCCTAAACACAATTGGAATTCTCCCGAAAAAGGAAAATTCAAGGCACAATTCCAACAATTCTCCACCTTGACTTGAATTTCACTGAACTCAAATCACTAATTATAGCAACCCTCTTCTGCCTCTACCTCGCCACAATGCCCCCAAGGGGCGATCAACTGCAAATGCCAACCAAGCCCAAGCAATGCTTGAACTTGGCAACCGAAACCGGTTTAGTCAACATGTCCGCTGGGTTATCCGCCGTTCCCACTTTCTTCACCTCAACTTGCTTCTGTGAGATGATCTCTCGAACGAAGTGATACCTGACATCAATATGCTTGGTCCGTTCATGATACATCAGATTTTTAGTCAGATGTATAGCACTCTGAGAGTCACAAAATACTGAAGTAACCCCTTGTGCAATACCAAGCTCGCAAAGAATTCCCCTCATCCACAATGCCTCCTTTACAGCTTCGGCAATGGCCATATACTCTGCTTCTGTTGTAGACAGCGTGACCGTAGCCTGCAAAGTTGCTTTCCAACTAATGGCACTTCCGGATAGAGTGAACACATAACCTGTCAGAGACCTCCTCTTATCATGGTCACCGGCAAAATCCGAATCAACATAACCAACAACTTGATTACCCGGATTAGAAACCCCATACAAAAGACCCACATCTGCAGTCCCTTTCAAATACCGAAGTATCCACTTCACAGCCTCCCAATGTGTCTTTCCCGGTCGCCCCATATAGCGACTTACGACACTAACTGCATGTGAAATATCAGGACGAGTACATACCATGGCGTACATAAGGCTCCCAACTGCGCTCGAATATGGAACCTGAGACATATTTCTCCTCATCCTCTGACTGAGGTGACAATTCTGCTGCCAAAGGGGTACTGACTGGCTTCGAGTTCTGCATGGCAAAGCGCTCAAGCACTTTGAGAACATATGACTTCTGATTCAAGAACAACTTGTCATCTACTCGATTTCTGCTAATCTCCATACCCAAAATCCGTTTTGCTGCACCCAAATCCTTCATCTCGAATTCACCTCTCAACTGCTGCTTCAACCTGTTGATTTCTGATACACCTTTGGCAGCAATAAGCATATCATCAACATACAACAGTAGATAAATAAATGAACCATCTGGAAGTCTCCGAAAATACACACAACTGTCATATTCACTCCTAGAATATGATTGGCTTATCATGAATGTATCAAACCGCTTATACCACTGCCTAGGAGACTGTTTTAAGTCATATAAAGACTTACGAAGCAAGCATACATGATCTTCCTTACCAGAAACAACAAATCCCTCTGGTTGACGCATATAAATCTGTTCCTCAAGCTCCCCATGCAAAAATGCCGTTTTGACATCAAGTTGCTCTAACTCAAGGTCATAACAAGCAACAATAGCAAGTAAAGTGCGAATGGAACTGTGTTTTACAACTGGTGAAAATACCTCATTGTAGTCAACACCTTCCTTTTGACTGAATCCTTTCGCCACTAGCCGAGCTTTGAACCGTGCCTCTTCAACCCCTGGAATACCTGGCTTGCGCTTGAAGACCCACTTGCACCCAACAATCCTCCTATTTTTCAAATGTTCCACCAACTCCCATGTCCTGGTTCTTCCAAGAGACTCAATCTCCTCATTCATAGCAACACACCACTGTGCACACTCATTGCTCGAAATAGCCTCTGCATAGCTAGAAGGCTCATCATACTCCACTGTTTCAGCAACTAATAAAGCATAGGCCACAATCTCAGAATAAGCCGAATATCTTTCAGGAGGCCGAATCTCCCTCCTTGGCCTATCTTTAGCAATAGTGCGTGGTTGCTCTCTTTGGTACATCATCATCGTGTCCAACTCTTGAACTCCTCTTCAATTGGCCGATTCTTGTCATTCTTCCCCGAGCCGAAGATTCACATAACAACTCCACCTGCTTTGGAACCCTCGGTTCCTCAACCGCATCTTTAACCCGCTTTAGACCCTTAACCATAAAGTTTTCATCAAAAGTAACATCTCTACTAATTAAAAACTTAGAGGTTTCCGGATACCATAACTGCACTTTCCCTTTCACACCCGCCTGATAACCCAAGAAAATACACTTCTTGGCACGTGGCTCCAACTTACCCTCATTCACATGAGCATAAGCTGGACACCCAAACACACGCAGTACGGAATAATCAGCCTTATGACCCGACCATACCTCAAACGGAGTCTTACACTCAATAGCAGTCGATGGAGACTGTTCACCAAATAGCATACTCGTGGAAACGGCTTGACCAAAACTCTTTGCCCAACCCGGCATTGGACAACATACAACGCGCCTTCTCCAAAAGAGTCCTGTTCATTGCGTTCGCACCACACCGTTCTGCTGGGGGTTTTCCTCACTGTGTGATGTCTCACAATGCCCTCATCACTGCAAAACTTATCAAATTCGCCAAGACAAAACTCCATACCATTGTCAGTTCTCAAACGTTTTATTTTCTTACCCGTCTGATTCTCTATCAAAATTTTAAACTGTTTGAATGTACTTAGAGCATCACTTTTATGTTTTAGCATATACACCCAAACCTTACGAGAGAAATCATCGATAATACTCATAAAATATCGAAAACCACCTTTAGAAGTTACCTCAGCTGGACCCCAAAGATCCGAGTGAAAATAATCCACCGTGCCTTTGGTGCGATGAACAAACAGATCTTGAATTTGACCCCACCGCTTGCCGTAGACACAATGCTCACAAAAATCCAGCTTCTCAGTTTTCTGCCCACAAAGTAGACCCTGATTGCTCAAAACTGTCATCCCTCTCTCGCTCATATGCCCAAGACGCATATGCCACAATCGAGTCAAATCCGAACCCGAAACCTTTGAAGAAGCGACCGCTGCTGCAGAACCCGTAACTGTACTGCCCATGAGTGAATAGAGATTGTTACGCTTCTGACCCTTCATCAGCACCAAAGCACCCCTTGAGACCTTCAAAACTCCACCTTCACCAAAGAAAGTACAACCAATGGAATCTAGAGCACCCAAAGAGATAAGATTTTTCTTCAACTCCGGACATGCCGAACATCCGATAAAGTCCTCACAATACCGTCGTGCATCTTGAGTTGGATCGTTCCACAACCAACAGTTTTGCAAGGCATGTTGTTGCCCATTAAAACTGTGCCACCATTGACCGCCTCATAAGTGGTGAACCACTCCTTATGCGGACACATGTGATATGAACACCCAGAATCCATAATCCACTCGGTATCATCACAATGAGAATCTCCCATCAGAATCGATAAAACAAGATCTAACTCATCCGAACTTTCGCAACCCCGCAATATTTTTACCCCTTTCTCGGTCCTCTTTTTCCTTCTCCTTGAGTTTTAAATGTCTCTTGCCCAAGGTTGCCCCGGTTTCTTGCAATAATTGCACTTTCCTTTTTTCTTATTTTTAACTGCTGATTTGGATCTTTCCCTATTACTCGTACCACCCTTTTCAGTCGTTCTTCCCCTAACAAACAATCCCTCCGCATGATCATCAACCTCTCCTGACACCTTTTTCCTCAACTCTTTCGAATGAAGACTGGCCTTAACATCCTCCATGGATATGGTGTCTTGCCCATACAATAAGGTTGTAACAAAATATTCATACGATGGCGGTAAAGAACATAACAAAATTAGGGCTTGGTCCTCCTCCTCGATTTTACAATCAATATTTTTCAGGTCCATCAAAATACGATTAAACTCGTCTAAGTGATCTCTAACAGGTGTACCTTCACGCATTCGAAACGTATAAAGACGTTGTTTAAGATACAACCTATTCGTGAGCGATTTCGTCATATATATGCCTTCCAACTTCAGCCAAATTCCTGCTGCTGAAGTTTCTTCTTCCACCTCGCGAAGAACATCATCTGCTAGACTCAACTGAATTGAACTCAGAGCTTTAGCATCCATGTCTTCCCAATTTTCTGCGCTGATGCCGGATTTTTCCTGCCCCTGCAAGGTCTTGTGTAATCCCTGTTGAACTAGCAAAGCCTTCATCTTAACCCTCCAAAGACTGAAGCTGCTGCTCTGCCCATCAAACTTCGCAATCTCAAACTTAGCCGCCATAGCCACAATCGGAAACGAAACCCTAGTTTTTCAACCAGAAGCTCTGATACCAGTTTGTTGTAACGAACGCTATGAATGTGACTAAGTTGGGAGAAAGCAAACAAAACAACAAGCAATCACACGACACAAAGATATACGTGGTTCCCTCAAGATTAAGGTACGTCCACGGGCGAGGAGAGAGAGAGTTCACTATCAATGGTGAAGAAGAGATACAAAGAGCCGGCTATGATCCGTAACTCTGGAGAGGCCACAATATGAGAGATATTCAAAGGATCCCTAAAAGCCTCTATTTATAAGAAGCACAATCAATAGGAAATCCTAAACACAATAGGAAATCCTAAACACAATTGGAATTCTCCCGAAAAAGGAAAATTCAAGGCACAATTCCAACAAGGGATGTGTTAGTTTAGATATGCAACAAGTACCACAATGGTGTAATTAAACATGCTAAAGTAAGTTAGAGGATTTAAACTATACATATTTTTATCCATATTTATTATACAATATTATTATTATTTCTTTCTCTCTATCTCTCTCATCTATCTCACTTTTCAAAGCGTGTTAAGTAGTTAACCAAACTTGACAATGATAATTTCATTTTCAAACTAGCTAAAATGCCCAATCTATTTTTCGGCAACAATACTCCATTTACAACTGATATAACTTATAAGAGACTTGAAATTTGTTACAACTGATATAACTTATAAGAGACAAGAAATTTGGTTAATTTAACAGCAGTATTCCATTTACAATTGATATAACTTGTTATCAGTTGTAACAAATTTCTTGTCTCTTATAAGTTATATCAGTTGAAAATGGAGTACTGATGCTAAATTAACCAAATTTCTTGTCACTTATAAGTTATGTCAGTTGTAACAAATTTCTTGTCTCTTACAAGTGATATTAGTTGTAAATGGAGTACTGCTGCTGAATTAACCAAATTTCTTGTTTCTTATAAGTTATATCAGTTGTCACAGATTTCTCTTACAAGTGATATCAGTTTGTAAATGGAGAACTGCTACTAAATTAACCAAATTTCTTGTCTCTTATAAGTTATATCAGTTGTACCTGTTGTAAATGGAGTATTGTTGCTGAAAAATACTCCAGATGGGGACCATTGTAGCTAGTTTAAAAATAAAATTAACATTATCGAATTGCAGATGCCCTTTAAAGAAACATTTCATAAATATGGTTGCAGTGATATGCAAGCATTAGACGAGTTAGTACAGGTCTCATTGCTTGAGAAGGCCCAGAATTTTTAGGAACTTTCAATTATTATGCTATTTTATTTTATATTCTCACAATTTATTTTGTGCATTAATATAATCTAAGGTGGCACACATATTTGCAATGTTCATAAAGCTTAAATTTGACCACTTGCATCCGCAATTATATACTGTAGAGCACTAGTTTTTAGGCATCGGTTTTAAACTGCTAATGTTACAACGTTTCATCGAGCAGAATGGAACTCACTTCATCACGGTCCAGTTGTCAGCTAGCTAACACCTTAAAGGAAATGCAAAAAAAATAGAGTCAATATTTTTTTTTCTTCTCAAACTTGTAGGGCTTTAGACCAAATCAATTACTTGTACCATGTGCTAGAAACATTCAAATGAATATTAAGTTTCATATTCAACTCTGACCTTATTAATACACAAAAATTGTGGCTCCGCTCCTGAGCAGAGGGGAATTTGAATCTTGATAAAGTCAAATCATGACAGTTCTACCATATCATACCATACATGGTTCATCTAATTCCACTTAGTTCCCATTATTATACAGATGGGCTCTTGTGAAGGACAAAGATGTGGCCAAAAAGATGACAGAATTCAACACTATTAGCACAATTGGTGTATCAAAAGAATCCCAAATCCGGGCCGCAAAAATCTTGGGCCTTGTTTCGGATAGCTGCCAAAATCCAGGCCCTGATAACTTCTTCAAACATGGCAAGGCTCTAATGGCTGAAAGGTGGGAGAAGCTAAGAAAAGTGGTGGGCCAAAGTGGTTTATTCAGCCTGCCTCAGTACCCAAAAGGGCATTGCCTTTTCACTGGAGAGTTCAGTGCTGAAGCACATCCTGGTAATATTCCTATACTATTGATTATTCCTATATTAATTACTATTGATTTAGAATTAATAGGTTTTGCTTTTGTTTATTTCTTCCTTTTTGTGGAAAGGTAAATTAAATTTTTGTGTTAGGCCATCGTGAGAATGAGTCAAACAAGTCCAGCGGTGGATTGTTCAAACTTGATTTGGTTTGAAATCTTAACGAGCTTGCTTCAAATATATATGTATGTTCAAGTTTGACCTATTTACGTGCAAGCCGATTTCCAGCTAGCATTAATCGAGTCGGTTTTGAGTAGATTTAATTTCTTTATACAGCATAAGCTTAATGAATGATCCGAGTAATAGATTGTTCAACCTTAGTTTGAGAGCTTAACTAGGACATTTTTCGTTTTGTGACAAATCCATCTCAATTGAGCTTTTAAGAACAAAAAAAAAACATATTTTCCCTCATACTGACAACAAATTTCAGTTGGCTTCTTCTCTCAGGCAACTCACCAAACATGTTTTGTTATATATATGAGGTTCCAAGAAATTTAAAGTTGACTTTAAATTTCTTGGAACCTCATATATATAACAAAACATGTTTGGTGAGTTGCCTAAGAGAAGAAGACAAGTGAAGTTTGTTTGGTGAGTTTAGTTGTACGTCTTCTTCTCTTAGGCAACTCACCAAACATGTTTTGTTATTTCTGGCTTTATATTTCTTGAAACCTCATAAATATATCAAAACATGTGTTATGCTTTCTTGTAAACCAAAAAAAAAAGTTTCATGTTTTCTGTAAGCAGAAAACTGGAAACATATATAACCAAATGCAAGACTTGAAAAAGATTTTACTTGTCTTGTTTTCTTTTTCTTGTGACAACAGCTTTTGCATGGATAAAGTGCAATAAGGAGGACATAGGGGACTGCGAGAAGTTCCTTCGAGGATTCCAGATTCTAACAAGAACCGGGAGACGTTTCGGATGCGATGCAAAGTACGTCCGGATTAGCTTGGTAGGGAAGGAAGAGGAATTCGAACTCTTTCTGGGGAAGTTACTGGCTATCCAAGAGGACTTCTAATGTTCCTTCTTTGTATATGTTTGAATTGAGCAAGTTAGTGTAAACTCTGTTCTGAAGTCAATAGTTTGATGTACTACTGTACTTGGTTGTGAAAATGAAGTAATCTATTTTTTCTTTTTATTTCAACAGTCAGGGGTTATTTGGGTAAGCTTACGCACACCTCGACCATTCTCCTCCCCAGGTAAAAGTGAACCCATCAATACCGGGACTAGAGGATTCATAAGAGATTTTTTCTCTTGTAGTCTGGCCCCAAGAGATTGTCAAGATTTGAACCCAGAATCTCTAGGTGTAATGCTAAACAAAATTTGTTGAACTGAGGGAGCAATAGTTTAGATTTGATCATTTCTTCAAATTATGGGATAATTTAAAAGAAGAGAAAAAAATGTGCTCTTGGTAATGAAATCGATCTGTGTTTCTGATGCAATGCAGCAAAACTCTGCTCATTTTATCATCTTTGTAAATAGGTACTAAGTTGCCCTGATAATAAGAGCAGGACATAATTGCAATGTTAATAATTTAAGCTCAAATGAGACCTCTTGCATCGGCAATTTAATATTTGTAGAGCACTAGTTATTGGACTTCAGTTCTAAACTGACTAATATGACAACTTTTCGTCGAGCAGTAGTGGAATTCAACATTTTTTCTTTACAGATGGGCTCTTGTGAAGGACAAAGATGTGGCCAAAAAGATGGCAGAATTCAACACTATTACCACAATTGGTGTATCAAAAGAATCCCAAATCCGGGCTGCAAAAATCTTGGGTCTTGTTTCGGATAGCTGCCAAAATCCAGGCCCAGATAACTTCTTCTAACATGGCCAGAGTCTAATGGGTGAAAGGTGGGAGAAGCTAAGAAAAGTGGTGGGCCAAAGTGGATTATTCAGCCTGCCTCAGTACCCAAAAGGGCATTGCCTTTTCACTGGAGAGTTCAGTACTAAAGCACATCCTGGTAATATTCCTATTAGACTTAATGAATGATTACTAATTATTGGTTTAGAATAGGTTTTGCTTTTGTTTATTTCTCTTCTTTTTTGTGGTAAGTGTAAATTTAATTTCATGTTAGGTCCTCGTCAAGCAAGTCCAACAGTGGATTGTTCAAACTTGATTTGGTTTGAAATCTTAACTGACTAGCTTCAAAAATATGTGAACGCTCTAGTTTGACTTATATACATGCATGCCGATTTCAAACTGGCTTTAACCTAGTCGGTCTCGAGTAGCTTTAATTTCTTTATACCGCATAAGTTGGATGAACGAGCCGAGTAATAGATTGTTCAAGCTTAGCTAGAACATTGTTCAAGTTTGATTCGTTTTGTAACAAGTCCTTCTCAAACGAGCATTTAAACATATTTTCCCTTGTACTCAAAACAAACTTTACTTGGCTTCTTCTCTCAGACAACTCACCAAACATGTTATGTTATTGTTGGCTTTATATTTCTTGGAACCTCATAAATATACCAAAACATGTGTTTTGATTTCTTGAAAACGCCAAAAAAAAATAAATTTTCTGGAAACATATACAGCCAAATGCAAGACTTGAAAGATTTTACTTATCTTGTATTCTTTTTCTTGTGACAACAGCTTTTGCATGGATGAAGTGCAATAAGGAGGACATAGATGACTGCGAGAAGTTCCTTCGAGGATTCCAGATTGTAACCAGAACCGGGAGACGATTCGGAAGCGATCCTAAGTACGTGAGGGTTAGTTTGGTTGGGATTGAAGAGGAATTCGAACTCTTTCTGGAGAGGTTACTGGCTATCCAAGAGGACTTCTAATGTTCCTTCTTGGTTTGTGTGTTTTTTCTTTGAACTGTCCCGTTTGTTTGTCCCCAGAATTTGAATTGAGGAAGTTAGTGTAAAACTCTGTTTCGGCCACCCACCTCGACTATTCGCCTCACCTCCCCTATCCAGTCAAAGGCAAGCCATCTGCGCTGGGACTAGAGGATTCACGAGAGATTTTTCTCTCGTGACCTAGCCCCAAGAGGTTGCCAAGATTTGAACTCAGAATATCTGAATTTACAGCGCCACTTGAGCTGCCCCGTGAGAGTCAAAATGAAGTAATAAAACAAATTTTGTACAAGATGATTTGAGGTGCATATACAACTAAATTTGCTCTTGGTAATGAAATCGATCTGTGTTTTCTGATGCAATAATGCTGCAAAACTCTGCTCATTTTATCATCTTTGTAAATAGGCAGAAAACGCAAACAGATTACAAGGAAACAAATTCCGCAAGGGAGAGCTAAGAACGACCATCACACATCTAAATGCATGACCTTTCCAACAAAATCACCCAAAGCTGTATTTGAATCAAGATACTTATGGAGCGTGAGAAAACATAAAAGAGATAACGATAAATTAGTTCTTTTCCCGAGCAATTTGCTTTCCCTTCATAAATTCCTCCACAAATCTATGATTCACATACATCCTCATTGCCGCGGTAATTGGGAAGACATTGAAAGTAAGACACTAGTAGTAATAATGAAATTGATGAATTTTGGTATAAATATCAAATGCAAACCTTAGATCCATGAAGAATAATCTTAATTTTCAATTGTGTGCGAATGAACATTAGTATTAAAAATCGACTTATACAAACTTTCTCGGTTGTAACAATGCTGGAAACAAAACAACAAACAAGGATTAAGAAACAAAACTTTGCATTAAGTAATCAGTGATCCAGAATTTTGAGCAATTTCCATTTTCCTAGAAACTCCTGTAGCCCAGAAAATATGCCACCGTCCGAGCCCAGAAATAATCAATTGAGGGAGTGGGAAAGTGAAAACAACAGACAAAAGTGGCTTCATGCAAGTCTTAGTTCATACTCGCCAGCCATTGTTATGTACCTCACCCATGGAAGAGCCTGGTAGCCACTCTTCTCAATAATCTTTAGATAACGAACCTACAAAACCCGACATTGTTTGTTATAACTGTACAGCGCAGAGACATCTAGAAGAACAGAACAGCAGAATCCCTTCGTTTAGTTAAAGTCGTCAGAACAACTTGGGGAAAAAATTCAAAAGATCAGCACAATTGAGTGATTCGGTGGAATGGCTGCAGTTAACTCTGAACCTTACTACGCAGATAAATTCAAATACGCGTCAGTAAACCATGTAGTACTTCCTTGCACATATTGAACCGCAATATTTCACTTTTCTCTCAGTAGTCTCACCACTTGCTACTGGGAGGAAGCAAAAAAGGCAATCATATCAACGCTAGTCAAAAACAATTTTTCTACCCAATCTTTTTTCCTATCTGAGAAGTTCTCCCTATCAAAGAGTCCAAAAATTTGTGAATCAGTTGACATCCCGCATATCAATGGTTGATTCAGATGGTTCATCCCATCATCATGAATATTTCACATTCATACATACTCTAATAGATGCACTATAGGAACTATTCTTTCTTTCATCAATTAGTTGACTAAAAGTACTGAACTGAAGATAGACTAGTACCTAACAAAATATAAAATCAACATAAGCCAATTTGTTTACCATTCGCAGTATCGCACAGCATTGTTCTAAGAAACTAACTAATACAAGCAAAGAATTTGTTGATTCAGGTTAGTCATCCTGAATAGTTATGAAATTCAATAAACCGGGTAAAAGGCCAAATTGTACCAGTTACCTCTCCACACATTTGCGGTTTCCTACTTGCATGAAAGGTTAAGGGTTTAGGTCAACATTTACTAGCACTAATATACAGTGTTTTCTTACCATACGCTAGGTTTGGAGGAAAAAACAACAAATAAAAGAACGAAAAGTTACTCTAAAGGCAACTAGGCAAATGGAATGACGAAAAATATCATAACAAGAGTATGAGTTTTGAACTTTCCTAGGAAAACATGATAAACCAAAAGGCCAGTGTCACAACATAGTCCTGTCATGTCAACTATGCTCAAGCTTTTCTCCTCCCAACTTAATCAAAAAAAATTATCTATGGCAAACCATCCAAATAGTATAGCAAGGTCATCTGTTCTGGGAACTGAATAACTCAACTTTTTTCTTCGATAGAGCAAGCAAACTAGTTCATGAGCACAAACCTGTATTCCTGACACAGTGAAGTACGGTATCTCAAACTTCACACGTATAGGAGCTTTTCTCTCTGGAGGTGCTTCTTCATCTGTTATACTGGGAAGACTAAACTCTGCTCTAAGCAAATATTCCTGAACAAGTTGAATTTGTAAAAGAATAAGAAGACTGTCTAAAGGCATAGGGAAACATAATAAAGTCCACATTGTCCATATAGAACAGAGGCCAACAAACTTGAGGTAAATTCTCACCTTCCCACCGGGAAAAGATTTTATTTTCCAGATTAAAGCATCTTTTTCAGGTGCATATGAAGCAGATCCCATTGAGGTCCGAACATTTGGATTGGTAGCATCAGATGGAACAGGAAACTCAATCTCAACATTAGTAGCAGTGCTGGAATATTAAATCAAATCAGGACTTGGTTACTGAAATACCAATGATCAGGTAGTCAAATACCCCATGCAATGAAGTGAACTGGAGAACACAGTTGAACAACAAAACCTCGACCATACCTACGCTCCTTAAATTGGCTACGTGCCTTCACTGTAATCTCCATACGACTTCTAGAATGCCTTTCAATTTGAGCTTCCACCCAGATCAGAGGCTTCACCTGAAAAAGAATTGACAGTTACTTCTGTTTTCACAAAAAGAAAGAAAAGAGGGGTAAGAGAGAAATTTCTAAACCCTGATGTGAAACCTGAGTGCTGAGTCTATATGTCATGAGATCAAAAGATCCATCAGGAGGTACGAAAGCTATTGTCCGATCATTTTCAAATCGTGCCAAACGCACACACCTACATAAAAACTGGGCATCAGCAGGAAGAGATGGAGAAGATTAACCTATGCTCAGGCAGTCAGGCTCAAGCGAGATCAATTTCGTATTTTCTTTTCATAAGAGATTTATTATCAGCGAAAAAATTAATGACCAACAAAAGTACGAATAAAGTAAAGATTTGATGTACGTACTGATGGAACTTGATGTCATCCAAATCAATTGCCTTTCCCTTTGTTGTTCGCCCTTGCGCCTCCAACAACACTCTGTCATTTAGCCCAAGCTTACACTCAGGCATACCACTGCAAAAGACCGACACGCCTACGTTACGGTTTCCATGCAGGATAGTCAGATAAGAAGCTTGAAAATTTTGGAAATGCAATTCAGTGGCTTATCCTTATTGTATGGACCGATGTGCTTAATTCAGATCCAAGAATCTCAATTTGGTTTCCTTATAGGTTATCAAACACACATCTCCATAAGGCTCTTGCCATTCACAATCAATAACTGAATGCAGCAGAGCAGCAAAATTTTGAGGTGCACGGCAAGTTTATTGTCAAAATTGACAACAATAGATTTATTAAGCATATGACAACACATGGAAAATTTGCAGCCAGAAAACTAAGATAATTTTCTGAAACTAAGATTTTTTCTATCGAAATATACAGTTTGTCAAACCTTGGCCCTCCCCTCCATTTTCTTATAGTTCCAATGTAAGATTACATTATGGTGTGAAGTCCAGAATATCATAACCAAACCGCTGAATAATCTAACAAATATAGCAAGCAGGTTGGACTCCATACCTCAAGTAAGTCCGCATCTTTAACGCACCAACGACATCTGACCTAATTATTTGGCCATTGCTGTTGACAAGAATATTAACACTCTCCACAACATCCAAGAACACCTGAGCAAGAAAAGAGAAAACATTCAGTGATCCTGTTGCTTTAAGTACTAAATAAAACTCTCGCAAGAATAAACTTACTTCATTCTTATTATAACGAATGCCTTCACTACGCCAAGACACGGCATTTGTCACAGCCATAGGCGGCCTCTGTGTAACTTCCATCCTGTAAGCGTCTGTCTTGATAAATTCACTAAGAATCTTTGCTTCAGTGTATTGGGGGTAGCCAAAGTCCATCATCTCATCAAGTAGTTCATACTAACAAATGCAAAGCCATCAATAGAAATTCTTCCGATAATTTATTAGCATCACTGCCAGACCAAAGGACAATGTTCATAATAAAGTACTAATATCCACTTACCACAACAACAAAATTATCTCTCAGGGATTCCTCTTCTAACTCTTCAAAGTAATGCTTAAAGACCTATCAACAAAAAATTCCCACTGATCAGATAACCATTGCCAGCTACAAAATATGGACATATAAAAAATTGTTCATAACAATGATGCATCAAACAGAGAGGAAATTGATAGGGGTGCAAATGTGCCCATTGGCGGCCCCTAATTTGTTATTGTTACGCCTGTTTATTTTATTATTTGGAGTTTGATACTCGTTTTATCGTTTTAGGACTTTTGAAGGCATTGGATGCGATTTGGAGCTAAAAGCGCAACATCATATTTAATTTGGTGCGAAAGCAAAGCCGGTGCGGATCAAATTACTAATTGAGAGTTGGGACCAAGTTTAGTATGGGTTACAAAAGTGAGAAGCACTGAACAAATTCCTATATGGAGATTTGCAGCATAAAACCAATATGTGCAAGTACGTGGTTTGTGAATTGGATTTGCAAGTGGGACATAATTTACTAGTTCCAACTGGGCGTCCAATTATTGGGACAACAAGTAATTTAAATTGGGGCCCATTAATTTCAATTCGGAGAGGCCTTATGCTGGCCTTATTATAAGGTCGGTCAGTGAGCATTATAAAAGCAGCAGGAACGAAGGGTTTTGGATGATCACGAAGCTGCGGACTTTTTCCACGCATAACAGCGGACAGAGGCTGCACATACGAGACTTTCTTGGCGAAGCAAAAACAGAGGAGACTACGGAGCAATTACACAGAACCCACGCTGCTGCAGCTTAAGTTCGACTTCAGAATTTCAAGACTACGGCTGCGGGGTTTAATATTTCATTCCTTTGTGTGCTTTAAATCTGTTTCAATGGAGTTTATTTATTTCATGTTTATTTGTTCTAACTCTATGAGCAGCTAAATTATTTGACTAGGGTAACGAGGATGCCTCTCCGAGTAATATAATTGTTTAGATTTTGAGGGTTTTATATTCAACTTTTTGTATGGCTCGGATGATTCATAATTTTTATTAAGTTTTTATTCTTCCAATTTTCGTACCGTATTTATATGCGCGTTATTAAATACAGTCATACAATGGTTATTAATGCTTCAGGATAGTTTCTGAGATAGACTATACGACGTGAGACAGATCGTGCCGCCCGTTAAGTCCTGTGAGACGGTCCGTGCCGTGTTGAGATAGCCTATACGGAGTACGAATCTTGAGAATATTTTTGGGGATTACGGATAGGAATTGCTACCCTAACGGTGGTCTGGTTATATGTTGAATAGAACCCTAGATTTCACCACAATTATATTATAAGGGGAGGTTGAATCGGAAACCCTAGTCCCTTCTCTCCCTTGCTTTCGAAACCTTTACTGCTTTTCTAGTTAATTTTAGTTTCACCAATCGAAACCCAAAATTCTCTTGTTCTGAGAATTAAATTAGAAATTAATTGAAAGTACCGCAATTTAGCTTTTTACTCTCCGTGGACGATCTCGGACTTAACCACTGTTCTTCGGAATAATAGTTAATTCCCTGTTTTATAAATTATATTTTTGGTACAAAAACGACATAGCAGAAATTACTAAAGGCATAAAGCTTTGATTACCAATAGGCACTTACATCAACTAGGCGATGAAGAAAGAGAAGAAGACTAGCAGCATTGCAGTTCTGCCTTGACGCAGTCATTAGATAGACATTGTTGTGTTGTACAAACATGTAGGTGACACCATTATCATATGCAACTGGATCTTGAGACCCTTGATCACCCTGTCAACCATGCATCAGGCTCAGCGAATACAGTATTGAGAAAACAAAAAACAGCACAGTCAGAAATCTTTTTCAGAAAAAAGGTGCGAGGAAAACTTAAGCCAATTGTAAATCGTCAACAATGAGTTCAGATTCCAACAAATCAACCACGTAGTATTGCTTAAATGAGCATCTCAATTGTATATTCTCATAGTTGTATGAAGAGGAATCCTTCTAGTAGAATCATGCATTTGTAAACCCAATGTCCCAATTCCCTTCACATTTCAACAAATGGTAATATACCCCACCAAGAATGATTTATTAACCTCATCAACCTCCAAATATGGAGTATCCTACTTTCGCACAATTCAAATTGTCAAGTCACATTCACTGTGTTCACTTCATATTTCCAAAAAAATTTCCAAAAAGATTCTTTCCTCATCTCTCATCTCTGTAATCATTAATCATATTTCTCTCTCTACTCATACTCCTCTCTCCAATCATTATTCTCATTTCTCTCTCTATCTCTCTCCAATTATTACACATCTCTCTAATTATTACTTTTTCCAAAAACTCATCCAAACACTCTCTCAAAAATATTTCTCAAAATATTCTTCTCAAAATTATCAACCAAACAAAGCGAGTATTATTGAAAGTTGGTGATGCTTTCGGCTGCTAGTGATACTTTCGGCTGCTAGGGTGCAGCTTTCACCGCCTCAGTTAGCAGCACGAGGCTTGAGATTGTATTGTTGTGCCACAACCCCATTTTCACAATCTAGGCAATCCCACTACAATGGCTGCTACTACAGGCATTTCTACTAAAAAAGAATTAAGTTTCTATATACAGTAGTTATCAGTTATCACGGATTAGGCTGTAGCCTAAAACAACAACGATGAAATTTTTGCATACTTCTCCACCATATGAAATAGCTGCATCGACCGAGGACGTATCTAACAGGCGACAACCATTGGGAGGCATTATATGCCAACTACATGAAGCAAAGCTTTGTTGACTGGACAAGTCGCTTTAGAATGCCGACTACTAGATAGGTAGTCTCGGCACCATAAGGATTGCCTAAACCCGAAGAAAACTCTAGAAGACAGTAATCTGGAAGAAGATATCCAGATCAAGTGATAATAAAGCCAGGAATGATAAGACTAGAACAGAGCACACAAGGAGAGATAATAACGCCTAGTCATTCCAGCTACACACATGTTGAAGATAATTGTTATCATCTTGATAGCACCTAAAGTTGATAAAAGTCATAGACTTTTCTTTGGCATATCGCAGAAGTGCAAGTGGAGCACAACCCACTTTGATTCGTTGTATAAAACGAGCCACTTGAAAATAGGACCATTGCTCCAGCGTAGAATCCTATTAATCGGGCATGGGCTACAAGATCCCCTAGTTGATTGTCTGATATATTGATAAAACCCACAACCCAGAAGACTATCCTGCACTTGGAAGAACTGCAGGAAAAATAAATAAATAAATAAATAAAGGAATAAATATGGTGATAGTTTGATTTTCATCACTGTGGTAAATAGGTAAATACAAAAGGATTTATAACTCCCTGTCTTCAAAAAATGAAGAGAAAATCTAGAGGAAGATCCCAGTATTGAGAAGGAAATGGAAATCAAATCCATTGTATTCCTTCGAAGGAAAAGGAACCACCATTCCTTAGAAGATACCTCACCATGCATCACTACGACCAGCCCTTACGGTTCCTCAACCAATGCAATATCTCACCGGGTAAATCCTTAACTTTCCAGTTCCTATTAAGACTACTGAACGTTCTTGTGGTGTATAATTCAAAACTGGAATATAAGCAATGATTTCAAAGCCAGAGGCTGATCGTACTATAACAACTTTGCGTAAGGCTAAGGTTGGCTTTCGGGGGGTGATAGTGAATAGTTGACACATAGTTCACCCTTATTGACACTCACAAGTGCGCCCAATATCGTTCAAAGTTGAATCATGAGCCTAGTAGTGAAACCAATTCAAATGAAGCAACAACTAGTACCACAGAGAGAAGGGGCCAAAAGTAAAGTAACGGGACCAAACCATTTCTTATTACTCTACTTGCCTCTAGTCATAAAGTCCCTTGTTTTCTTGTTATTTATGGTGAGCCACTACAAGTGCTATCAGAGTCAACTCCGATCATTCAGTGACGCAGTAATAAAGGAGTAGAGACACCAAAGAGGAATACAATGCTCAATAGATATGTTAACAGGTCATGTTGCATTGCTTTGGTATCTTTATTTTCCGTGGCTAACTTGTTTTCCACTGGGCTGAGTCCATCCTCATTTAGTAAGCATGTTGACTTTCAATTCTCTTTATTTTTTTGGCATTCATACCCCTCCTAGATCTTATGTTAGGGTTCCACACTTTCCCAACACCAATTGTTACATAGATCATTAATCATTCGAATTCAGATTCCAAAGAACACAAGTGTGAAGTGTGGATAAAGTAAAATCCATAAACAGGTTTGTAAAACTCAAGATCCGAATAACCAGCGTCCATTTCCAATACAACCAAACGTAGCAAACTACAACTCCTAGCTGGAAATCAAATGATCCTAAACATAAAACACCAACAAAGCATGAATAATATAAAGCGGATTTGAGCCATCAGAAATCAACCATTTTCTCACTAATCAAACGAGCCTAGTTCACCTAACGAACTAGAATTTCAATATACAGATAAAATGATACCCGACATCAATAAAGCATGAAAATAAACCCGATTAAGGGCCGTAACTGAAATAGAATTAAACCTCTTTCTCGATGAGCTTGGTGAAGAATTTCTCGGCCTGGACGGAGGAGACGTCGCCACGGTAGTCGCGCCACACCAGGACGCGGCCCTTGATGTCCAGAAGGAAGAGCGCCGAGGCCGCCCCTGCCATGGATCTCTAGGGCTTTTTTTTATCTTTTTGTTCTTCAGATCGCCAGATCAGAGTCGAATGAGAAAGAGAAGAGATCTGGTTGAATTCGATGGGATCGGAGGAGGGTTTAGATCTGGAAATGTAAAATGCAGTAATTGAGATGGAGATTAGTGATGAACTGGTGGGAGTGATTTGGTTTCAGAGAGGGAGAAGTCGACGAAAGATTTCCATTTCTTTCTTTCGATTGTGCCGAGAAACATTCTGGCTACTGGAGTACTCATTCAGTTCGTTAAATCCTTTTCTCTGTGGTTTTTTTTTTAATTATTATCTGTTAAATTATTTTCTTACTGTACTTTTTTTTTTAACTACAATTATTTTCTTACTTGACTACGTATTTTTTGTTTTGATGGGATCGGAGGAGTGTTTTTTTTTTTTAATTTTATTATCTGCTATATTTTTTAGTTAATTATTTATTTTGACGAAAGAAGTAAAAAGTGAATAATTATGACCAAAAGTGGTAAAAATGATTTTCACTCTCCACTCTTGTTCACATACACACTTTTTAAATCATTATTTACATGAAATTACTAAATTATCCTTTCCCCTACATTTAAATTTTGATAGTTTCACGTAAGTAAAGGCAAAAAAAAAGAGTGTGAGCATATAAAAGGAGATTGTGAAAATTATTATCTTAAAAAATTCAAAAGAAATAAAAAAAAAAATACTAAAGAACTTGTATTTTTGATATTTTTGTCGTCTTCTGCAAAATGTTTTAAACTTTGGTCCACGTTTTTATATTTTTTCGATTTCTTTCGTCGAGATGAACAATTAATCTCAAAATTAAGATTAAAAACTAAAAATAAAAAAAAAAACCCAGCTACTAGAATTATGCAGAATTACTATCTTTTTTATACCATTTTCTCTCCTCACACGAACTACACCTACTTATATGATAAAAAAAAATTAACTAAATGAATGAGTACGTAATATTTGTAAAAATTTAAAAACATTTATAATCGTATAATGCTTTCATAACATACTTCTCTCAAGTCCCGAACCAACCTTGTATTGGACTAAATGGGCAAACTTTTCACGCCATAATTAAGTCTCATCTTTATATTTCATGTGACAAATGCCCGATTAATTTATTCACAGAGACATGAGAACATGTAAAGCAATATATGTTCAAGAAGACTTTTATCCCCAAAAGAATATTGGAATCAAACAAGGGAAAACAAACACGTTTGAGTGAGTCGAGATGAAAACAGGTATGTACTTCTAAGCATGGAAAAAATAAAACATGTAGGTCCTTCTGGATCAAACAACCCCTCCCTGATCATAAGTGTGTCGTCACCATATATGTATAAGTACAGATATTTCTAATATCTCGGGGTTTGGAACGATAACTTGGTGTTGAGATGTAAGTAAAGATATCAATTTTTTACCAAGATAACTGGTAGTTTCAACCAATAAGCGGCAAAAACATTTACAGTCGAAACATCTGAGTTAGATATGGCAGCATCCAGGGTGAAAGTAACATAGGGTCATGGCAGCAAATCCTCTCCAATTTCACTGATAACTTTCTCAACTTTGACTAACATATCTGTAAACAAAAACAAAACAGGGTAAGAAATCTCAGCATAACAATAATCAGAGTTCTAAAAGTCGGATGCCTAGGTTGACTAGTTCCCGCCTAGGCCCTGGGTGGAGATCCAACACCAAGATTAGGTTGCCGACTAGGCGCTAGACGCCCCTTTTCCGCCCAACTAGCGCCTAGCAATTTTTAGACCCGAAAAAAAAAATTTACTCAATCAAGATGCAGTTAATAGCAGCTTTAAGCTTTTGGTATAAGGTGTTGAATGACCAGAAATTAAGAGACATTTAACAAACAACCACACGAGAACACGAAAATCTGCGTAGTTAAGCTGAACCTCGAGGTCTAAAGGCGAAGATTCAGCGAGAAATCTCTTCGAATTCTCGCTAGGGCAGTGGCTAATAGAATGTGTGGTTTGTGTCCCCTAACTCTTATCGTAGAGGCCCCAATACCAAGCCCTCAATGGCCCTTATACACAAGAAGCTCATACCTTGGAAGGAAGAATCTTCCAAATATCTCTGCAAAATAAATTTAAAAAGGTAAAATTAAAATACACAAAGAGAAACAACCATGTCACATCTTCTAGATTTCTTAAAAGTTAAAAATAACGTATGTTCATTAGCAATGTAAAAGAACTGCACTTGACACAATACCGTGATTTGATGTTTTAGATCAATATCCCCAGAAACAGGTTCCCGTGCTCCACCTGTGCAAATTTAAAATCAAGGAAATGTTTACTAAACCTAGCCAGAAATGAAAAGACCTTAGAGGGTCATAACCGAATGTTCACGACTCAAAAGTACCTTGTTCTGCCACAGGGAGACAGCTCATTACCAATGACATGAAGCTAGGAGGCAATGCTCCAAAACTGCTCTCAGTATCTTTTGTTAGTACAGTATTCTTCGAACATGTGTTTTGAGCAATTTCATAGTTCAAACTTAATTGCATCTGATCCGTATGAGTGTCCGCAGAGATCCAGTCTAGCTTAGGTCTGCGAATGTTGTAGATCTCAGTCTATGTTTTCTTCATCGGTATGCATCAATACAGTTATACAATTCGACAAAGGAAATAATTCAGTGAAGTAATGGTAATTAAATCTTTCATCCACCTGTATGGGGATTCATCAGGAGGAACACCCTCGGGTTGCGAAGAAATTTCAGATAAAAAGTTGCCACATGGTTGGACTCCAACAGAGTGACAGCTCATCACCAGCGAATTGAAGCTAGGAGGCAATGCAGATGTTCCAGAAATGCTCTCAATGTCACGATTGAGTTCAGTATCCTGCGAATTTTTGCTTTGAGAAACTTCGTAGTTCAAACTCGATTGCAGCTGATCAGTATATGTGTCCATAGAATTCCAGTCTTGAGTAGGTCTGTGAATGATATACATATTAGTCAAAGTATCCCTGTTCTATAATATTCGTCATTACAGTCATAATTATTCTAGGTGGCATGTATCTGCTGCAAAGGAACATATGCAGTGAAGTAATAGTTACTAAATGTTCATCAACACCTGTATGGGGATTCATAAGAAGGAGCAAACTCGGATTGCGACGAAATTTCAGATGCTAAGTTGCCACATGGGAGCCTAGGGTCCCTGCTACCACACATGATCTCCTGAAGAAAAGAAAGGAAAAATAACAGCATTATGACAAAGGATTAGCCGATCAGGAAAGCCTTACAAGGATCACCATTGGCAGGGCAAATTCTAGAATGACAATAATTAGATCATTCTGTTGATGCACCTTCAAAGCATTGATGAACGCTTCTACTTCACAGCTAGTTGAAAACCGCAATGCAAACTTCTGAATCTGGAGACAAAGAAAAAGAATATAACTGGGGGCCTCTTTGCAATGAAAGGATATACAACTACTAGTTCATGTTCAAAAGTATAGAATGAGATTAGATATCATGTGGATAATGATGATCACTGAAGACTAATTAGCACATCAGTACTAGCAAGTTATTGAACGGCCAATATTCTGCCAGTTTTTTATGTAATGGATATCTGGTTCTCCCTTGCCATTGCAATTTGGCATTCAACAGAAATACATGTTACAAGGAGAAATTAGTGAGGAAAACTTCCTTGCTCCTGCTTGTTAAAGGGTGCAAATTCATGTTGTGCCCCACACTTTGCTGTAGACACTCTAGACCAAATATATGGATTTTTTTGCAGGTTTAACTTAACCAACAAATTGGTTTATTTGTCTTTGGACAAGTTTACAATTAAAATTAAAACAACAAAATATTGGAAAAGGTCACCATACATAAGCTAAAGTATTTGAAGTATAATGGCATTAGCAGCTTGCCTGGCCTAGACAATCTGTATAGCTAACGAAAACAACTCTGGTACCCCTGGTAGGAAATCCAGCTACACATGACACATGAGGCCAGGAGAAATGCAGCTTTGAAATGTAGTGCTCCTCCTGCAACATATCAAAAAATAAGACCAAATGCATATTCCGAGTTCTGAGAAATCATAACCTCTTCCTGCACATAGACAAAATAATGGAAGCAAAACAGGACAACTGGTTGGGAAGAAACATTGGTACACTAAAAAGTTCTCCAGTACAACTGTGACTCAAACCTATCGTACCAATTATAAACTCAAATTGCAAGGCAAAAAAACTGAGAGAGCAATAAGTTATTTAGAAGTATATGGACTTCGGAGCAGGTGTTGGATTGCATATGAGTAATGTCGGATTCATCTAATTCTACAAAAAGGACATGTGGACTCGTCATAATATTAAATTTTTATTTGAGGATACAAGGTGCCTTTTGGCACTTTGCGAATAATATAAGAGAGCTATGCATTATATTTACATCATATGATCCATAGTGATAGGTGAATGTTCTTAACATGTGAAACATGTATCTTGCCCATATCTGAGTCTCGAATGTCAGACTAATGTACATGATATATTTAGTTAACACTTACTGATACTCAATAAGCCATCAATAAGACTTTTCAACTTATCTACATTACAGAAAGTACAAAGTCAATCGGAACATATGCAATACCAACTACATTAAGACGTCCAAACCTAATGTGGAATCAACATGTATGTTGTCGATTAATATCATTCTGTCAAATTTGTAAAGCTAACAAAAAGTGTGTTTAGTCAGCACAACTTAAACAGACTACCTTGCAATCTTCTATGAAATCTACAGGAAACCACACGAGGCATCAATGTCCCAAAAAAAACATGAAGCAGAAGAAAAACAGCGTTGTCTTACGCCTACCTCAGCCTAGCTACTCGGTCAAAATATTAATCAAGCCTGTAATTGAGCGATTAGAACATCCAGGAAGAAGATATTTAGATAAATAAGTCAAAATATAAATGTGAAACCTGAACTTAGTTAGCAGAAAACTTGACCATGCATGCACAGACAAACATATATAGCCTCGAAAGTACAAGGCTGAACAATTCCAACGCCATAAAATGTCAAAAGCATCACTTAGGACCACCAACAGCAGTTGATTAATTACATAACAAACTGATAAACACTTTAGAAACATACTTAACCCTACCGATGGATCTAGAGGATGCGAATGCAGAAAATATAGCGATCTAAAGAAGAAACATAGGACACCATATTTACAAGGTTCATCCAATGTGTCTACATCACTGTCGCTGAAATCTTACATTATGGTGGGAAAAATGCAAAAGATACTACATGAAATCTCCCTGACTAATAAATATAGTATGCGAAAGATACCAAAAGAGAAAGACGGTCAACACATACCATGAACACAACAAAGTATGCATAACCGATGAGTGAAACAAAAGAACAACACAATCGCACCACAATCTTCATCCGATTTTCATTCGATCTAATCCATACGAATTCCATAACCATAATGCACAATAGGGCGAGCCGAGCCAATCCGAGCTTTGAAGTGTTTGAGCTTGACTCGTTCAAAACTACTGTAGCTCGAGCATGGCTCATTTAGTATTCGGTGTTCAGTGTTTGATGTCAATTCATTTACTAAACGATTCTCCATAACAAGTCGAACACTTACGAATGAGCTGAGCTTTTACAAATGAACCAAGTTACAACTAACTCGACCTTGGCTCGTTTACAAAACGACCTGAAAACTCAAGCTCAAAATCGGCTTGTTTAATAACGAGCCGAGCCGAGCTTTTACAAAGGAGTTGAGTTACAACTTACAACAAACTCAGCCAAGCTTTTACTGGGGCTTCTTGCAAACAGATCATTTCGTTTATAGATCGCAGGCCTATCCCACTATATAGTATTCAAGTCACTTAGATCCGACTCATCAATTCAAAAATCTACAAATCGAGAAAATTAAATACACCAGTCGTTACTCTGACAAGCTGAGCTCAGCTCATTTGGTATCGAGGTGTTCGAGCTCGTTGGTTTATCAAACGAGCCAAACCGAATGAGCTGAGTTACAAATAACTCGAGCTCCGTTTAATAAACAAGTTTAAAACTCAAGCTCCGACCCTCGAGCACCTCGCAAGCACAAAAGCAGGCTCCACACTCCATTACTGAACAATTGCTCACAAACGATGAGCGATACAAAAGAATAACAAAACCGCACGTCAATTCTAATAAAGCGTACGGTATTCACATTGTAAAATTTTCAAATACCGTAAATCGGATTCAAATCAAAACAAGTACAAAATCGACTCACGTAGATTTTGCCGAGGAAGGTGACGGTGAGGATGAATCCGGAGCTTGGCTGATCGAGGGTGAGATTAAGAGAAGCGGTGGAAGACGAAGATGAAGAGATCCAATTGCCTTTAACGCGATTTCTAGCGGTGGCGCGGAGAGCAGTGAGAGATGGATGAGTATAAGGAGGAGGATAGTTGAAGAAGCGAGAGTACTGGACCTCCCAGTGCTGGTCTTCAATGGCGGTTATCGCCTTCTTCCCCGTGTCTTCGCTGAGTAGTACTAGTGCGAGAGGTCCCGCCATTTTCAAATTACGTTTCGGGGTTTGAGATTTGGGAGATAGGTGGGCTTCCTGGCCGTATTTATACTAACAGGAGTACAGGGTAGAACATCCGCCTCATACTCATATTTTTGCCTTAAAATTGTGCTTAAAAAAAATTAAAAAAAATTAGTCGGGTCAATGTACGTGCTCGGCTCTTTTACTAAACGATTCGATCCGATCCTTAACGATTAATTTACTTAACGAGTATGTATAAACAAGTTGAGCTTGTACAAAACGAGTTGAGCTTTTTCTAGGCGAGCCAATCTTTAGAACACTGATCTCGACTCTTTTACTAATTGACCCTCAACCGACGAAACGAGCCTAAAACTTGAGCTCGATGTCGATTCAATCACTAAACGAGTCAAGCCAATTCTCAAGGCTCAATTCATTTGCAGTCTCATTCAAAATTGATTAAAAAAAATTTATCGAAAGCTTCATTTGAGGGAAGAGGGGTGCTGGTGATCGCTCCGGAAAACGTCCTGACAAGTGCATCTCAACTGTCCAAAAGTGTTTTAAACGGCTCAAAATTTTCCATAGAAGACAAAAATCCGGACCCACCAGCACCCCGGATGCTTGTTCGAGCACTTCAATAGGCAAATAAAATTTCAGTCTAAAATTAGGGGTAGTTTTCCAATGGATTTTATTAAAATTTGATAAAATCAAACCCTTGATTTTATCCATTGGTGAGGAGAGTTGATAAAATCTGTAGATTTTTTAGATTTTTGAAAGCAAAAATCTACAGATTTTATCAACTCTCCTCACCAATGGATAAAATCAAAGGTTTGATTTTATCAAATTTTGATAAAATCCAGTGGAAAACTAAACTACCCCTTAGAATAAAAACTAAACCCTTCTACCCGTACCGATGATGAGTGTGCAAAGACAGACAGTGCACAGATGGTTGACGGAATCTAGACTGTTACTAATAGGGTGACGGAATTGTCAGAATACAAAACCGTTAACTTTTACGGCATATTCTGCGCGCCTATTTAATTATTTCCGCTTCATTTCTTCTGCGTAGATTTACGAAGAACAAATCCTCGGAGAGAGAGAGAGGAGAGAGAGAAACCGCCATGAAATCTCTGCTGAATCCAGACCCAACGATTTCCATTCCCTCCGTCAACCCCTACACCCAACCAAAGCTCCAAACCTCTATTCACTTCTCTTCAAAAATCACCCTTACTAGGATTCGACGGAAATGCCGGCTGACTGTAAAATCAATGATCGATTCGTCCACGATTGTTGATGAACTAGGGCTATCGGAATTCGATTTCCGAAACCCGACAGTTTCGTCGTCGTATCGGAATCCAAAGTACCGAAAACCGAATCAGACGGTGTTGGAAGCTCAAGCTAAGGTCTGCACTGGCCCTACACAAACCAGGCCTCTCACTGAAGAACAGGCGTTTAAGGTTTTAGACACTATTTTGAGATCAGGTTATCATTCTTTTGTTCTCACTTCTCAGCTTTTATTGTTCGGTTGTTTCTCTATTTGCTGGTCAAAACACTTCACATATTCTTCGAACATCTCCAGCCTTTTTACTCATGATGGCATAATCTTGAGTAAAAAATATCAAAACAATAATTTAGGCCAAATAGCCCCTTAATCAAAGCTTTTACTGATGGCATGGTAGTAAAGAAGTGGGGAATGATTTGAGGTTTTTGTACACTTGAATTTATGTTCGAGTTAATATTTGAGTAAGGGATGGAGATGCCCTAATCTTCTCATTCTTCTTGATTTTTTTTGGTTAGAAGAAGTAAGTGAAATTGATTTCATTCCAAATGTTTTTGGAAGGAGTAAGTTGGTTGTAACTCAACTCCTTTGTAAAAGCTCAGCTCGGCTCGTTCTTAAGCGAGCCAATTTCAAGCTTTAGTTTTTTCAGGTGGTTTAGTAAACGAGCCAAGGTCGTGTTAGTTGTAACTCGGCTATTGGTAATGTTTTTGGGCATTATGGTTTTGAATTTCATATGGATTAGATCGATGAAGATTGTGGTGCAATTGTGTTCTTTTATTTCACTCATTGGTGATGCGTACTTATTGTGTTCATGGAAGGTGGAGCCTGTTTTTCTCTTTTGGTATCTTTCACATACTATATATAGTAGTCAGGGAGTTTTCAATTTATCTTTTGTATTTCTTCCACCATAATGTAAAATTGCAGCGACAGTGATGTAGACACATTGGATGAACCTTGTAAATCTGGTGGTGTCCTTCTATGTTTTTTCAAGTCCTAATGTTACCAAACTGTGCGTACTCAGCTAAGGGAGAACTTAAAGATGAAGAAGAAGTTTCAAAAGCACAACTTGGGGCTTTTTTTGCTGCAATGACCATTCGCGCAAATGCGTTTCCTGAAGAAACTCAATGGAGTGAGGGGGAAACGCGTGCAATGAACACATATTGGCCACATTTGGTTCGAGTACTTTCCTCGGACATAATCTTCATAGCGGATCCTGAAGGCTCTATATTGGGATTTGGTAATTCAATAGGTCCCCATTATGTTGGTAATTGTACAAACGAGATGAGATTGGTGGGTGCCCTTCGGGAAGTTTTAGCAGGGGCTCACCTAGGATATGAAGAGGTTCAAGGTGTTTTGAAAGACGTTCTTCCATTGAAATTGGAAAATGAGACATCAGCAAGTGAGTCGCTACTTTCAGCACTTTTAATTGGCCAACGCATGAATAGAGAAACAGATCGCGAGTTGAAAGCATATTGCCTGGCATTTGATGATGAACTGGGTAATGTAGCTATCTATTAATCTGGTCATATCGGCTTTTAGGTAACCAAAAAATTTTGACATGAGTACCCGTCTCTTAGTCTTATTATTTGTTGAAAAATCAGGTCCTACTCCAGTTGCCGATGTCAGATCTTTGACTCATTATGGTGAGCCTTATGATGGAAACACTCGTTACTTCAGGAGCACACTATTTGTTGCTGCCGTTAGGTCCTGTTACGGTGAATCCTGCTTGCTTCATGGGGTGGAATGGATGCCGCCAAAGGTCATCAGTTAG
This sequence comes from Vaccinium myrtillus, assembly GCA_016920895.1. NCBI lineage: Eukaryota > Viridiplantae > Streptophyta > Magnoliopsida > Ericales > Ericaceae > Vaccinium > Vaccinium myrtillus. The sequence goes on along the minus strand of CM029271.1, from coordinate 28,690,250 downwards.
CTTATCTTGCCACTGTGGCCTGTTTCATTACCTCTCGAATAAAAAAAGAACAAAAGTGGCTTATTTTTGTTATTTTTGGTTATTCTTGTCCTTAATTTCTTACTATGTATCCACATGCCTATACTCCCATTACATGCACACTGACTATCCACTTGACTGTATAAAAGCCTCGTCTGGGTTATCTCTTTACACTAATAATTATTACTTAAGAAGGAGAAGTTTTCTTGCAGTTGTATGCAAATTGTTGCTACCTTTTTAGTTTGAGTACTGTTATTGTATTTGCTCTCATCTCTCTGTTTCATGAAAACTTTTTAAAAAATAATATCACCACCAACATGGAGAGGGAAATAAGTAAGGATAGAAAAGTCATATTTGTGTTTTATGTGAAGTGAGACAGTCTTCTGTTTTCAGGGGGGCATAACTGAAGAACAAATGCTGAAGTTCATGGGAGCAAATACGCAGTTGTCCCCACTGCAGGCCAAAAAGCTTCTCGAGGTCTTTGGTTTCCTACATTCTTCTTTGCTGTGCCATCCAGGTGACTTTGCCGCGTCTTGAATAAATTCTATTATTATCTAACTTTTCCGAACTGTTTTACTCCAGGACGACGAAGTCGGATTTGCTTACATGAGCCAACGTGAAGCTGTCCCATCTCTGTATGTAAATATAACCATTTTTCTTCTCCTCCGACTTTCTTTTGGTTTCTTGTGTTAAGACGTATGTATTTACTTCTTTCAGGTTCTTTATAGTAATTGTTGAAGTTCATTGTTCTTTGACATTTTTCTTGTCCTTCCAAAGCAAATTAGTAGATTTCATGTTTCAGTGCTCAACATACTTGATAATTAATATTTTTCATCTAACTTATATACTTAGATACACAAATAGCCCCTCCCTGGCTATGGTGTGCAAATTTGAGGTTGATAACTATTAGCCAAAATAATGCCTTAAACCTTGAGGTACATTAAGTCTTCTATTGCAGCACCATTTTGACAAATGTGCATCTCCTGAAACTTTGCTCAGGCCTCTTTATACGGTTTCTTGAGTTGATTAACTAATTTACAAGTCTAATTTTTGGGTATCGTGTGAGTCATATAAATTAACTTATTTTTATTGCAGTTTAGACTTTAGACTAGCTGGGTCCCCCTTGCCACATGTGAAAAGATAGGTAAATGAACAAAGCAAAGGTCCCTCTTGGCACGAATTTTGTGCCATGAAAAAGATGCTTTTCTGCAACTTATATGTAGCGATTATGTTCCTAGTTCTTTTGGCGGACTTTCTTAAAATACTGCTCACATTTCGTGAAGTTATTAGTAAAATATTAGACATTTTGTTTTCGTCAAACCGTCTCCCCTGGGTGTATCTAAAAAGAAGAACGCAAAGAAAATAAATGAAATACACACAAAGATAATAAACAATCAAAGTTCAAAATGAAGTTGAATATGCTTCAAGGCTGAGATATATGATGGTGTAAGCTATCTTTGTATTTGCTCAGTGTTAGAAAGAAAGCCTAACATTACTTGCATTGGTTTGCAAGGTACTCATTAATTGGGCTGCGGGAACATATAAAGAAGCGTCCTCCAGTGGCAACATCTGAGAAGGTTCAGCAATTTGTGAGAGTAAGCAACATTGTTTTCAACTGGACTGTTCTGGAATGTATTATCTGGGTGATCCTGTCTTCTCTGATACGATTTCAAGAAATAGACATGTGACAAAAATCTCGTGTAGATCTCAGTCTGTTACAACTATCACATTTACAAGCTAGAAAGATTAGACCATGTTTTTAGTATTTGTGTTACACTTTAAGCCTTATTCTCTTAAGTTTTATAGTTACTGCAAAACAGCCATCTGCACTCTTGCACACCGGGGCATTATAGACAAAAGAAACTATTTGGCATTGATATTAGCCTTTCCTATGTAAATTTGCATCCTCTTCTCTTTTCAGTACTGTTCGGCCAACCTAACTTACAATCTTGCGTGTTGTCTTTTCACTAGGCACGGGGGAGGGAAGCAATTGTTGCTGGATTTTACCATGAAGGTTATGAGGAACCACTTTTAATGCTTATGAGAAGAAGAGGTGCTTATTCTGGTTTGGTGGTGAAGGTAAGTGTTTTCAGTAATAATGATACATTCCTCATGTACCAGGTATTCTAGTCTAGTCATGAAAGAAGCTTATCTTGCGCTCTTTGAAATATGGTTGTCCCCAACGGTAGTCTATCCATTGGGACTGTAAAAAATAAGTTGTTTCACTGAAAATAGAAGGATAATCTGATATTGTTCGTGTAGGGTGAGGAAGGGGCACTTTCAATGACGACAAGATTGCGGTCATTAAACTCCTCAAAAGGGTTTCCCGTGAACTACTGTTCAGGGTTCCGCTCGCTGAATGTGGCATCTGCTCATGGAGTGGATGGTGTGTATCTAGCAATGACCTTTGTTTTTCATTTTACCATGTTTATGTGTACTATTGTGTAAGGCATACAGATAAGTTAATGGCTTTGGTTATTTCCACGAAAGCATTGCACGGAAACATATTAGCTCCCTGCTAAATCTAAAATCTGATCTTTCAATGGTATAGGCATGTCACGTGAGAGTTTCAGTCTCGAGGTGAATGCCACAGACTATGGCTTTGAACCCACTGATACTCCAAGAACAGATAGATCGGTAAGCCTTCTGGATCCTCTTTATATGGCTACCTCTTCTCTTGTTTGCTTTGCTTATACCCTGGCTTTGATCTGATGCAAATATGGAAAAAACCGCGCACGTAGGGGCAAATTGCTCAATATGATATCCCTCTGCTCGTGCAAGATCGATCTACGCATCTCCAGCCATATGAAGATATTAAAGGAAAGGCAATTTGAAAATTTTGGTGTTCTGAAATCTGATATTTCTCCTTCCACTCACTTCTTTCAGTATCTGAATCTAGTCTAGTCAGAAGTTAGTAAGTCGCGCGGTCAAGTAATTTCTCATTATGGAAAAATAGCAGTTCATGGAAAACACGACCACAACCTCAAAGCATGCTTCCTGCTTTTCTTGTTTTGAAATTGGGGGAGCCTCTTCTATGTTTTGGGAGATCAACATCCTGAACCTCTGTCTGGAGAATATCAATGGTGTTCTCATTATTTCACTAGCCGTTTTGAAGCTTTTGTACAAGCTTCAAGTGTCATTGCCAATCACATCTTGGATACGTTTTCTTGTGCTATCGCTTATGCTGTTTCCCAGTATCCCAAGTCTTTTCTTAAAGTGGTTTATATCTAATTACAAGTGTTGCCACATAACAAAAGAAGCTATTAATGCTGGTCTACGTGCAGCAGATATGTTATTGCCTATCTTCATTCTTCGCATATCTATCCCATTCCAATGCCTCATCGACTTTGCAGTAAAAAGCCCTTGCTTTGTAGTAAAAGCCCTTGCTTCGTATTCAGTTGTTAAGTTGCTGCTTCAAGTTTTGCTCCCTGTTCTTTGAATTATGCTTATTGCCTTTACATTCAACACTAAACTGCAGTCAAATATTTTGACAGCCAGACCCTTCACTCCATTTTCAAGTCTAGTGTTGGAAAAGTTCAACCATTCTAGATGTTGAGTATTCTGTTTTTTATTATCATTTTTGGGCTTCTGCAATATTATTCAAGTCACAATGGGGGCGCTCATGCACCATTGGAGATAAGTTAATAATCTATTTTGGGGTCTTAAACAACCGTAGGAATCCATGTACCATTCTTTTTTGTAAGGAAACTTGTTACAAGGTCACTCATATGATTGGTTGAGATCAAGTCTGAAATAGTAGAGGCTTCTCTTTCTTTCCATCCAGCTTAGGTTTCTTTTTCAAATTTCTTCCTCTTCCTCGAGAATTTAAAGTTTATGACTCTAATGGCATTTCTATCATACATGCAGGTATCGAGGAATATAGAATTAGGCTTAGAAGCTCTTCGTGGTGAGAAGGGTCCAGCGTACGATCGAATTGTTTTAAACGCCGGAATGGTAGATCACTTGCTGGGATGTGATGGTGCACAAGATGTAACCTTAGCCATGGATAGAGCAAGGGAAGCCATTGACAGTGGTAAGGCCTTAACCAGGCTCCTAAATTACATAAAGAACTCCCACAAAGTGAAGTAAAATAGGTTTTGATAGGGGCATACTTCGTGTTGTACTTCAAGTTTTTTAGGAGGCGACTAATGTAAATTTTCCGAGTTGCAAATGTAACCGGGAGGGGGAATAGATTTCCTCCCATTTTGTTTGTAAATCAAGTATAATTTTTCCTTTCTTTGTTAGGCGTGCCGTACGAAAAGAATTTTGATTATATGCTGGTGAATGGCATGTATTCTGGATGTAAATTTTAGATTGATCCTATACATGAAAATTCTAGAATACTTCTATCATTTGGTATTTGTGCATGTTTTTAAATCCGTAGGAACAATCTATTGGTCAAGTAAAGGTTTGAAATTCTTCAAGTTGACTAATATTATGCAGGGGGGCGAGCTTTGGTTTTGAGCATTCTGCAATTTTACTTACCTTGCCAACACAGTGGGGAGATTTGGGTTGTAAATCTTAAAACCTTCAAGAAACATCAAATCATCCCAGACAAGTCTAAACGAACCAAATTATTTGAGTTTTGGACTCTTGTTCGCGCATTGGAAGCTTGTTTGAGAACAGTTCATCACGTGCGTACATAGATAGAGCATCAATGTTTTTAGAAACTTGATAAATTTGAAGAACTAGTTAAGCTACTAAAAATCTGCTTATGTTTGACGTAAAGATCGTTTAAGATCAACTCATCTGTTAAACTAACAAAGCTTGAACATATTTTGTGAGTTCGTTAACTTTTCAAATCGAACTTGAATAACCAGGATCAGTTCATCACTAGCAAAGGTTATGTTTGACTTGTTCTCTTTTTTCTTTTTTCGTGACTAGAAATTACATGCGCAAACGGTAAATAATCATCCCCGCGCATCTGAAGAAAGGTATACATACTTCTCTTACGAAAGAAGTTCAATCTTAGCATCTCCAGAAACCTCCCAGCTTATTTATCAAAATGCTGTTTAAATTACTTACATTAGGACAACAAGGCCTCCCAGCTTATTTATCAAAAATGCAGTTTAAATTGATTACATTAGGACAACAAGGTGAAATACTGCTAAATCCTGCCTGCTTCTGTCTCTCTCTCTGTGTTGATTCCGATAGATAAAAATTAAAGAAATCCCATCAAGAAAAGTTGGCAATCTCATTGGAGATTGTTGACCACCACTGTTAGATTTGGAGGCTAGCTGCTATAGAACTGGCAAGGCTAAGTACCTCAAACGGGAGTCTGTTCTTCACCTCCTTCACTGTCAACGGGCAGGAGTCCGTCATCCAGAAGTAAGTGAATCCATTCTCCGGGCTCCCTGAAGAGAATAAAGAGTCCAAAAGGCGGTGAAATGAAAAATGGTTTCGAGGGGTGAAGTAGCAGTAACATTTGGCAAAAACATAATTTGATCAAAACCCAATCCTTTGTGAATCATCATGCAAGCTACCCAAAATCATACAGAAACATTAAGTGTTGACTTTTCGCCATGTAGAGGATCTAATTATCGATTCAAGAAACTTCAAAGTCCTCTCACATCAGAAGCAGATTACTGGAATTAGGAGTCTTCAGTAAGTAAAAACGGCTCAAGTTTTGAATCTTGCTACTCCCTATGGATAAATAGATGGATAATAAATCCAAGAAGAAAGCAACTAAAAGTACTCAAAACCAAGGCGGAGTATCAAAATGGAACTGCAAATATACATGCATACCTCCATTATCATGATCGAATCGTTGCCATGACCTATTCGGAAAAATTCCATGTGTCACATAGGCACTGATTTTTGCTGCTCCATGTTTTGCCAACACTTTCTGAAAGATTCAAGGGTTAGCATGGCCATGCAAAATTAAGGGGAAAATAAAAATGCATATTGTCGTCATCACAGATAAGAAGAAACCAAAAATCCAACAAGCGTACATCCATAATAGTCCGACAATGACATTTTTCATGAGAAGATTTCTAGCATATACATGAAGGATGATGAACAGTGAAAAATTATTTGGATTTCACCCTCTGACAATCGCTTCTTTGTTATGTTTGGCTTTTAGTATTTTCCCTCCTTTCTGCCAGCTAAAATTGCAGGAGTTCGTTTGGTATGCTACCCTTCCAATAAGCGTATAACAGTGAAATGAAGGAAACCAGACAATACAAAAGGGAAACAACCATCTTCAGAATTTTCATACCTGACATTCGATCAGAGTGCCACCTGATTGTACTAGATCATCAACTATGACAACATGACGTCCTCTAGGGTCTCCCTCTTTTATGCGTACAATTCTTTGATCGCCTTCTCGAACTTTGGCACAAACAATCTGTGAATCAACTACGCAAAGGTTATGCAAATGCCTCTTGATTGAAAATATTATGAATCGCAACGGTCTAACAGTTGCGGCCTTAGTAGTGAGATGACATAACTGCTTGTACAAACCCTCCAGCATAAACTTGAGTTCAGACATCTATTTAAATTTTACAGTGTTCTAAAAGAAGATCTGGAAGGCCGAGTACTCGACGACTAGGCGCTAGAAGGCCCCTCGCCGACTAACCCAACTACACCGACTATCCCGACTAATCGTCCAACTAGGCGCCGAGTACTCGGCCCTGGAAGCTAGAAGGTGTCCGGCCGCCCTGAGAGCGCCTAGCGAGTTTTAGAACCTTGAAATTTTAAAGTAACAGATGGATGGACGTATAAGGGAGGTCCCTTCATGAAGTGTGGCCTAACACAGCCACGAACTACAGCTTTGCCTGTGTAGCAGTGGTAAATAGACGAAGGGAAGGCAACTTCTTCACATTTATTTCCCTCAGCTGGCCATTTTTTAAGTTTATCCAGATTCCAGACAAAAAGCAAAGCGAAACTACATTGAAAATGGAATTCACTCCTGCTGCTGTTTTGACAGACATGTATCCAATGTCATACCAAATGATTAGGAAAAGTACCGTCGGAAAATGCTGCAGCTGCTTATGAAATCGTTTCCATGCACCGTCATCTGGAAAAGCAATGGATATCTAGAGAGAGAAGGAGAACAAGACCTCCGTAAGATACTAAAAGAATTTGAAAAAATCTATTACTCTCATCAGCTAATATAAGTTCAGTAAAAAAAAAAAAAAAGCATGTCTTCAGAATAGAAGCTCAAGTGACATCTAAAATTGCAGTATATACTGCATTTGTATTTTTCCTCCATGTGTAGGTTCCTTTAAGAACTTCTCTATTAGGTAAGCCAAGCCATGATCGGCCAACGGCCTTTATCAGGACGTCGGTTTACGGAGTTAGAGAAAAAAAAAAAACTATGCAATTGGAGGTAATATTATGGTCTTTGTCATCAGAAGAATCTTACATTGTCTGAATCGGGGAGCCGTTGAAGTCTATTCTTAAGCAAAGGTATCCCACTCTCAAAGCATGGCAAAACATTATCACCAAAGTAAAATCGCTCCTGAGATGCAAGAAAACAAAAAATACATGAGCGATAGATTCAGCAAAACACTAAAGCTTAAAGAAACAAGATAATCATAGACCCGTAAATCTGAGGATGATTTTGGCAAAGGGTGTCAAACGGTTTTACCAGCCTATTCAACACTAACCTGCAATGCATGGATATCAAAAATCACCAAACTAGTGGGTCCTCCCCCAGAAATCGGTATATTAGACAAGATTCTGGCAAGAGTGAAAGCAGTTGCAACATCTCCTTCCTCCTCCATACGTTCCGAAGTGCCGGTTGGAAAGAATGGAAGGACAAGTGTGAACGACGAGACAAACAGCTTGGGTAGGGCATAGATAACAGAGAGTTGCTCGAAAATCACCCCTGGAGAACTGAATGAAGAAAGAAAGGCCACATGCTGTCCACGAATGCCATGGGCATTCGATATGAACAAGTTGGGAAAACCATCCTCGAAAGTCCTGAGGTTTTAGATTGCATAAGCTATTATGATGGGAATAGTAGCTTCTACTTAATAACCCACACACGGACAATAAGATAATTGGCTAAAACTTAGAGCACAGTTGTTGCAAATTTATTTTTTTCTTTTTTTCTGGTAATCTTACATTTATTCTTAGCAACAGACGAAGTATTTCGACAAGTACAAAAGAAGATGCATGACACCCACGCTTAGTAAGCATACGATATTTATGGTGTGCAAGAGGATTAAAGACACCTTAATTAAAGGCCTCAAGCAAGGCAAGGACACATCCTAATGAAATCATATGAAACTATGGGTCCCTTTTTCGCATTCCAATGCATGTAAGAAATATGAACCAAAACGTTTTGAATCGCTAGGAAGTAATATGGCTCATTTATTCAGAATGCAAATTATTCTAGAAGTTCCTCATGTCTAACTGTTGGATACATTACTTATTTGAGTCTCATAGCGACGTCCTGTTAGCTGAAAAATGATAGAGTTCATATTACAAACATAATAATCATTAGCCACTTTAGTTGAATGACCATGTCATTTGGATACAAAGGAATGAGCATTTCCCTTCAAACTTATTCCAGCATACTAAACACTACCCCTAACCCCAGGGATTGGCAAAACCACACATGCATATCTTGAAACTACACATGCATATCTGAATCAACATTTCGACAACTGAACTGACAAAACCACACATGCATATCTGAATCAAAGTGTAAAGTAATACGTATCCACATTCAGAAACCCACCTCCACGTGATGCTCCTCAGCTCAATCCCATCCGACTCCGCCGCAACTCTCTCCGCCAAATCCTTCATCTCAGCGCAATAAAACAAACACACCTTCTTCCCGTTCTTCATGTTCGACCCCAAAGCCGCATTGGACGCCATGGGAATCGAAAAAGGAGGCGGCTTTAGGATGATGTGAATCGGATCGCCTCCGGTTACGCAATCAACCGTCCATTCTTGTGGGCTTTCGAAGCTCCGTAAGTTGCAATGGATCCGATTTTTTATTGAGAATCGAAGGTTGGGGGGTTTTGGGAGGAGAGAGGAGAGAGAGGGGGTTAGGGTTTTGCTGGGGTTTTTGGACGGCGGAGAAGGAAGGGTGGGTGGAATTACTGGAGTGGCCGCCATACGGCGGTGGTCACTGAATAATTTTTCCCCCTTTTTTTTATGCGAATGTTTTGGAGAAGATTACGGCGTACGGGGGTAACGGAGGGGATAAGTAACTCCCTGTTTGGAACATGATGAAAAAAAAAAAGGAAAAATGTCTTTAGGTTGGTGTTCCACTAACAAAAAAACTGTTTTTTCTAAAAATTGAGATAGGTCATTCTTTCATAATATATCACATAAAAAATCGTGAAAAGCCAATTTATTCGAAAAATGTCTTTACGCGTTACGTACGCGCACATCCTTTAATGAAAGCGCGAGCGTATTCACTCTGTTTGGTTGATAATTTTGAGAAGAATATTTTGAAAAATATTTTTAAGATAGTGTTTAGATGAGTTTTTGGAAAAAGTAATAATTAGAGAGAGGTGTAATAATTGGAGAGAGATAGAGAGAGAAATGAGAATTAATGATTGGAGAAAGAGGTATGAGTAGAGAGAGAAATGTGATTAATGATTGGAGAGATGAGAGATGGGGAAAGAATCTTTTTGGAAATTTTTTTGGAAATGTGAAGTGAACAAAGCCAATTTGTTTGTTATGCTCGCGCTTTCATTAACGCACATGCACGTATGTAATGCACAAAGACATTTTTCGAATGACACACTGTGTTCACTTTACATTTCCAAAAAAATTTGTAAAAAGATTCTTTTCCCATCTCTCATCTCTCCAATCATTAATCACATTTCTCTCTCTACTCATAGGATTCGGGGGTGGTGCTGCCCCTTAGGGGCAGCATCCATGTTGCCCTCTCAAAACTACGTAGTTTTGGTCTATTTTGCTAGAGACATATGGGAGTTGTTTGGCCTATATTTTTTCTTGTTTCTCATTAATTTAACCCACCAAAACAACGTCGTTTTGGTGGCCCAGACAAAAACCCCATTTCCCCCAAAATACATCTCAACGCTTTTACAGTCTCAGAGGTCTTTAGTGTACTTATATTTCGATTATTGTTTTGTTCCAATTGCTAGATTAAATCTTACCTCTTGTTTGCTTTGCTATTTTTTTTTGAAGGAGATGACATTTGATCGAACAAGGCATTCATCAACCACATTCCTACAGAGGCCAAACAATTCTTCCATGGTGACGAGTTTATAGATTTTTGTGTCAATTCACAACCACCATCGCAACATTGATTTTTAGGAGATTGTCTTTTTTGAGGAATGATTAAGTTATTCGAGGATATTTGTTTTTGTTATGAGGATTTGTGGAGGATTTGAAGACAATTTTGGAATGTAATGAAGCAGCAACTTTACATTCAGATCATGACTGGATTTTTGTTTGAAACACCAAAACGACGTTGTTTTGGTGGGTTAAATTAATGAGAAACAAGAAAAAATAGAGGCCAAACAACTCCCTTATGTCTCTAGCAAAATAGACCAAAACAACATAGTTTTGGGAGGGCAACATGGATGCTGCCCCTAAAGGGGCAGCACCACCCCCGGATCCCTACTCATACCCCTCTTTCCAATCATTATTCTCATTTCTCTCTCTATCTCTCTCTAATTATTACACCTTTCTCTAATTATTACTTTTTTCAAAAACTCATCCAAACACTATCTCAAAAATATTTCTCAAAATATTCTTCTCAAAATTATCAACCAAACACAGCCATGTCATTAGAAAATGTTTCTGCGTGAACGATAATTTAAAGCAAAAATGTAAAAGGAGATATGAGAGCCAGAGCAAAATTTTGTATTTGTTATGGATGGAGTCTGTATCCTTTGTCCTATTTTTGTTTACTGGCTTTTGTATTCATGTGTAAGTACAGGTGTTACAAATGGTTATAGTATATATGTAAACACTTTTTTAATCGGTCAACACTAGGTGCTATGAACTCCTTTGGGGCTAGTCCATACAAAGTTTTGTTCTGGTTTTAAATTGGGCCCCGGCTAGTGGACGGTGGGATTGGCCTCTAAAGATTAGTCGAGGTACGTGAAAGCTGACCCGGACACCTGGTTATCAAAAAAAAAAATCGGTCAACACTAGGCACAAATGTTATTATGGGAGCTCAACTTAGTTTTTTTTTTTTTTTTTTTTCTTTCTTAACCAATCCAAGAACGGCTCAAGGGTTACCCAAAGCCTCATTTAACAATTGTGGCATTGAAAGTAACAACTTAATCAATTTTTACATCAACAATTGCGCAATGATAAAGGGTATGCAAAAGATTAGGCAAATGAACTTTTGTAGCTAATTTAGAGAAGCAAAACTAGAAATTAAAGTAACCCTCCAACAACCACCACAAAGCCTAGCTACAGTATACTTTGTTATACTTGTTCCCTCTTTGCAATAATAATTTTATGTACTTTCCAGGTGCTTATTAAAAATCGATGAAGAACACCAAAGCTTATGTGATCGTATTTGAATATCATTTCTGTTAGCTCAAATGTTTTATTAGAAATACATTATTGATTTTAATGATAACAAACATATTTAATTAAAAGTGAAATATAACTAATATCAGAATATTTGATACTCATTTGAATTATTTGTTTATTTTGTAGGATTTGATTGAGTTACACATGGATAGATTCTATATCAAATCCTATCTCCAATAGCCAAGATCTTAATTGAAAGAAAAAAGATTGAGGACAATTTTTTTTCTTATTTTTGTATTGGCTCAAGCACTCCAAATGACAAAGAAAATGAGAAATTTTCAAAGATCATAAAATATGTGCCAGCTCTTATTTTGGGAAGCTCCTCACAATTCAAATGGCAAATCTTTACGAGGGAAGTCCATAATTTGAGACTTACGGCAATCAAATTCAAACGGCTAGTGAAGGAATGGAAGTTACCATATTGCATATGTTTCAACCAACGGCAATATTGGATTGTCAAATTCCAAATTTGGAGTGGGATATTCTTAACGTCCATTTGTTAGCATAAAAGGAAGATTAAATGGTGATGGTAAGCGGACTCCGAAGAAGAAAAAAACATGTGCCACCTTTATTGTTCAAAGTTTTATTGTGTATTCATTCACACTTTTAAGAGTGTTTAATTTGTGAGATTTCATTGTAAAAGGGAGTGTGACCCCTTGTGAAAAGTTATCTTTTGTGAGTGATTTTTGTGTGAGAAAAAATCACTTGGTTAGGTGTTACTAGCACCGAAGTCAAAACTAGTTGGAGCGATTGGAGACATTGCTTGTTGTAAGAGTTTCTCTAGCACCCGCGAAACTAGAAAGTGTTACTATTGGAGATAGTGCAGCAAATCCCAAGTTGGACACTTGGGGAGTGGACTAGGTCGTGAAGTTGCAGACCGAACCACGATAAATATCTGTGTTTGATTTCTCTCTCCCCTTTACTCTTTATTTTCTGTCATATATGCGCGCTTGAATTGTAACGCCCCGATTTTCGGAAGCATTAATTTAAATCATTTAATAAAAGATTAATATAAATAAAAAGGATCTCATTAATAAAGCAGCGGAAATAACATAATTGTCTTAGTTCAAGTACAAATAAACATAGTATTTTTCTTGGGAAAGTTAAATTACAATTTTCCAACACAAAAATAAGGGAGATTTGCTCTACAGGTTAAGGTTGAGATCTTGATCCCAATGCTCCTCTTGAGCTTGATCCACTGGAAAACCTTCTGTTCCAAAATAAGCGTCAGTACCCTCGACACCTACACCTCATGTTTGATCACACTCTGGCATAATACGTCCGAGTCGCGAAACAACATCATGGTATTATACCAGGGTCACACGAAGTGTAACACCGTGAGCGATAAATCACTCAATAGCTACTCTAACCCCCCAACTCTTACATAACATACAAGAACAACATATATGATTGAAAAGCAGTACGTAAAAGAGTAAACACATAATTGATTTCATTACTAGCCATTAACTTACATTTTCATCTAAGTTCTCAACCTAGAGAACTTTCCTCCCAAATAACCACCTCTATGGCCATTTCGTGATTAAACTCCTCCTTGCTTGCTCTGACTGGAAGCCCAGATGAAAAGCCTAAGTTATCTACTTAGTCGGAATTCATCAAACGTCTCACAAGGATGAATTTCCCAGGGACTGACTGTACCACTGGGCCCACGAGGAACTGACTGTAACCTCGGGAGTATATAGCCATGACTCGGTCTATAATACAAATCACCCTTATATCACCAAATAATTCAATATGGAGTAATCACTGAATGCCACAACTTAGGGTTCCGAATCTCTGTCAATCCATAATCACACTATCTCCATTTCTGAAATCACTGGCTGACTGCCATCCATCGATCGCATCGAATGTCATCCGAAATTCTTATTCAATTTTCCCATTAACTTAACGTCTATGTGAATTCTATACACGAACACCACACCCGGGAACCTATTTGTCCGATCTAACAATCAACATTTTCATCTAAGCAAGCGATAATAAATAAAGATCAAAATGATATGAAAATTGGTAGTTGCAAATAACACAATTTGTTTGAGATTGGTCCCAGTGACTTTTGGGTGTCATTATAACTTAACACAATGATCGATTTTATTAACTATGATTTTTCGGAGATTAAATTTACATTTTGTGAGCCATAAATAACTTTAATAAAAAGTTGGGGTTCACAGAGTGAAGACATTTTCTAAAAAAAAGAAAAAAAAATGAATATAGTTATCAACAGGGTCCTATAAATTTTAATTTCTAAAGAGACTAAATAAAATGTCTAATAGTCTCAAATGAGTTAAAAGTGATTATAACCTTTTCATTTTTCCTTATCAAACAGTAAGCTATAACCATGTATATATTAAATGCTTTTACTAACAAAAATAATAGTAATAATAATTTGAAAGAAACCAAATTCTAATTAGCTACTGTATCTCCTAATAAACTCAAATTAGTCACTTCTAAGTTTATGCTTATTGATAACTTCTATTTTAATTAATATAATACATTTAGTTTTAAACACCTCTAATTAACGAATCATACTAGCTACTGTACATAAGCTCTTCAACTTCTAACTTTTTGGTTCCTTTATTAAGACACAATGACATTGTAGAGTAGATAATATAAACAGATTTTTGGCTAAACAACTTACAAATTTCTAATGAAAAATAATACTAATTTATTCCTAGGTGCACAACTAACTTAGTTTAACAATTCAGTTTATGAAATTTTAAACTAAACATGCATCCACAGATTTCAAATGTAGGCTTCACAGATTGAAGGGAAACACGTGTTAGCAAGCATAAGCCATTTCACACATGACAATAACACTTCACACTTCACAGTAATTAAATTTTTCAGCATGTTACCGAAAGTTTCAGACAAATACTACAAAACTGATTTCGGATGGATTTGACAAAATCATTTCCAATTTGTTTCATACTGCTAAACGTGGAAGACAAGTCAAAAGGGTTTGAAACATTACTCTACCCATTGGAATAAAATACTCTCCTAGGTACTAAATTTTGGAGTAACCTTACTAGCACCTTTCGGCTACAGTGCAAAACTGGGTTTTTTTCCGGAAAACAGAGTATAAGTGGGTCAAATGGTTTTTGCGCATGGGTTCGATTTATTTCACTACTAAACTATGGAGATAACATATAAACATCAAAATATACTTAGGGGAAGTGGGTAAAAATTAATCTACCTCTCCTCCGAATTCTTAGCGTGAAAAGAGAGATATTTGGCAAAAAAATGTAATGGAGAAGATGACCGGAGAGAAGGCCACGGGGTGGCGTTGAGGTGAACGGTTGGAGCTTGGTGGTGTATGAGAAGGTTTAAAATTCAAAATTTTAATGTGGATGTGTGTGTATAATAAACCCACTTAGTTTCTCACTCTAAAACTCCATTGAAGGACCCAAGCTCTCACTCTCTTTCTTTCTCTAGTATGTTTGCAGCAGAAAATAAGTGAGTTGTGAGTGATTTTCAGAGTGGAGGAGAGGGGATAAAAGGGCAAGTGGTTTAGGTCCATAAACCGAAGGATAATAGGATGCTTAGAGGAGGGGTTTTGTTTGGAGGTTAAGGGAAGGCCTTGAGGTTGTGTGGGCACATCTTATTGGCTGGTTTGAAGAAGAGTAAAAATGGTTAAACATTGGATGATAGATTTGAAAGAGTGATGGGTGTAGGTGGTGGTTTAGTGGGTAAAAGAATGCTTAGGGATAATAGGTTGTTTAGTTGGTGTAGGACTTGGTTAGGGTAACCGGATAGTGTAATGGGATTAGGACCACTAAATCACAAAAATAAATTTAACCATTTCTAGGTTTTATTAATAAATCTATTTCATAAAAAAAAAAATAGGGCTAAAATCCGGGTCGTTACATGAATCAATTTTATTTTATTTTTGGGTGCTGCATATAGTTTTTTTTTAATCCGCATTATTATTGAGATACACAATTCACCCCATCTGTGCCAACAATTTCATATCCCATTAACGTAGAAGCACTGCCGGCTGTTAGTTAAAATTCGGAGTGCCAGTGCTTTATGTCCCAAAAAATTCACAAAGTTTAAAGGGCCCTTTTTTATTTTGGTATCCATTATACAAAATCAAAAAACAATTATACGTAATTGACTATTTCTGTTACACTTATTTTCAGATAAAAAAGTTTTCAAAATTGAAAACATTTTCCCAACTATGTCTCAAGAAAGGTCAAATGGATACTTGTTAAAAAGAATACTTGTCAAATGGATACTTGTTGAATAAATTAAATATAAAACATGAGATTGTTAAAAAGAATACTTGTTTGGCGTATATAGTAATTTTGATGCTAAAATCATGAGAAGGGTGATATTTAAATTATGTTTTCAAAATTTTATAATGCTCTTTATTATTATTATTATTATTGATATCTAAGTGATGCTTTTCGAATCTTGCAATGTTTGGTATTGTTTTGGAAAATTTCATATCAATGAGTACTTGTACTTGTTTTTCAAAATGCGGTTTTATATATACCTATACATAAAATAATTATTGCTGCGAAAAGTTAGTGCTCCATTTTTTAATTTTTATTGAGCACTTCAAAAAGTTAGAGTCGGCTCTGTGTAGAAGTTACTCCCCGTTCCTTTTTAAGTATGTAGCCTCGTAATTCTAACTTATTTTCTCTCATATCAACTTTTACATCTACTTAGAGCATCCTCATCAGGTGAGACAAATGCCCCTGATGGCTAAGTTGTTGAGTGAAAGGGAAAAAACTCCCCAAAATCAGACTCAATTTTTTTTTTGTAAATCTGCAAAAGTTATAACTTTGCTACAGTAACTCGGTAAATCCTTTGAGGCACTATTCACAGGTTAAAACAATTCTCTCTCCTGACTTCCTGAATAGAGAGTCTGATTTTGTGAGTTTTTGAAAAAGTGACTTGTTAATTTATAAAAGGTGTTTTTGAGGTTAAATTTGACCCAATTTTTGTTGAGCCTGATGAGGATGCTCTTACACTTATCAATATAATAATATTCATTAACTTTAAAAAATGAATCTACTTTTAATGGCAAAATAAGAAATGTATCCACTAATTTTTCAACATCACACTTATTTAGAAACAACCCAAAATGGAAAGTGCTACACTTAAAAAGGAACGGAGTGAGTAAGTTTTTTTTTTTTTTTTTCCGTTTAAAAATAGAACACACATTCAACCTAGCTACTAGTAGGATTGATCTCACACGACACATGAGAACAAATCGAAAGTATAACATGTGATTCCTTGTAGCATTGCTAGAATAAAATCAAACTAGGAATCCAGCATTTTTAACCGATAATTCCCTTTGCACCAACCGTGGTGCACCAACCACGTACCGACGACGTTGGGGGAATGAAGTGGGAGTGATTTTGGATCGAGCTCATACAGTCGTCCGATTGCTTCGATTCTCACGCAGGCCCACTCGGAATTCGATTTTGAAAACGATGAATGGCTCGGATCGATAGGTAGGGACCCACAACGGCGTCCCCGACGCCATCGGCACGTGGTCGGTGCACCACGGTCGGTGCGGGTAGAAGGGTTGATTTTTAACAGCTGAAAATAGGAGCAAATGATTGGCACCAAATATACAATATCAATTAGGGGTGGACATCGTGTCGTGTTATCTCGTGTTCGGGTCAGAATTCTCTTAACCCTAACTCGATTTGTTTAGCTTTTCGTATTATCGTGTCGTGTTATACTTGTGTTTCGTGTCAGAAATAGCCAACTCTAACCTGCTAACTTCGTGTGGGGTTTGTGTCGTGTTATCGTGTCATTTCATAAATTCCCGTGTCGTGTCATCTCGTGTTCGTGTCAGAATTCTCTCAACCATTACCCGACTTGTTTAGTTTTTTGTGTTATTATGTCGTATCATATTCGTGTTTCGTGTCAGAAACAGCCGACCCTAACCCGCTAATTTCGTGTCGTATCCAAAATTCTAACCCATAATAATAATAATCATGCAGTGCCACGTAAACTATTGTGTTGGTGTTACGGTCGGTCGGTGGTTGTCCTAACATTGTTGCCAAATATATAACTCTGCCCGGGGGCCAGCAACTTTCACGGGCTCCTTCCTCCCAAGGACCAAAATTGTTCCCTCTCCGTTTAGCCATTTTTGAAACTTCATTCCTTACCTCACGGTTTCCTCGGCACTCTCTCTCTCTCTCTCTCTCTCTCTCTCTCATTGGTTAAAAAATAGAACATTAACCATTAGTCTTCTTCCTCATGTTCCCTAGCTCCTAGCTTCTTAAATAAGCCTCTCATAGTAATACTTAAAAAGACCCTTTTCAGTTTTCACTTTCACCATTTTCCTCCTAGTTTCCTACCTACTAAACCGTATCTCTTTTTCTTTCTCCTTTTCTCCACCAGATCTATTTAACCTTCCATATCATGGGGTACCCAGATCAGAACACTAATATGGAGGGAGGTTTAGAATCACAAGGACAGAAATGGGTCATCGCCGGAATTCCGTTTCAGGCCCCGTTGAAGCCCGTTTTTACGAATCTGGCGGAGAAGCAAGCGGAGGAGGAAGAAGAATATTATTCAACAACAACGCCGACGTCAGATGAAGCAAAAATTCCGACCAGAACAAGGTGTCCGCCACCACCGAGGAAGCGGAAGCCTTCTTCGAGGTGCCATTACGGCGGTGTCAGGGAGTTTTTTAATCCACCGGATTTGGAAACTGTGTTCACACGCCGAGTTGAAAGAACGTAAGAAAAATGCTGAGAGATAGCGCATTTGTGTACTGTACTAAGTACCAGATAGACGCAGGGTACAAATGCGTATCCATTTAGTTAAGAGTCTATGGATTTTCTTCTTCTTTCTTCTGTAATTTTTTTTCCTTCTTCCTTAATTTGTTGTATTGCATTTTTTTGATTTTCAGCTTTTTTATGTCGTCTGTTTAGCTCCTTGTATAGTACTGTAGTTGTCTGCAATTCATGTAGATGGCTTTGTAGAAATAAATATTATGTGTGAAAATGATTTTACCAAGAGAAGTTAAATAGCAGTATCGGGATACGTAAAGGTATCGGTGATATGGTCAATATAGGCTGATATCGGCCTGTATCAAACCGTATATCGGTCAATATCGGTATCGATCTATTGAAAAACCGATACGTATCGGCTGATACATCGCGTATCGGCCGATTTTTAAATCCTTCGTAATACTCAGTTAAAATGATATCATAGCGACAATGTATCGAAATAATTTTAGAATCCGACTATGTGTACGCAAGAATTGTACACGGATCACGTACGTACGCACGCGGGGGGCCCACTGCGGGCCCCAAAAAAATTCTAAAAAAATACCATAAATTTTAAAATATTATTTTAGGGGGCCCCGTAAAAAATCAGCTCAATTGGATATCGGCAAGTATGTTTTCTAGATTCACAGGGACGAATCTGTTAAATAATATTTTAAAATTTATGGTATTTTTTTAGAATTTTTTTGGGGCCCGCAGTGGGCCCCCGCGTGCGTACGTACGTGATCCGTGTACATTTCTTGCGTACACGTAGAATTAATGATAATTTTAAGCCAGTCACAATTGGTGTTTTGCTGTAAAGATTAAGAGTCCATAAAAGTTCACATCATTGATGTGTTTTCCAGGTAGGGTCGAATCTTACCGGGACTAGGACCTGTTGAACCAGGTGACCGGGTCGTGGTGGCTATTCGGTTAATCGGAGGTTTGTGCTCTATGTACATCGAGGTCCAATTAGTAGTCACTCTATCGAGTAGTTCCTTCGTCAACCAAAAAATAGGTAGGAAAATTCTTTTTATGTGTATATATCAGTATCCTTTTGCCTCATATCTCTTCAAAAAAAAAAAGTGTCCTATATAGATATGGTGGGCAAGCCGTTAGAACTTCTTTATCAAGTACCTTTTGGAGCCTACACCATTCTGATGATTGACTCCTTTTAAACCTAACATCCTTCTTCAACACTTCAACAAATTCCTCCATTCACTCTCTCTCTCTCTCTCTCTCTCTCTTCACATATGCAAGAAAAGAGCTAGACAAAGGTAAAAGGTAAAAATTTCCTTTGGAATGAGATGCTGCATGGTTAAATGATAACAAATCTGATTTGACTCTGACATATACTCTTTATATATATGAGTCACATCCACCAAGTACAACTTTTTGAATAGGAATATGATTCTCTTCATCATAACTGTTCCTTGATCACACATTTGTTGAATTCTTACCCGTAAAAATTTCCTGCATCGTGGGAAAATTGATGTGTTGAATTATTTGAAAGACACTTACCCGGGAGAATGAAAATTCCTTTTCGCAATATGCTCTGTCTGCTCGCTCACAAGCATTTGAACTCGGTTCGTTCAAAACTAGTTTAGCTCGAGTCAAGCCCAAATAATTCGAGCTTAGTATCGACGTGCTCGAGCTATGTTCATTTAGTAAACGAGCGTCTACAAATAATTCAAGTTTTTATAAATGAACCAAGTTATAACTAATTCAAGTTCTGCTCAGTTACTAATTGAACTAATTAAAACTCAAGCCGGAGCTCGACTTTTTTTTTTTCTGGTAATAAAGAGTGTCTTGATAAACCGGAATAAGCTCTCCAGCCTCTCTCACAGCTCTTTCCACGCATTTGTGTGAGCTGAGGTTATCCCAAAGGCAAATCGTTGCCAAGGAGAATCGACCATGCGACTTTATAGTGGTAAGTCTTGTCGAGATAAGTAGATTAAGCACTGCAACACCCATTAAAGTCAAGCCGAAGCTCAACTTGTTCACTAAAAAACTGAAGAGCGCCCTACTACTCACGAACAGCTGGATTCATACATTATACCACCCACCCACCCAGGACGCCCTATCGTAGTGGGAAAATTCTCTGTAATGCTGTTGCGGTAGGAAATGGGAAAGAGGACAAACGCATATGGATCGATGGATCAGAATCCTATGCCAAGTGCTTGTCACATTTATTGCATATACTTTTCAAATCACCGATGTTTATTTAAGATATAGTCGTACCATGACTCAAAATATTTTATCTAAAGTACTTTCTCATCTTCTTCTTTTTATGTTCACGTTTGACATGGGTCTGACTTTAGTAACAAAATGTAATGTGCAGTAGAATTGTTCTTATTCTACAAATTGTAATTAAACCCTTTTTTCTATCGGGTGACGAAGGGAAGACCATAACTAATCCGATATTACATTCTTTCCACAATAAACAGAAGCATATTCTTGCGATCGGAGCCATTGAAGAACGTATGAAAATGGGGTGTTTTGGCTAAATAATTAAATTGGATTGTCTTTTTGTTCTTATTCAAATATATTTTGTATTTATTAGTTTTGAATTATTGTCTCATCTTGAGTCTCGATGAGAGCAATCTGAAAAGTTATAAATTAAATTTTAATTTTTGTGAATAAAGATGGAGTAAAAAATAATCTAGAAAGTCTATCTTTTATAAATTGTTTTTGTCTTTAGTGAATGATCATCGCCCTGTTTAGTTAGCAATTTTGAGCAAAATAATTGGAAAACAGTTTTGTAGGGGTCCGGATATACCGAGCACCTGGTTTACTTGAATAGACACCTCTATGGTAATCGCCGGGAGGCTATCATTGAGGGACTCTTCGGAGTGAATGATTCATCGTGCTCAAAAGAAGTAGAGTGGAGTTTGGTTCCATTGTCTCGGGAAAAATGCCGAGACCCAGCCTACATTTGATTCATTAGCGAGCTTTCAGGGTTAACGTCAAAGAGACCTCGGGGCGTACCCGAGGGGTGACCCAAATCGACTTTGTGACGTGGAAATGTGCCGAAAGACCAGGTGTTGAGTCAGCAGAACAGTTAATGCGGCATGTGCCTGTAACAAATCGTGATCATGACAAGTGACGTCACCCGAACGGTTATGACACGTGTAACGATTTTAATGGAGGCATGTGCTCGCAGTATATTCCCTTGGGCTCGTCATCGTGACGTCAGCCGAACGGTTAAGTCACGTGACGAGCACAACCATGCTTGGAGGCCAAGCCAAGGCTGATCACCTATAAAAGGTAAACATCATCACCTAGAAAAGGTACGCAAAACTCTCCTCTCAGAACCCTAGATCTAGACTTCATCTTCTCCATTTTCTAACTTGACCGTCGGAGCACCATTCTGGGCTCAACGGTCCAGTCCGGTGTTAACGGTGCGTGGAGTGTGCAGGTCTAGGCACAACTCGAGAGTGAGAGCTCCATCGCCGTCGCTGATCACCGCTAGGAGGAACTACCAGAGAAAGAGGGCTCCACAAGTTTTAAAGTTGTTGACAAACCCTTTGCAAGTGGAAATATGTTCCACGTGTGAACTCATCTCATACTTGTGGGACCCTTATCAATTTTGAACTTGGCCTGTATTTTGAAAAAATTACTCCAGGAGAAAATTTCGAGTGCAAATAGGGTATGGTACTCCAGAAAGGGGTGTTTTGCATAAATACTGTTGGCCCAGATAGCAACCCAAGAGGGGGGGTGAATTGGGGTTTCTCAAATCAAACAACAATTAAATAACTAAATGCAAAACTTAGAGGAAAATATTGCGGCAAATTAAGCAAGCACAAGTGACAGGATTTGAGACCACTAGAAGTTGCAAAAACTAAACTTAAAATCTCAAAGTTATAAAGTAACTATGAGAAATCAACTACTGCACTTTTGTATAGATATAAACGTGGCTAACAGATTAGTGATGCAATTCAATTGTGCTAACAAAAAAATTAAAGAGCGTAGGGAAGAGAAAATCAAACACGAGGATTTTATAGTGGTTCGGCCCGCAACTTCACGGCCTACTCCACTCCCCAAGTATCCTACTCGGGAATTGCTGCACTATCTCCAATAGTTGTTACAAACCTCTAGCTTCGCGGGTGCTAGAGAACCTTTACAATGAGCGATTACTCCGAATCCACTCCAACTAGCTAAGAATCCGACGCTAGTTAAACCAAACCCAAATGATTTTTCTTCCTAAAAACCACTCACAAAAAAGGGTAAAGGAAATTCTGAAACAAGGGTGTATCTCTCCCTTTTTACAATAAGGTTCAAAACCAAAACTCAATCTGGAGTGGAGTATTCAAGATGAAGAACAAAGTTTATGTGGCAGATTAGCAAATAATGGCTCACTGATTTTCCTTGGAGAGTTGGTGTATCTTTTCTTCCTCTATCTTCTCTATTTATTCTTGCAGCCCCAATTTGAACGTTAGAGAGAAAGAAATTCAGCCGTTGGAAATCGTCTCTCAGCATCTTGACTGAAACCTTTCCATCTTCTTCCATGATTTGTTACCAATTAAGCTTCCACACAATCAGACTTTTCTTCTTCCTTGCGAGGCTTTTCTAGCCGTTCGAAATTGAGACAGCCGTTTGAAATTGGAACAAGATTGGTCCTCAATCTTGCCCCTTTCCAAATACTTGACTATTGGAGATAGGATTTGAGGAGAGCTCTTTCTTGATTCTTGATTGAACAATAGTCAGACCTTTGATTCTTCAATCGCGATAATCGACTTTCCTTACATGCCTTCAATCGGCTCTTTCTAGTTTTCAACGTACAAACTAGGTTAGGAAAATAATACTTTGTATAAATCTCAACCTGTAAACATTAGATATGAGAGAATTTGCACAAAAGTCCCTGCAATAATTACCAATGACATAATTAGCCCAATAGAAATATATTACTTTTTTTGTGAACCCCAATTGACTAATTAAGAGAAAAGTAAGATATGTTTGTTATCATCAAAATCTAAAACATTGGGGCTAACAATCTCCCCCTTTTTGATGATGACAAACACTTATGTCAATGATACTAGAAAAGGAGAGAGGAGAGTTTAGAGTAAATGAAGATCACTCCCCCTTCAGTGATGCACTCCCCCTTAATCGATGCGTCATCTCATTTGACTTCCTTTTCTCTTTTCTAATACCTTCTCCCCCTTTGTCATCAGAAAAAAATCTGTATAGTATACCTGTTCTTATAGAAAAGAGCTAGGCCAAAAGCATCAAACAAGACACTTAATTTACTGATAAGATTAGATACAACCAACTTAGGATGTGCCATGGTGCTTAACATGATGGGACATATGGACAGCATAACCACATATTCCAGAAAAATAAGCGAATGTGATGTTAAAATAGTATGCAGCTGTGTAAAAAAAAATATCACTAACAGGCACAAAAAATAGGCAGCTGTATCCCCAAAAAAAATGTAATTGATATCATAAAACTTTGCTACAAAACTTCCCGAAACATGAAACTTTCATAAACTAGGAGTTTAAAAGCAGCGAGCATAAGATGGTGTTTAGCAAAATATGAAACCTTAACAGCAGATAAATATACATCCCACAAAAGATATGCTCCTGCTATGCCAAAAAATGTGCAACTTTGCCCAACAGCAATCAGTGGTCAAAAGAAAATTTTCTGTCTCATGATTCAAGCTTAAACAAGACACATTTGTGCAAAAAATATAGATTGAGAGCAAGTAATCAATCCTCAAGAAAAAAAATTAGAACAAGACTTATCAATAATGAGATCAAGGATTCAACATACCAATTTCTCTTCTTATACAGCAAAATCTATCTTCGCTAAGAGGTTTTGTAAAAATATCAGCTAGTTGATTATCAGTGCTCACAAAATCAATGACAATATCTCCTCTTTGAACATGATCTCTAATGAAGTGATGTCTAATATCAATATGCTTGGTTCTAGAGTGTTGAATAGGATTCTTAGTCAAATTGATAGCGCTTGTATTATCGCATCTAATAGGAATATGATCAAAGTATAAACCAAAATCCTCTAGCTGTTGTTTCATCCATAAAATTTGCGCACAACAACTACCAGCAGCAACATATTCAGCCTCAGCAGTAGATAAAGCAACAGAGTGTTGTTTTTTACTAAACCAAGAAACAATAGAGTGTCCAAGAAATTGACATGTACCACTAGTGCTTTTTCTATCTACTTGACTTCCCGCAAAATTGGCATCAGAGTATCCAATTAAATCAATTGAAGTGCCTCTAGGATACCATAATCCTAAGTTTGGAGTGCCTATCAAGTATTTGAAAATCCTTTTAACAGCGGTGTAGTGTGATTCTTTAGGAGAAGATTGAAATCGAGCACATAAACATACACTAAACATAATGTCCGGTCTACTAGCTGTAAGGTAAAGTAGAGATCCGACTCTATATTTCTTTTCGTCAAAAGGCTTACCCATTTCATCTTTGTCAAGTTTGGTCGAAGTGCTCATAGGAGTACCTATTGGCTTTCCATCTTCCATTCCAAACCTCTTCAATAGGTCTTTGATGTACTTGGACTGATTTATAAAAATTCCATCCTTGGATTGCTTTATTTGTAGTCCAAGAAAGTAGGTTAGTTCTCCCATCATACTCATCTCGAATTCACCTTGCATACATTTTGCAAAGTCCTCGCACAAAGTTTCGTTAGTAGCACCAAAAATGATATCATCAACATAAATTTGAACTAAAAGTAGATCACGATCTTTGGTTTTTATAAAAAGAGTAGTGTCAATTTTTCCTTTTGTAAAACCATTTTTTATCAAAAAATTGCTCAAACGTTCATACCATGCCCTAGGTGCTTGTTTTAAACCATAGAGTGCTTTAGAGAGCTTGAAAACATGATTTGGAAACTCATGATTTTGAAAACCAGGGGGTTGTTCAACATAAACTTCTTCGGAAATAAAACCATTTAAAAATGCACTCTTTACATCCATTTGAAAAAGTTTGAAATTTCTAAAACAAGCAAATGCAAGTAACATTCTAATAGCTTCAAGTCTAGCAACGGGGGCGAAAGTTTCATCAAAATCTATACCTTCCTCTTGATTGTAACCTTGAGCTACGAGCCGGGCTTTATTTCTAACTACCACACCTGCTTCGTCCATTTTGTTTCTAAAGACCCATTTAGTTCCAATGACAGAATTATTTTTAGGTCTAGGTACCAAAATCCATACCTCATTTCTTTCAAACTGATTGAGTTCTTCTTGCATAGCAAGAGTCCAACTCTCATCTTTTTCAGCTTCAACAAAAGACTTATGCTCTATTTGAGGTAAAAATGCAAGATTATTGCAAATATTACGAAGAGAAGATCGAGTCATCATACCTTGAGACGGATCACCTATTATTTGACCTTTGAATTGATCGCTAGCATACCTCCATTCTCTAGGAACGGTAGTGACATCTCTATGCTGTGGTGTACTTGTGAACACACCATCATTAACAATTGAATTGATTCCATGGTCCTGCTCGGTTGCAATAGAACTAATTTTTTTTCACCTTCTCTGCTGCGATTGAGTTGACTCCATGAGCTTCAATGGCCTCATTAGAGGCTGATTTTGCAGCAGCTTCCACTTGATTTTGTTTGCTTATTGAGGTGTCCTGTGGTATCTCATCATCTAAGCTATCAATACGAGTAAAACCCTTGGAGGGGACATGATCAGATTCATCAAATGCAACATGGACAGATTCTTCTACAACTAAGGTTCTCTTGTTAAAAACTCTATATGCCTTGCTAGATGTAGAATAACTAAGAAATATGCCTTCATCAGATTTAGCATCAAACTTACCCAAATCATCCTTGTCATTATTATGAACAAAACATTTACAACCGAATGCACGAAAATAACTAATATTAGGCTTTCTACCTTTCCAAAGTTCATATGGAGTCTTTTTGAGAATAGGCCTAATCATAACACGATTCATCACATAGCAAGCGGTATTAACGGCCTCAGCCCAAAAATATCTAGGCAAATTTCTATCGCATAACATTGTTCTTGCCATATCTTCCAAAGTCATATTTTTTCTTTCAACCACGCCATTCTGTTGAGGGGTTCTAGGGGCAGAAAAGTTATGATCAATGCCAAATTCATCACAAAACAACTCATACTTGCTATTTTCAAGTTCCCTACCATGATCACTTCTAATACTAGATATGAGAAAACCCTTTTCATTTTGAAATTTTCTACACAACTTAGTAAAAGCAGGAAATGCATCATCTTTATGCGCAAGAAACATAACCCAAGAATATCTAGAATAATCATCAACAATAACAAGAGCATAATGTTTACCACCAAGACTAGTTGTTCTAGTAGGTCCAAACAAGTCCATATGCAAAAGTTGTAAAGGTCAAGATGTAGAAACAATATTTTTAGAAGAAAAGGAAGTTCTAGTTTGTTTTCCCATTTGACATGCATCACAAAGTCTGCATTTTTCAAACTTCATTTTAGGAAGACCAATAACTAAATCCTTGTTTGAAAGCTTTGAAATCAAATGCATGTTAGCATGTGCTAGTCTCTTATGCCACAACCAACTATTCTCATTATAGCAGTCAAACATGTATCATCATTAGAAGATAAAGAATGAGCATCTACAATGTATACATTGTCATGTCTAATGCCGACAAAAATTGTTTTCTTTTCTTCCATGTTTTCTATAATGCATTGTGATTTTTCAAAAATAACTCTATAACCCTTATCACATAGTTGACTGATACTAAGGAGATTATGTCTTAATCCATCAACAAGTAGCACATTTTTAATAGTAGGAAAGGGATCCTTACCGATATCACCAATACCTATGATTTTACCTTTGCCGTTGTCACCAAATGTCACGAAACCACCTTCTTTAGATGATAAGGCACTAAAAAGCTTAGCGTTACCCGTCATATGTCTTGAGCATCCACTATCCAAGAACCACCTTTCATTATTTGCCTTTGTGCTCAAGCATACCTACAAAATATTTCAGGCATTGGTCTTTGGTACCCATACTTGCTTGGGTCCTTGAAGGTTAGTGACAAAATTCTTTGGAACCCATATCTTTTTTGGTCCAATATAGGTCTTTCTTTTAATAGGACATGAATGCAAGATATGACCTTTCTCACCACAATAGTTACAAGCAGTAAAAGGACAAGATGAACTAGTTGTTTTCACAAAAAAATGTTGATAAAACTTTTGCTTTTTCGTAGGATCAAAACCTAAACCAGCTTTATAAAAAATGCATCTTTGTTTCCCCAAAATAACATCTAAAGTGTCTCTCCCTTTAACAAACTTAGATAAAGTAATTTTCAAGTTTTCAACTTCTGTTTTTAGTTTTTCATTTTCAAGTTCCAAATCTGAAATTTTATTTGTTGAAAAACCTTTTGAAAGTGCCTAAAATCCTAGGGTACCCTATGAAAGTGCTTAAACCACTAAAAACCCTACAATAGGAAAGTGCACCCTAAACCTAAACCCTAGGGTACCTTATTAAAGTGCCTAAACCTAAACCCTAGGGTACCCTATGAAAGTGCCTAAAATCCTAGGGTACCCTCTGAAAATGTCTAAACCACTAAAAACCCCCTATTAGGAAAGTGCAACCTAAGTGCCTAAGCCCCAAAAAAGAGTGATTGACCTTAATGAAGTTAGTGGTAATTAAAAAGAATGATTGGAGTTAGTGGTAATAAATATTTGTTTTTAGTACCGGCCCGTAATAAAACCTTGTTTTGTAGCCTACGTTTTAAAAAAAAAGGGAACCTGAATATTGGACAATTGAGCCCAAATTTAATTTGAAGATTTGTGATTGGGCTTCATCGGCCCATGCGTGCTTGCGTACCTTATTGACTAGAAGGCCGAAACCAGTGTCCAAACCCAAACCCAAAGCAAGCCTTAATCCTTTTTTTTTGAACTGAGCAAGCCTTAATCCTTGATCACAGCATTTTTCACTTACAATCATGTTACATGTACAATCATTTCGGCTCCAACAATTTACAACCCCTCACATATATGTGGGGTCCACACACAATTATAGGTGTATCCCCCACGTATATACGAGGGGTTGTAAATGGTTCGAGCCGAAATTGTTGTACAAGTTGCATTTTTGTTTCCTTAACATCACCATCTTCATTTTCCTTACTTTAAAAATATCTCAACTAATCCCCTCGACCGACTAACCGTCCCTTCCTTCCCCACTGCACTACCAGAACCAGAACACCTCTCTCTCTCTCTCTCTCCAAAATCATTCATGGAGAAAACATGGCCCTCTCGATCCTGCGCTTCCCCCTTCACCTCACTTTCCCTATCACCGAAACCAAACTCCAGCAACACCGATCAAAACCACCTCCATCTCTCCCCCAAGCCCAAGAAGATAACCTCCTCCAATAATTCCCGCTCCAAATCTCGATTCTCTTCCACCTCCGCGCCGTCTTCCTCCTCCTCATCGAACATCCGCGACTTCTCGGCCCTCCCATACGACGTTCTGACGATGATCGCGGCGAATTTCAGCCACCCAAGCCTCCAGACGGCGTCGCTTGTGTGCAGGCATGGACGACTTTTTAATAACCTCTACGGCACCCCTTATAGTTATTTCAATTTTCGTTATTTGTACAACAATTTCCTCCTGAATCCTTGATCTTTCTCTCTCTCTCTCTCTCTCTCTCTCTCTATTGGATGAGTATTCCTCCAAAAATGGCATCACCTCACTTATTCTTCTTATGTGATATAATTGCTTCAATTGCATTAATAAAAAAAGGGCGCAAAGGAGTTTTGTAGTGTTCGAGCTCGGTTAAAATTCAAACTTTAGCAAGCCGACCCCGGTTTTATTCCCAACGAGCCTAAAACTCAAGCTTGAGCTTGTAAACGAGCCGAGCCAGGTTGATTTCCTAAACGAGACCTGCTGAGCTTTGGAGTGTTGAGCTCTCAAGCTCAATGAGTAAACGAGACGAGCCTTGAGCTGCTCTCGAGCAGCTCAGCCCTTTGCTGCCCTAATTCACATTGCTTATTTTCTTTACAGTATTAATGTTGG
Organism: Vaccinium myrtillus; assembly: GCA_016920895.1. Lineage (NCBI taxonomy): Eukaryota > Viridiplantae > Streptophyta > Magnoliopsida > Ericales > Ericaceae > Vaccinium > Vaccinium myrtillus. The sequence goes on along the minus strand of CM029271.1, from coordinate 28,660,996 downwards.
CCACCTGGATGTCTAAATCTTGGCTTCGTGTGTGCAGGGCGTGGAGGGACGCGCTGAAGCCGCTGAGAGAGGCCATGTTGTTACTTCGGTGGGGGAAGCGGTTCAAGCACGGCCGAGGCGTGAAACAGAACACAGAGAAGGCTCTGGAGTCCTTTTTGAAAGGGGCAGCGCGTGGGTTGACGCTTGCGATGGTTGATGCGGGGTTGGTGTATTGGGAGATGGGGAAGAAGGAGGAAGCGATTCAGTTGTATCGGAGAGCAGCAGAGTTGGCTGATTCTGCTGGGCAGTGCAATTTGGGGATTTCGTACTTGAGAGGTGAAATTTTTGGAAATAGAACTGGTAATCTGTAGATAGGGCTGCAAATGAGCTGAGCGCAGTGTTTGAGCGCGGCTTGTTTATTATCGAGGTGTTTAACCTTGGTACGTTTTCAAAATGAGCCTCTATAAATGTATAGAGCCCAGCTGAGCCTCCACAAATGAGCCGAGTTACAAGTACCTCGAGCTCGAGCTACTCGAAAACAGCTCGGTTCATTTGCATCCCTAGTTAAATTATAATAGAATAGTTGTTTAATGGATAATAGGTGGTATTTAAAGCTGTATTCTTATATGGTGACTAGTGATAGGGTACACGCATTGTGTGTGCAATCAAATTATGCAAAAAACATGAAAAGAAAAACATGCTGATCATCTAATGAACCAAGAAAACCAAGTAAATAAATTGCAATTCAAAGTGATTTTCTTCGTTAAAATAAGTGTTTTGCGATTGGAGGTTGTTCAAAATGGTTTGGCATTGGAAACTTCAGTTACAAACAGAGGGGCAGAGGGAGAGTGGCGAACCTTCAATTTATGCAAGGGAGATCAATCTCTAATGGAATCCGCTAAAGAGTGAGAATTGAAGACCCCTGTCCACTGCAAAGATCTCTTCACCAACCACATAACTTTTGACTTCCGCATCTTGTCCTCCCAACCCCAATTGCACCTCCCCAACCTTCTCAACAACTGCCAACACATCCTCACAAACATTAACTTTAGCCTTATCCCCACAGGTGACAGAATCTGCAACGCTTCTTGCCTTGCATGCCTATGTGGCACTCTCATGTTCTCGGATCCCTCCACTAGCAGCCAGCAGGTAAGCTGGCTTACCACACCGCTCACTTTGCTTGCTGGTCTCCTTCCAAAATGCCTAACTTCTCTTGGATGCCCAAAAATACTTGGGCGATTCTTAGGCAAACGCCAATGAGGATGATTATTGTACCCATAATCCTCACCCTTATAAAGCCACTTTAGTCATCCTCGGGAACAAAACCGTACCCCAGAGTGCTAGCTGATGGATGCCCAAGGCCCATGTAGCACCATGACCTCTGGCGTGTCACTTATTTCCTTGATTTTCTTACTTTAATTCACTGAATGGCTAATTTATGTATGTGCGATTGAATATTCAATATGCCTTGCCCTTGAAGTTGTAATAGGTGATACTACTTTATTGTGGTTATTGGTGTCTGAGGTTTCTAATATCAATTGCTGTCGCTAATAGATGAGCATGAGTTCTAGAAACAAAAGTCAAGCAAAGTGTATATAAGGAAGGATTATGTATTGATGTTTTGTTTTTTCAAGTTATGTTTGGTGTGGTTTCATGGTTTTTGGAGTTTTGGCTATACCATGCTTGAGGGGAGAGGTTTTCGCTGTTGGTTGAATTATTCCATTTTCTAGGCCCTTTTGCTGCTGCAATATCTGCCGCAGTGACCTGATTATCTGTAGTACGCTGGTCATTCACACCCTTCAATTAACATCTTAGTTGCACGGTCATTACCCCTAGTCAGTGCGACCTATTTCACTTTGTTTCTTGACCTTCGTTACTAAGTAGTAGTTATTACTTGTGAAACATTTTGCTCATAGTTAATTCTTGATGGTATGTTTGTGATCAAATAAAGGTATTCCCCTCAGTATATGCAAGTGAACTGTTGATTAATGGCTTCAATAGTATTTACTTAAGATCATTATTTTGCATTTGGTTAGGAGTATCAGTTATTTTGCATTTGGTTAGGCGTCTTATGAGTTATCATTGTACCGTGTTTGCAGCTGAACCACCAAATCCAAAGGAAGCTGTTAAATGGTTAAAACAAGCTTCCGTTTCTGGTCATATCCGTGCACAGTACCAACTCGCCCTATGTTTGCACCAAGGTCATGGGGTGGAGCAAAATCTACAAGAAGCAGTATTCAACCTTCCACATTTTCTTCCTTTAACTCCTAGAATTTGTTAAGCTTCTTGTTCTAAGTTATTTTTGTGATATTAGGCTTGTAGTCGCTGATTAGTATGTAACTGCATGCTAGTGGGATGAAGACCTAAATTGACTCGAGATGTGTTTAAAGAAGGTTTTAAGTTATTTAACTAAAAGATTCATGTATCCGACCTCAGTTAATTGGGGCTACAATACTTTCTTTGTTTGGTTTTATTATGCAATTACCATTGCAGATTTAACTAGTTGAGCATCATGCGACCACTTTTGCATGATTTGTTTTTCTTGAAGTACCTTAGCCTTGCTTATTTTCTTTAATATGATATGAACTTTTTGGCTGGTCAATGCTGTGATCCCATCCAAGCAATTGTTTTGTAAGAGCTACATGGGAAAGAGGATTGTTTTACAAACTCAGTGTGGTTGGAATACATTCTTTTGCAATTGTAACTTTTTAATCTCAAATTTCCTGCTGATAGTTTCAGTTTGTAACAGGCAAGATGGTATCTGAAAGCTGCAGAAGGAGGCTATGTGCGTGCTATGTATAATACTTCATTATGCTACTCCATGGGTGAAGGTTTGGTGCTGAATCATCGGCTAGCAAGGAAATGGATGAAGCGGGCTGCTGATCGGGGTCATTGTAAAGCTCAGTTTGAGCACGGCCTTGGTCTCTTTTCGGTATGTAACCCAGACATAGTTTTGCCTCATTGGAATTCAAATATGAATCATCTTTCTTTATTACTTTTCTGACTAATTTAAAAAATAGATTTTAGTAATTCTGGTTTCAAATTGCTTGGAAAAGTTGCTTTCTATCATGTAATCCATCGGAAGCTGCATAAATCACTAGAATTTGTTATTTAACATAATGCATGTTGTAGTTTGTTTAATTTTTCTGTAAGCCGTACTGAATTAAGCACAAAGGTGTATATTTATGGATCCTTTTTCATGAGTAAAAGTGTCCTCCTGTGTTTGGTGGCCAAGTGAGCATGCACACTACATTTTTAAGTCATTTAGATAGGGTTTGTTTTGCTGGAATGATTTTGGGAAGGAATGCATTGGTCAATTTTTAAACCCTCCGAATGGAATGATCATTCTCCTACAGTTGGAAGGATGAGTTCCATTTGCGGTGTACATAGTTTCATTATTTTATTGGGATAAAAGTTGGAATGAGCATTTCAAGGGAGGAACTTTTTCATTCCGACTTCATTCTTGTAAACCAAACACTGCCTTAGTGTTTATGGATTCTTTTGGAATTTGATCTTGGACAATTGAAGCAATCATGTGGACAGGAGGGGGAGAAGATGAATGCTGTTGTATACCTTGAGCTGGCCCACCGGGCAGGTGAAGCAGCTGCAGCTCATGTCAAGAATGTGATACTCCAACAACTGTCTGCTACTTCGCGCGAGCGGATTATGCGTTTTGCTGATAATTGGAAGGCTCTGCCTTCATCTCGTTGAGTCATGCAGATGATAGTTGTTTCCTCACCCAGCGTGTTTCGACGGGAACTCCAAAAAAAAACGTAATACAGCTCTATGTTACAAAGGTTTCTTTCTCTCCCTCTGTGCTTCCCTTAGACTTTCAGTTTATTCCTGTAACATTATATGTTCTTTAATCTATCCCCCTACATCCTCAACTTCTTCGCAAAAAACAATGTAATTTGGAATTTCGTTTTGTTGGAGAAATGTATTACACTGATTAGAATTTTAAACTGCATATATTCACCCCAAAATAGTATTTTGAGTGGTCTGTTTCCTGGTTTCTGTACTGTAGTTGTCATTTTTTATGGGTGCTGAATAGAGCTTGGATTGCTTGGCTGAATAAAACAGCTATTGTATGCTAAATACCCACAAAAAAAATGGTGATTTGAGTGCCTTGGAATTTCATATTGGGCTGTAACATTGCCTGGAAGAATTAGATAACCTCATATTTTGCATTTCAGTGACTCTTAAGCTATTGCAAGCATTCCTCAACATGAGGCAAACTGTGGTTTAATTTACCACTTTCAGGTGAGGTTTTGGAAACGGATGAGGACTCTGGAGATGATTAGGAAATTCTCTTGTTATGATCTGCCAAGGAATTGATGCAGGTTGTCATTACTTTTGAGATAAATAGCGTACAGACGTTTTTTTATTGAATATTTGGGGCTATCGCTGCACTGTATAAGACTATCAGAGATCCTGTTGCAATGAATTGGTGGTTACCAGTTAGACTTCGTTTAAGAACTGAGAAGAAGATGGAGTAAAACCTAGACAAGGGGCCAAGGAGATTGAAGCTGGTAGAACAGCCATTAGTGGCGCGTTGCTAGAGCCTTGGTGGTTGAGAATCATCAAGAGGACTCTTAGATAGCTTGAACCACCACCTTTCCACATCCGTAGGGCCAAAGATACAGTCATCTATGAATCAAAATACTTCCATATTTAGAAAGTCATGTTCAGGTTATTCCATACCGAAGGTGCAGACAAGTATCGCCGCCACTCACGGAAGGAGGATATCACTGTTCAGAAGTAGTATTAATATTGTGCATTAAGAAGAAAATACAGAACAGTATCAATTTGCAGTTCATCTTATTACTCTGTTTCGAGTTGATGGACAGTTCTAAACTCTCTTTATAGCGCTCTTTAAAGGCCTGTTGAATAACCAAGACTTAATTGACTTTATCTTCCTCCTCTCCCTCATTGGGTCTCCTTCACTATCATTCAGCCTCGACGTTTGTAGACACAAATTTTGAACCGTAAAAGATTTTGAACTACAATTCGAAATCTGTATCCCATATATCCATTGTTCAAGTGAACAATGTTTTGATTGTTTGTTTGTAGGCTCATATTTCCGATCTGGGAATTCAAATCGTTAATTACATACCATGAAAGTAAAACCTGCGATTAATGAAGAATACAGTAATACATTAAATACAAGAGAAGCTGAGGGAACAAATTTATTATATTGATATTTGGGTTTGAAGCCCTTGGTTTACATCAACAGTAATTTAAAGAATACATTATATTTAGGGGATTGGAACCCTTTACCTATCTCTCGTTGAAGCTTACTGACTGGTCTTCGAAGTTTATTGAAGATTGCAGGTTGAAGAATGTAAGTTGTTTGAGCGGTGTATATCCTTTGCTTTCTTCTGTTGTGCTTTTTTCTTAGTTTCTCTTTCTCTGTATAGTTTCTACGTTGAGGGGAGAGAGATAACTTTCTTTGATGACGGACCTCTTATTTATAGAGTGCTTTAACCACTAGATACATGGCCATCAATCTTAATTTGAATTTGAATTATCGTTAGAGATCGGGATGGTTTCTTGACACTACCTCTGAGAGTCCGAGTTTCTTGACACTACCTCTGAGAGTCGGAGTCCATGAGTGAGGCCACATACCGCATTACATCCAATACATCGACACAGGCTAAAGAAAGATGCATCAAGTAACTCAAAGGCAGGCTACAAATTAAGTAGAGTGTTCGTCGCACACAATTGGCAAGTGGTAACAATAACAAAATACAAAATGGATCTGGGAAGACAGAAAAGACGCAAAATCCGCAAAATAACAAGATATAATGAAAATTAACAAAAGTTGTTAGTCCAAAGATGGATCTGGGAACAATAAAGTACAACAAACATCATGAGGCTTACAGCTTTTGGAAACAGAAAGAACGGATGTACATTGTGGTAATAAATTAATAATCACATATCTTGCTACAAGCGAGTATACAACACAAAATTTACGAAGACATGAGACATATATGCAAGATTCCAAGAATGACTTCATTGACATTGCAAGCCAATTAGAAGAATCACTACTAGCATGCATCTTCATCTTTGAAGAAAGAGTGCAGCTCCAACCAAACCAAGCCATATTGAGAACCCTACCCAGAAAGCTCGGTTCTTCTCCCAATCAATTGGCGGCCGCCATACCATGAAGTCCCCTATATAGTCTTTAGAGGATGGAAGCTGGTTGGTGGTTGATCCACTTCTCCTTTCATCTTTGTCCTTGTATTTATCAGTCCATGACCCGGCATAGCTGTAACAGTCAGCATAAAAAAAATTGTGTGATCACCTACTTAACGATTGTTCAAAAGTCACAGCAGAAAGTATATAGCCCTACACAATCCAATTCTTATGACCATATACACAACCAAACAATTTCCCCCAACTAGTTAGGTAATTTATCCAAGTTTTACATAGCCCAAATCATCTAAGCCGACAACGCGAAATCTTCCCCCAAGCGGTGCACCTTTAGGCCTCTTAAAACCACCTTGGCCATCTTGTTTTATCCTTTTCTTCAGGCAAACTAAATAAGTGACCAGCTATGTTACATGATTCAGCTGCGAGTATCGGGTGCAGGTGCAAGTTCAAGCGTCAGACCTTCCTAAACTTTAGGATAGTGGGATATGTGTCTCCAAATGGGGTATGGGTACGGAGACACATCTTGTACACTTCTTTGCAGTATATAGTGCATAATTTTTTCAGATTATATCGTAAATTATATTTAGAAATGTAGTTAAACAAGAAGGGGTTAAGAACTATATGTTTTTGCTATTTCATGTCCATGTGAAAGGCTAGAAATATCACTTTTTAGGCTAATTTGATATTCTTTTTCTATAAATAACATAAAAATTAGAGTATCCGAGTGTCCGAGGGGGATACGCGTGCTAACACATCAACACCGGTACTTCAGCCAAAATGAAGGATCGATGTAACATAGGTGACCAGTGATCTGCTGTTGGGAGAATTGATCTGTAGGTGAGCTCGATATCACATAAGCCTTAGCTCAAGTCATACTTTACCTACATACTTGATTTGCTCAACTCAACTTAGATCGAAGAAGACACAAAAGATGTACACTCTTTGTGATGATGTGAAAGTAGCTCAATTTGGAATCAGTGGACGATGATAAAATGCTCAGAACTGATCCTCTTGTAAGCCTGTTGAGATTGAAGATACTTATTCTGAAACTTCTTACATAGGTACTTATGCCTGCTATTCTTTTCAAGATTAGATTATCATAGCTCGATACCTAACCAACAAAATACATCGAAAGACCGTGTTTTTGAACCTTGGAATCACACCCCACACTTCTATTTCCAAGACATCGTGCTTCATTTAAGTGAGATATCTTAAATAGTAACCAGAGCACCAAATAGTTAGTCCATAACAAATGGAATTGACGATCAAGCAAAATTTGAAATCACCTATCATAGCTAGAACCAATCATTGGTATGGTTACCATCTCCTCACGGGATATCTTCAGCTTAGGTGCTTCCAGAATGTAACGAAGATCAGCAGCTTGGCGTCGGATGCTGAGGGCAGGATGCTTCCGCTCTAATTGCTTATACAAAGCAATGCAATCTGCATGGCGGCTGTTAGCTTCATAGGCCATCGCAAGCCATATTTGTATCTACAGAACCAAAACCATTCTTTGCATTAGTCCTCCATCAAAACAAATGCAGTAAGTTCAAAAATTCTGCAGAATTGCTGAAGAGATCCCTCTCTTTCATTCATCAACCAACCTCACCACCAAAGAGAGTTGGCCTGTCAATGATCGTGAGCGCCCCCTCAAGATACTCGATGGAGCGTCCATACGTACCCTTCTCGTAAGCCTTTTGACCCAATTGAAACATCAGTTGGGCCATCTTTCTCTGCTCTGCTTGCTCCTTGGCCAACTACTTGCAAATACCAAAACAAACCATCTTCAGCATCACTTCTAGCCAACATAAACAACAGAATCCAATTTAATAAACTTAGAACTCCACGTTTATGCCATCAAAATCAGTCCCATAGCTGTATCTTTATGCTTTTCTTCACATAACTACTAATCCTTGCAATTTTTATGAAATTAAACAAATGCTTAAACCTGATTACCCTGTTTGATCACTGAGAAGAATTATAAAGAACTCTTACTCGGCTAAGTGGAACAAAAAAAAACCCTAATAGGAGAAAAACTTGGGTGCCGGTCGGTATGGCCACGTGGTGCCCGACCACGTATCTTGGTCACTCAAAAGTGTTTTAGACAGTCCAGAATTCTTCCCCCTTTCTATCCTCTTTCTCTATTTGCAATCTTGGCCGTCCAAAACACTTTGGACAGCCGAGATGCGCGGTCAGGTACCACGTGAATATTCCCGACTGGCACCCAAGTTTTCCTCCATACTAGGGGGTGTTTGCTTCTGATGAGTTTAAATATAGATTAATCAAACACCCGTGTCACGCAATTTCCCAAACCCAAAACGATATTACAATGCCACATTTAGCTAGGGCTGATAAATGAATCAAATCCTTCGAGTTAGAGCTCATGTTCGCTCGTTAAAAGCTCTTTTGAGATCAATTTGTGACAAGAAACCAAGTTTGAACATTTTTTTCAAGCTCATTAAGCTTCTGAACGAAGCTCAATCTACTTGGTCAAAAAATTCAATCTTCCATGATCTGCCCGATTAAAATTCGTATGAGATTGGTCCGCTTCGTAAGCAAGCCAAACCAACATAAGTACTTAAAGAGTTGAAGTAGTACTTTACAATTCTCAAAATTCGAAACCCAAAAGCCGAAGGAAAAACCAACAAACCTTTTCGAGCTCTTTTCTGACTCTACTCCTCTTCTCCTCCTCCGTCTCTCCCTCTCCTCCACCACCACCACCACTCTCAAGCCTACTTACCAACTCCTCCGCCTTCATCTCCAACTCTCTCATCTCCTCCGCCTCCCTTAATCTCTCCCTCACCGCCTCCTCCCAATCAAACTCATCTATCAACTCTTCCTCCTCCTCCTCTTCTTCTTCTTCTTCCCCGTCCAAATCGTCGAAATCGGCCGCATTATTCGCCTTCGAATTAGCCTTCCCCATATCTCCAACTCTCTGACCCCGACTCTCCTTTTCGGAATCGAAGTTGTTGACGGAGATGTGGTGGTAAGGATGGTTTTTGTTGAAGAGGCAAAAAACGATGTCGGATGGTATGGGGCGAGTCTTACGGTCTAGAAGTATAGGAGGTGGCGATGTCAGGTCTAGGAATAGTGCTGGGTTTCCGAGCACGGCGGCCATGTCGTCGGCGAAGAGAGAGAGAGAGAGAGGTGGGAGGGAGGAGTGAGATATGGAGGTAAAGAGACGAGAGTGGATATTTTTGTTTTTGGCTGGTTTGGGTTGTGGAAAGACTGAAAAGACCATAGAAGATTTGGATTTTGTTGCATTTTTCTTTAGGGGAGTGATTTCTACACCCCAAATTGATAGCCACACCCCTTTTTTGTCTTTTAGTGAAATTTTTATGTGTAAAATCTTCACTAAAAGACAAGAAAGGGGTGTGGCTATCAATTTGGGGGGTGTGAATATCAATTACCTTTTCTTTATCAACTCAACATCAATGATTCTCATTCAACCAATTCCATCCCAACATGCAACTATGAGAATTTTACACACCCGGTTCGCAAAACAAAGTATATAAATTTATGTTTTTTCTCTCCCCAAAATACCCATTGTTTTGAAATGCAATTATTACTTTATACACTTCAATTCACTTTTTCCTCCACTTTTGATTTTGAATATATGAATAAAGGGAAAAAAAAAGGGAATAGAATATTTTTCCCCCTTGCCTAGTCAAATTAGACAAGAATTTTGTGGCATCTAAAAAGGAAAAAATGACCAAAATTATGGAAGGAAGAAGTAAAACCAAAGCAAGTTATTACAATCCTTTTGTTCTATAAGTATACATAAGCAAAACAAATAAGAGTAGAGAGAAGGGGATCTCAAAAGTCTAAAGTTTTAGTTTGATTGGTAGTTTTGGGAAAAGTTTTGGAGATAATATTTTCATATAGTGTTGTGTAATTTTTCATCTTTAGTCAATTTTTTCAATATTTTAATAATTTTTATTTACTTTTTGAATAGAGATATGCAATATACATCCAAAAAGTAAAAACTAAATACTAAATAATTTGATAAATAATTATTAACGACGAAAAAACATGGATAACGAAACAACGAAAAATTTTGGAAGATAAATTTCCAAAATTTAAAACCAAACAAAGTACGCAAAACTAAAAATGCAAAAAAAAAAAATAAAAAAAAAAATATATATATATATATATATATATAGGAGAATGATCTCCTAAGGGAGTCCTTAGCCAAATTTGGTGCGGACCTCACCATTCCAGATCAAATTTTGACGATCCGAACCGCTCAATGTTTTTAAAATGCATTTTTAAGGGTCTACGCGGAAAATCTTCAAAAAAAAATACCCGGAAGGGCTTGATCCACACAGTTTTCGGTAAAACTGTACATATGTACAGTTTTACCGAAAACTGTGTGGATCAAGCCCTTCCGGGTATTTTTTTTTGAAGATTTTTCGCGTGGACCTTGGAAAATGCATTTTAAAAACATTGAGCGGTTCGGATCGTCAAAATTTGATCCGGAAAGTTGAAAAAGGCCTTGGTCCGCACCAAATTTTGTATAAGGGCTCCCTTAGGAGATCGGCTTCCTATATATATATATATAAAGTTAAGGGGAACAAGACTTACGCACGCTTCTTAACCGTCCATTTTAACAAATTAATGGTTCGAATCTCAATTTCACTTTTACCGGCCACAGAGCTTTCTTACCGAAAAAAGAGAGTATAAAATTCAGACCGTCAAAAATATTTTTAAACGATTAAGATACACCGTCCGTGCATCATACATAAACAGAGTTGCATGTACATCGCTTTTTCGTTTTTTTATTATTGTTGCTCACATTTGTGTCATTTGATTTTCCCTCCATTCCTTTTCTTCTATCGAGTACAGAAACCATGGAAATAGAAATCTTTCTTTGACTCTCGATTCCAGTGAGTTGATTACGTTTCCATGACGCCAAACCTCACATGCCTCAGCAGTCAGCTCCCTTTCCTCACGCCGTTCGCGGCGTTGGTGGCCTCCCCTGTTGCTTAATGGTGGTGGCTACTAGCGGTAGTGTACCTTACTCCTTTCCCGGTAAAGTTCCTCTCTCTCTCTCTCTCTCTCTCTCCCCAAACACGCATACCCACCACCCCACTTCCCAAAATTACGAAGCTAGATCCTTTCTTCATCTCAAACAACATCAAAACAATGAAACCCTCTTCTTCTCGCTTCCAAAACACCAAGAAGGTCATTTTTAGCAAATACCCTTTTTCCATTTTTCCCTTGCAAATATCTTCACATACACACACAGAATTCATACCTATACAATTGCAAATGCATTGTTTTTAACGAATTTTGTGTTGACTCGCAGACATTTCGAATGGGTTTATGGTCAATTTGGATATCTGGGATTCTCTTGATTGCTTTCTCCTTCTATGCTACCCAGAAGCTTCCTTCATCAATTAAAGACCAGATCAAGAATACCCAGCTGATTTTTCCCCATGATCAAAGCGATTTCGGCACTCCAAAAATTACTATATTCACGGCGCCTAGCCGCCCTTTCAGTGGTTCAGTTGGGGCAAGGCAGGTTCAAGCCATTCGATCTTGGATTGGTTTGTCCCCAAATATCACAGTTGTTCTGTTCACAAAAGACCCCTCTGTTGTTTCTTTTGCAGGAGAATTTGTTTCTAGGGTTTCAGTTGAACCTGATATCGATTTCACGTAAGGCCTTTTCGATGCTAAGCATGCACAGTTTAATACTGTTGGTTTCTTTGCTAATACAGGAGTCTCTTTGTAATTTTGTTTCTTTTCAGTTCAAGACAGTTTTTTTTTTTTTGGGTAATTCAGTTCAAGACAGTTGCTTTGTTGTAGAAAATAGTACTTAACTTTAACGTGCCTATTTGAACTGAAGTGAGCAATTACCTATAGGCTATAGCATTTTTTCTTCATTAATGAAATTTGTAGGAGGGGACATGAGATGAGACTTGTGGTCACATAATAAAAATAACATTAGGGCATTTGAAGTTCTTGTGTTTCAATGCCAATTGAAATAGAGAATCCCTTATTTCAAGAGACAAAAAAGGCTGTACCAACCAAATGTTAGGGATATGGGGAACCCTCACACAGGATAAGGGGAAATGAATGCAGGAAACATAAGAATTGAAGCAAAATACAAGAACAGCTTATTTACGCGATGCACCCACTATGGGCTCCGTTCACGTTTGTTGTGGGTGTTTCACTATGGTGGAGAATAATACAAGAGATGTGTTGGTCTTGCCATGTCTGCACATAGGGGGTTAGAATTTGGATCCACGACATGCATGGGAAGTTGCACAATACCATTAGGCTCCTCATTCCTTATACCAAACTCATTGGGTTGTGAACTTGTTGCATAGTTTTAATCCGGTCTATTTATTCCAAAACCAAAAGGAGAGACCCATCGGGAAAGTCTATATGCCTGAAGGTCTAAATGCTTTTACTAGTAATTTATCTTTATTAGTGCTTAGGTATATACAAGGTTTAGAGGCGTTTGATTTTGCTGTTCTGAGAGGTTTTTAATACGTCAACTGTGTTTATGTTCATTTTCCATTCCCCTCCAGATATCAATAACCCATAAGTTGTGCAAAGGTTATATCCCTCTTAGTTGTAAATTCACTTTATTTGGATAGTGTTGTGTACTGTCAATGAAATGTTGAGTGGTTACAGATGAGAAATAGAAACAACAGAAAATAGTAATATGGGATAAATAAAGGAATGCGTTATTGGCATGTAAGGTAGAATATCAACTTCATTCGAACTGCAATAGATGTTGATAGCATGTCAGAATTTAAACTCTTGTGCTTCACGGAGTAAAATACCGAGAACATTCCGGTCACAATCACCATATCCAATATATTGATGCAGAGTTTTGTCCTGGAGCATTATCTTCACCATATGGCACGGTGTGTTGCAGCAATTCTTACAATTTGAATATCTAGAAATGTTGTAATTGAATGTTCATCGTTGGTTCTATTCTGCTCTTTCAAAATTTCTAAGTCAATCTTGCTGGGGGAAAACAAAATCCCTTAATCTCCTGTTGTGTGTCCACAATTGCGTAGGTTCCTTGGTACGCCGTTCTTTCACTCAATGGTTGCAAGATCACTGGCATCGCTATCAGATATATCTGTTATTATTGATCCTGAAACCATTCTCTTGCCCGACTTCATTTCGACTCTAAGTTATGCTCACAAACTCGACCATGATTGGCTCCTTGTTTCTTCCTCAAGACATGTTTCCTACTTTCCGTTTCACTTGGATGAAGACGGGAAACATTGGCTGGGAGAGGATGGCAAACAGATTAGAACCAAAAAGGTAGGAAATAGGTATCTTATGTAGATTTGACGTGGGTGGCTTGTGGGGTAACTTCCATTAAAATCGTACTCTCTTCCATCAGTTGCAGGGGTTTCTTTCTCAGGCTTGGCAATGGAAGCATTGCGAAGAGAGGATGCTTCTGGCTTGGAACAATGGAGACGTTCCTTTGCATAATGGAGTGCTTCCTCCTTTCTTGTTTGGAAAGGAGCTCCACAACCATTGGGTTGTTAATGAGGCCCTATCATCTGACTACAGATTTGTATTTGATGCAAGTTGGTCCATCTCAAATTTCTATCTAAATCCTCTTGAGCATGGGTCTTCTCCATCGTTTGGAGGTTCCAATGTTACAAATAGTGGAAACAGAAGTTGGGAGAGTGTAGGAAATTTGCATCTTGGATCTATGTACGGAGCATTATCTTTCCGTGAAGCTAACTACTCCAACATGGTTAAATTTTGCATGTGCAACGGGCAATATCTTTTCGTGAATCCTGCAGAAACTACTGTTTACCCATTTGGACACCGGGATTCTTTGAGCTTAAGGAAGGAAAAGATCTTGGGATCCAGGAGTGGGAAGAAAGTTGTGGATTGTGTCAACGGTTTTAAATCACTAGATGTTACTCGGGACTGCTATGTGAAGGACCAATTGAAGCCCTCCATTTCACTATCTCTTCCATTAACCCTAGAGACGCTCCTTTCTGGGCTTTCAGACAAGAATAAAACAATTGTTCTAGCAGTTGCCGGCTATAGTTACAAGGACATGCTAATGAATTGGGTCTGCAGATTAAAACGTCTCCTCATCTCAAACTTTGTGGTTTGCGCTCTTGATCGTGAAACATATGAGTTTGCTGTTTTACAGGTAATCTAGTTTTTCACCCCAGGTTTCAACTCACACATACATGGCCCTTTTTTTCTGTGATGTCTTCTATTCATATGTTGGAAGTCCATGAGCATAGTATTGAAAGATTACATTTCTATTGCGGTGATTTATATCTTCATTTAGGTTTAACTCTTTCATTCTCCCGTAGGGCCTTCCTGTTTTCAAGGATTCACTTGCTCCAACCAACATCAGCTTTAATGACTGTCACTTTGGAACACAATGCTTTCAGAGGGTGACCAAAGTGAAGTCCCGATTGGTTCTGCAGATACTGAAGCTGGGTTACAATGTGCTTATGAGTGATGTTGATGTCTATTGGTTTAAAAATCCATTGCCCTTTCTTTACTCTTTTGGACCTTCGGTTCTAGTGGCACAATCCGATGAATACAACGTAACAGGTTGATACCAAGAACCATAAACTTAAAAAACTGCTCTTTTTTATTGTTCTTTTTATAGCAAGGGGAGATAAATTAAACTTTAATGACGAGCGAAATTCATAGACTAGATGAGTGGAGTACCTTAGTCTAGAATTCTGATCTAAATCCTTGGTTTAGTTTTGCTTTCTTTCGTCTAAAACAAGAAGGAAAACGTATATTGAAAGTTATTGATAGTTGTCTAAAAAATTCAACCTGAATTATCACTATAACTGCTAGGTCTGCCCCGTTTTGAAATAAACGTTTTCATGCTTAGTTACATAGGGTCCACCTATATGCATGGCCTATTTGGGGGCTGTAGGGTTTCATGTGAGAGTTTCCAGACATAGTTGGCTCACTGTATTCTCTCATTCCATAGTGAGATTGCTCTGCTGCTGATCTGTTTCCTGTTCCTGTTTAAGTATTCCATAAGAGCAGTTAACAAATATGTCATAAGGCAAAAAAAAAAAAAAAAAAGGGAATAGTTGAGGATCCTCTATTTGGTTATTCTTCAAGTATAGTACTCATTTTCTGAACTTCTTTGCATGGACTCTGGCATCTTTTCTGCAGGACCCATAAATGTACCTCGACGCTTAAATTCTGGGTTCTACTTCGCTCGTAATGATGGTTCAACAGTCGCTGCACTGGAGAAGGTAGTGAAGCATGCAGCTACATCCAATCTCTCAGAGCAGCCAAGTTTCTATGACACATTATGTGGGGAAGGTGGATCCAATCGTGTGGGCCATGACCAGTGTTTTGAACCTGAAACAAATCTGACTGTTCATTTTTTGGACAGAGACCTCTTTCCAAATGGTGCATACAAAGGTCTCTGGGAGAAAAATCCAAAAGCGAGCTGCGAGAAGGAGTGTTTCGTTCTTCACAACAACTGGATCAGTGGTAGGAGGAAGAAGTTGGAACGGCAGGTGTCGTCAGGCCTATGGGAATATGATATTAACTCGAGGATGTGTGTGCAAAATTGGCAAAAGGCTAAATTCAGTAGTTATTTCTGAAACTTGCAGATGCTGCCTTATCTTGTCTACGACTCTACTTGGCTATTATTCAGATGCTGTCGATAATCTTTGGATTTATCACTGGTCTTATCTTAGAAAACTTTTAAATAAGAAGCCGGCCAAGATGTTTTCCATAGTTATATGCTCGAATCATTTTAAAACAACGTAATCTATGATCGACTTCACAACTTCCGGTGACATGGCATTACAATGCTAATGGTGTAAACTTGGGGGGAAGAGGAAGAAGTAGAAATAGCTGGGATTCTGGGGAAGAGAAAGAGAGAGAGGAGAATAAGCAGAACAAGGGACAAAATAGAGGTAAGTTTAAATTCATCCTTCTAGCGAATAGCGATTGTAAAAAAAAAACACGAGTTAAATATACCATCTACATCTGATGTATGCACAATGATGAAACTAAAATTCTTACTTCTCTTGGTTTGAGCCTCTTCCCCATAAAATTTGTCTGACATTGTCCTCCATCCCTTACAGCGAAACAACTGGAGTTTGGGGTTGCTGGCTATGCAGAAGATATGGGCTGTTTGTTGGGGTAACTTCCTTCCAGTAACAGATAATCCAAAAGAAAGGATATGTTGGGATATGCTACCATTTCTGTGAACTGGAGGGTATTACAGTGAGGATAATCCATGCAGAAGGGCATGAAGAGTGATATTTAAACAAGGGTACTGCATCTGTGTTTATGGGGAAATATCCAGGGAGGTGTGTGGCCAGACCACAAGTCTTCAGACAACCACATGAATCTCTTTTATTGCAGACGAAAAGCTGTTGCGTAGTCAAGAAAACTATGTAATCTCGTCGACAACTGCATCTAAACTGAAGCTCCAGATTAGAAAAAGCGTCAAGTAAACCTAATCTGCCGAGGGCAAAGAAGAGTTGTCAGATGCGAAGATTGTTGGATGGAGGTGGTGAGTGTTCGGAGGATTCAGTTTGTCGAGCAAAGGACTTCTATGAGTCCCAAGAAAGGTGGACGGGGTGTTTGCGGAGAAAATGCCAAAGAGGGACGAACTAGCCTTTTGTACCCCTAATCCAAAAGCCAAAAATGTGGAGGGCACTGGAGGGGAGCCCAGCCTAAATTCCATACTTGAGATCTCTCCGTGATTTGTTTTGTCTGCTATTTGCTCAAGTAAGTGTTTAGCTGCCTGTACTCTTTAAATGCTATTCTACTTCTGGCATTATTTTTAGACCCTCTGAGGGATTATTTCCATTTCTGGCTGTTCGATGTTGGATCATGATATTCTACAGTAGTTTAGTGTGCTCCCAGGTTTTTGAGTACTTCAAGTTGAAATTGCTCATACTTTGTGCGGCAAGATTATAAGAGATGAGCACCTAAGCCTACCATGAAAATCATAGGGAATTGAGAATACTAATGTACATATAGAATATCTATAATGATGTGATTGAGTTGTTCAGTTATAATTTGAAACAGTGGCCCCATGGAGAAGTTTTCTGCTTACAAAAAGTTACTGTTTATTTTACATAAAAAACCAGCAAGTATAGTACTTTCCTCAGCATATGATTTTTGGTGGAATATAGGATACAAATGATCTCTATTAGAGCTGTACTTAAATCAAAATTTAGCTGCAAAAGGTCTCCCATTTTGTATGCAGTGATTAAAGCAAACGAATCCCTGGTTTTACTTCAGGGTTTCCTGTTAGATTAGCTCTCCTGTGCACCCATTTAAAAGGCTAGAAACAACAATTTTTTTGACTCAGCCTCTTCCTCTCCATTTCAAGCTTCTGTGCATGCTAGTTTTTTATTCTGTACTATCTCTAAATACTTGAAGCACTCCGCTCCAAGCTCCTCCTGCCTTCTCATACAATCAGTAGCCAACTCCAGCCTCTCATGAAATTTAACTTTACTAATAACTTAAGCCACCATGACATACAAGATATGTTACCTCAAGGGATTGGTCGAGTGGGAGTACGGGGTTTGTCACGGAGCTTGTAGGTTCGACTCTTGCTGTCAACAAAAAACTCTTGGGGTACGGGGTTTGTCACGGAGCTTGTAGGTTCGACTCTTGCTGTCAACAAAAAACTCTTGGGGTCACTGGAGGGTTGCCCGGTTGTAAACCTTAGAGTCTTGAATTAGTCAATGTGTGCTGAAGCTGGCCCAAACCACTTGATTACAAAAGAAAAACATCGTTATACATGGTATTTATTGTGGTAATGTTTTTCATCGAAGTGCAAGCAGTTGGAATTGTCTTTCAGGTTAGTGATGTAATTGTTGGTTCCTTGTTCAAGAAGTTTTATGTCGACAAGGATTGCTCTACATCGCAGCAACAGCGGCTGTTGTTGAACAGCCATTGTGCCCTAAGATGGGCTTTAGGTCACTGTCAATATTACTACTAATTCTCTGCATTTTTTCCCGCCATTGGAGAATGATAAGGAGATTCCAGCCATTCGTGTAATATGATATTCTTGCCTGACTCAGTCTCTCCACTTTTGCAGCTCATCTATCAACAGGGAAAGATGCACTTCTAGTCAAACATCATCCTTGGCTAAACCGCTAAAGCTTGCTGCATTTTCCAGAATACATTTGCAAGTGGGTACTCCTTTTCCATGATAAGAGTTCTTGATATTGAAGTCATTTAAGAAGTACGTTTTTGGAGCGAATTTTTTTTATAGGTATTTTGTTCTTTTAATTTAGAATGTAACAGCAGTAATCCTAGAATTATAAAGAAAAAGCACTCAGCTCTGTTGTCATGTAGGAGTATTATGTGACTGCTTCACGTGTTACAATGTACTTAGACTTCGAAGGTATGGATGATTCATTTACAGATAAATTGACAAAAAAATATACTATGTATTTAGCTTCTTCACTTGAGATGCAAAGACACTGCCAATTTTCAATCACGTGGTCTATTTGTAGATTTGAGTTTCACTTCTCATGGACATCGTTTACTGGAAACTTCAAACATTCCTGCTGTTGCGTGCTATGCCCCAAACTCTCTCTTAATCATTTTCATAACTTTGTCTCTTTCCCCCCCCCCCCCCCCCCGGTTCGACGGTCAAGACTGTTTAGACTAGCTTACGTGCACCTTGAATATTCTCCCTCTAGTCCAGTCAAAGTGACCATCCATGTCGTGATTATGAGATTCTCGTCACATTGTTGAGTTGTGATGTGTTTTGGTGTTACATAAGAATACTATCGTACTTATGAAGGGATGTACCATGCGGAAAATTTTAGATAAATCAATCAAACACACTGTAGTTTGAGGCCAGCTAGCCTCAAGGGTTAGTCCAGTTGGTTGTTGGGTTTACTTCTCATCCAAGCCTTGAATATTCTCCCTCTAGTCCAGTCAAAGTGACCATCCAAGCCGTGATTAGGAGATTCTCATCACATCGTTGAGTTGTGATGTGTTTTGGTGTTAGATAAGAATACCATCGTACTTATGAAGGGATGTACCATACGGAAAATTTTAGATAAATCAAACAAACACATCGTAGTTTGAGGCCAGCTAGCCTTAAGGGTTAGTCCGGTTAGTTGGTGAGTTTACTTCTCATATAATTGAAAAAGTTCAATTCTTGGGGTTATGCCGCAGAAAAATAATTTCTTGGAAATCACCTAGTCATAGCCTGCATGATCTGTCTTTGATTGGATCGGAGAAGAGATTAGTTGATGTACACTTAAACTAGACCAGACGCTCTGACCGTTTGAATCGGGAAAATAAAAGTTTGAGGCCAGCTAATTAATGGAAAGATCGAGCAGGACAACTTTTGGAATTACTTCATTTGTCTGTTCAAATTCATTCCTAACTTCTAAGTGGATTGGAGTGGTGAAAAAGTGAGCAGAATCTCACATACCAAATTGTTAGGCACACGAATCAAGGACTCAGTTATCCTATCCACCTCACATATGTTTCCACAGACCCCCCCAAAATGGTTCAAAAATCCCCATAGGATATGATTCAGAGAATGAAAGCATATTTTGTTTGCTTTCTCATCTGTGTTTAAGCCCCAACTGGAGTATTATATAGTAAGGGATTCGAATCCACCAATTCTCACTACTTTATGAATACATGGAGACACGTATGAAAGTGAGCACTTTATCCTCACTCTTTGTTCTCGAATATGAATATGACATGGAAAATGATACTTATAAAGTATGGAGCAGAGCAGACACCGATCCGTATTTAATCACATGTGAAAAGGAGAAGAATTTGGGTGCCGAGCGGGTACGGGTGATGTGATGTTGAACACATCTCTGTCGTCCAAAAGTATTTCTCTACTATCTAGTTAGTTGATCCAAATAGATGTCGTTGTTCCGTTTAAAAAAACATGATGCTATTGAGTTCTTTTTCTTCACTTCTCATTGTGGAGAAAACTGCAATATAATTGTTAGTTTGTAACGCTTCTCTCATATGGTATGAAACCTTAACTGTTGTATCCAAAATACCGTTGTGAATTGTCAACGACTTTAACAGTTCAAAATAAATTTTACGGTCAAGGTTTATGAAATTTTTATTCCAATGGAATAAAGAAAAGGTAGAGTGGTAATGAGGCACATTGCATTTGCACCAGTCACGAATCATGCAATGGATCATTTACGAACCATTTTATTCCCTTCTACTTTTCTTTCTTCCTTCGAAAATTCGTTTATACTCCAAGATCCATATACAATTGGAAAAAAATCCAAGTGTGAAGTATCCAGATCTAGAGAGGTCCTCCCTCTAGAAGACTTTCAAATACTTCGTTCCTAAATAAGTGTCCCCTACAAAATTAAAGACGTGTAATTTTTGAAACAAAAAATAAAGTATATCTATGCATAATTAAATATCTAATTCATTGCGAAGAAATTGACGAAATTATTTATGGAAATATTTTATTTTTTGATAAAAATTTATACACCTTTTTGTAAGGGACACTTGTTTAGTGACGGAGGAAGTATATAAAAAAGAAAGTACTTCCTCCATCCCAAAATGATAGTCCCTTTTGGGATTGCGTGTCATTTCCAACGGTTTATATCTTTTAATGTGAACCTCAAAAAATATGCATTATGAATCTTGTTTGATATATCTTAATTAGTTCTATTACAGAAAGTTTTCAAAATCATAAAAGATATTATATACTAAAAGATATAAGCCATTGAAAATGAGGATTTAGGGTTGCTGTTGTGAACCCCTGTGCACAGCAGGTATTGCACAATCCGGGTCGTTCATTGCTCGGATGGACAACCAAAATTTCACCTCGACACGTTTGCATCCGAAATGTTCGTCGTCGTGTGTGCAAGATGAAATCTAGGCCGTCAATCCAAGCCAACGGACAATCTGGATGTGCACAACACCTGCTGTGCACGGGATTGCACAACAACAACTCCAGATCATGAAAATGACACACAGTCCCGACAGAGACTATCATTTTGGGATGAAGGGAGTATATTCTATTAGGGAATTGAGACCCATGGGCATGGCGTCTATTCTTACGATATTTAATTTCAAAGCAGATAAAAGCCACTGCCATTTGGACCCGGCCGACAGCTCTTTCTCTTGCAGAATGTGGATGGACACTATTGCTCCACATTTTGTGAGGGTGTGAAGAATCTGATCACAAACCAATTCTTGATTCTTCTTTCTTTTTGTTTAATTATTTAGAACCAATCGCAACCTTAAGTCGACTGTGGAGATGAATGGCTCGGATGAGCGCTACACGCTGTAACGGGGGGGGGGGGGGGGGGGGGTTAAGGACCCCAGATCCCATGCATGGTAGCTCCACCACTGATAATGCTTCCATATAGAAAGTGACCGATACATTACCAATTGACTCTAGCACCATAGGTAGAGAGAACTGCATACACGGATAAAAATTTTGCAACTAGATGGCTGACGCCAACTACAACGCTTTTGAGTACTATTGATTCAGGTGCATGTTCAAATCTGTAACTCAACTATGCAAGACAAAAATTTAAATTTTACTGTGTATGTCAATAATTTGCAAATTGCAACTTATGAAGTTATAAATCATTCGGTTCATCAAAATAAACTCGTGGTTTATCTTCTTCTGTGGAATTAGATTAGAGTAGGGCTGAAAATGAACTAATATATGTTTGCAAATTGTTCAAGGCTCAACTCTGTAAGGTTTATTCGTGCTTGAATATTCACCTATTAAAACGAACTGAACCTGAGGCTCAATTTTAAGCTCGTTTAATAAATAAATCGAATATGAACCTGGCAATATTCAGCTCGATGAGGCTATCGAATTTAGAGTATACGTATATAATGAACATTTGATATGCAAAAACTTATGTAAGAATATACCGAATTTTTTTTATTACTTGTCTATTTGTACTTTTTAAATGACTTTGTATGTGTGTGAACTCGTTATTATTTATTTTAGATAATCGGATGTCTGGTCAGCTTACGCGCACTTCGACTAATTTTAGGACCCTGGAGGTAACGATTGGGCATAACCCCAGTGGCCTCAAGAGTTTTGCTGACGATGAGAATCGAACCTGAGACTTTAGGTGTGCGGGACCAAACCCCTAATCGCAAGACAAGTTGCCAATCTCTTGGGGTTCATTTTAGAAATATTATTCGCAACTCTAGAACTATATGCTAGCATAAATAAATCATTCATTTGATCTTTTAAGGTTTGTAAACATGCTCAAATTCGACTCGAACATAACCAATTCGACTGGAGTTTGACTAGCCAAATGTTTGGACATGGGGTTGTTGTTGTGCATATGAGATGCACAACAGGTATTGTGCACCATCCGAGCCGTCCGTTATTCGGATACAAAGGTATCGAGGTAAAATATAAATCGTCCATCAGAGCAACGAACGGCTCGGATAGTACACAACACCTACTGTGCATCCCATGCACAACAACAACCCCAAATCCCAAATTTTTATCGGGCTCGAATTGGGGTTCGCTAAAATAATTCGGGTTCACTAAAATCTCACTCATTTTTAGGTCGATTCGCTCATATTCAGTCCTAGGTTATTCGAGTGGTGTGTATACGGGATTATTCGAAACCCATTTGGTACGTAATTAAGGGCGGGCCCCAGTGGATTCCAACATAACCATCAACACACCGGTCACATACTAATAAGCACGTCAATGGTAGTGACACGTGTGGTCCCACACGCTTTTGAAAAAATCCCACAAAACGACAGCCGACTTGGATAGTATAGATGGGGTAAACCTACGGGTACATAAGGCTAGAGACAGAAAATGTACCGAGCTGCTTGGGGGACCAACTTTTAGGCCCCACACGAGCGATCCGAATCATTCATTATTCTTAGAACATTTTTTCGAAGGGCCCCACAAAATTTCAACTCAATCAGACGGTTAGAAATTCTTAAACCAAAGTCCCACAGCTCAATCAAATTTTTTTTGATTGAAACGGTGGGACTTTGGTTTAAGCACTTCTAACTGTCCGATTGAGCTGAAATTTTGTGGGGTCCTTCGGATAAATGTTCTAAGAATAATGAACGGTTCAGATCGCTCGTGTAGAACCCAAAAGTGGATCCCCCAAGCAGCTCGGTACATTTTCTGTCCCTAACTTCTGTACTCCAAGTCGGGTCCGTATAGATGGGCCATTGCCTAATGTTCCCATTAGATTTGTCCATCTGGGGCCCAATCCTACGTGGATTTTAACCGAATATCTCTAATTCGAAAATCAGCTCGTAAAAAGCAATTCAAAGTGTTATTCACCCAAAAGGGAAAATGTAGAATCAGATATACCCATCAAAACACTCTTAAAATGTTGTTCCATGGCATATAGGCATTGCTGTCACCACTAAAAATAAAGATGATGCAAAAAATATTGCTCAAGAATCCATATACTCTTGATTGATTTCGGAAGTTTATCTCATACACTACTACAAAAACCTTAAATCATGACAGTAAAAAAGTGTCATTAAACACAAGAGATGACAGTTTAAAAAAACGAAGATGGTTTTAAACAGTCATCTTATCTATCCTCCATTCCCCAAAAAAAAAAAAAAAAACCAATTCTAGTTTGACCACGTGGCTCTCGCGTGGCTGCCTATTGGATCCCACATGGCGCCCCCTTGTGGCGGTTGTATGGTGCCTACGTAGCACTTGTGTGGCGAGCTAATATTTGCTTACCCTAAGACTCGAACTCAAGACCTTGCGTTCCTCGCGCGCGCATGTAATACTCTTGTTGACAAAAGACCAACACAAATATTTATACTATATTTTCGAAAAAATTTAAGCTGAACACTTTTAATGTTAGTTTTAGATTTAAACTGTTACCTTAGACATTGAAAATATAAGATGACGGTTTTAAACTGTCATCATATACGTTTAATGACGTTTTTTGACCGTCATCTTTTATGATCAACCTCAATGTCGATTCTAATTCAAACTGACATTAAAAGGTTGTCCGTATGAGCTTCTGGAAGCACCTTGCTTTAATGTCGATTGTAAACAAAAACTAAAGAAATAGATAACAATGTCGACGCTTTTATTCTAAACCGTCATCTGATATCGCAAAAATGACATGCAATTTTTAGGATAGATTAACATCAAAACTGTACCCTCATATTTTCGATGTGTCGTCTTTAACCATTTTTGTAGTAGTGATAGCTTGCGGAAATCTTTTCCGGTGCTGAATCTCTTGAAGTATATATTATAGTGTTTTCGGTAATGTTGTTTCAGCCAGTTTATTGTCCTGCAAAACAGGCCTTGACGTCTCTCAGACTCCCGTAGGTATGGAGAGTAGACAACGTTTTATTTATGATTGTAATATTGACGATGAAAATGCTGACATGGCACAAACCGTAGCTAGTCCTAAGCTAAGTTAATTTACTTTGGTTTTTTGGTGCCTCAATACGGTTCAAGATTATTTGTGAATTTCTAACCCTTCCCTTAAAATAAAATAAAAAAATTATGCCAATAGCTTCATGATTAATGGGGAAATTTCCTTCGCATACTATTCCAAAATTCATGAGAGATTTTCAAGTTTTATCTTGCATCAAATCCATACTCTGAGCTCCTTCGGTAGCTACACGTCTGATAAATTTTTGAACGAAAACTACAAGGCAAAAAATATATATATATATTTAGCGAAAATTCCCCTTCAATAAATTAAATTAAATCAACGAAACAGTCAAAAATCAAATGATTCCTACCTGATTGGAACTGTTGATCGCAACAAGTAGGTAAATTTGGCGTTTTTCTTTCTAATAAAAATGACCTTCATAATTGGCTTGTTTACTTTATGTTGCTGTTAATTGCTCAAGTGGATGTCATACGTATGCAAATGGAACCAAGCAAAGTGCATGATTCTTTGAGAGGATAAGGAGATAAAGGTAGGATATGCTTTGGGCCCTTAAAATGTTGGAATTTATCCCACATCGGTTAATAATCACCTCGAAAGCTAGTATATGAGTCTGGGCGGCCTCTCCACTCATTGCCAATTGGTTTTGAGTTGGATGCTTTGACATTGTATCAGAGCTTTTCCCCTTTGTTTGTGCCATAGTTGCACTTTGTTTCGTTGTGATCCGTATGTTCCGGATCCTTTGTTGACCTCTCCACGTGCGAGTCAGGGGTCGTACGTGCGGGGGAGTGTTGGAATTTATCCCACATCGGTTAATTATCACCTCGAAAGCTAGTATATGAGCCTGGGCGGCCTCTCCACTCATTGCCAATTGGTTTTGAGTTTGATGCTTTGACATAAAACAAAATACCTAAATAGAATGACAAAGAAGTTGAAAAAGACACAGTAATAAGTTGCAAGAAGTGTAGGGGTTATCGCAGTAGTTAACCGACTTGCCTCGGTGGTGTTTACCATTATAAAGTCATACGATTGATTCTCCTCAATAGAGATTTATCTCTGGGGTCACCTCATCTCACATAAGGGCGTGAAAGGGATTATGGGAGGGGCCGGAGAGATGAGTCAAGTTTATAAGGACACGCTTCAGTTAAAAA
Organism: Vaccinium myrtillus; assembly: GCA_016920895.1. NCBI lineage: Eukaryota > Viridiplantae > Streptophyta > Magnoliopsida > Ericales > Ericaceae > Vaccinium > Vaccinium myrtillus. Next base: position 28,635,369 of record CM029271.1, on the reverse strand, counting down.
ACAAGGAGTTGAAAGGAGAGGTGAATAAGCTGATTCGGGGGTGTTCCACTAAGTTAGTTTTTTTAATAAACTGGCTTTTTACGGTTTTTTATGTGATGTATTGTGAGAGAATGAATTGTCTCGATTTTTGAAAAAAATAATTTTTTGTTAGTGGAACACCCGAAGAAGGTGGGTTTGGAATTGGATGTGCATTGTGCAAGATCATGCCCTCCACGGCTCCACACTATGAGTGGGATCCACATGCATGGGACACATAACATGTTCCAAGTGGCAGCCATTATTTGGAGTACTGTTCTGCTGGATTGTGGCCTAACATAACCAATCAAAATTAATTAAGGACAACAATTGGTCGTACATTAGCCTAAAAACCCTGAAGTTAACCTTAAAATAGGCAGCAGACAGTTGAAAAAGCAGTGGTAGAGAAAAGGACAAGATTAGCACAAAGTTATGCGACATTAGGTCTATCAGAGCCGGCCCAAAGGTTTGGAGTGCCTTAGGCCTAGTTCAAAAATTGTGCCCTTCAAGTACAACACTTAAATAATTTTTCGAGTAATAATCACTATATGAGAAAACCAAAACAATATAAAGTTCTACTAAATATTACATAATAACGGAAAAATCAAAGGGAACTAGGAACTAGGAAGATCTATTAATCTATATGTATATATATATACACACACCCAATTTTAGAGGGTCGCTTACTACTTACTGGTTGTAAGGTAAGGACGTCGCGACGAAGATTCGATGGACGGACGGACGGCTACGGACGCCGGCGATCGGATTTCGATTTAACCTTCTCCTTCTGGTCTTCTTCGTTTCTTCCTCTTTTGAGTCTTCTCTCTCAGTCTCTCTCTTGCCGTATGATGAGAGAGAGGAGTTGTATACTTCACTTGTATGTATCGTCGTTGCTTTTTCATTGTGATTTTCTTTTTTATTTTTTTTAATCAGTTTTAGCCTTAGGGCCTTTTTTTTAATATTGGGTCATAATGGTTTTTGGGCCTTTTTTTAAATATTGGGCCACAATGGTTGGGCTCTTTTATAACTAATAATAGATTTTTTTTCTTTATTTGGGTCAAAAAAGTGTTCTAGTCAAGTCCATTTGTACAGAATGTTGGAGTGCCCCAAATTTGAGCCATTTTTGGAGTGCCCTAGGCCCAGGCCTTGTGGCCCTTGGGTCTAGGCCGGCCCTGGGTCTAGTACTAGTCTAATGTGTGCGGCTTAGCATGGCAATCTCGCCTAAACCGAGAGTGACCCGACTGAATCGAGCCGATCAGACGGGTTTTAACAGATTTACAAAATGAAGTTGATATATAAATATGGGGAGTGATTTTCACACCCCCCAAATTGTTATCCACACCCCCTTCTTTGTCTTTTAGTGAACTTTTTATGTGTAAACATTTTACTAAAAGACAAAAAAGGGGTGTGGATAACAATTTGGGGGTATATAATCTTTATGCGAAATTCATTGAGGATAATGTCGGAGGTTTATTTTTATACTGTAATTACAAACCACAATGATACTGAAGCATTGATGTGAAATAAAAGAATTAAACACACATTTTTAGATTTTCTATCTATTGTAAGAAAAGTAATAACAACAATATAGAGGATATAAAGGAAATGAACTTTAAAACGTAAAATTTGATACAAATTATATATATATAGAGAGAGATAAAAGATCTTACATAAAACAAAAAAGTTAGGAGATTTTTTGGGCCAACTTGACAAAGATATTAGCAGATGTAAATAATATAAAAAGACAAATTTGTAAAATATGTAAATATTTAGGACCCAAATCACTACACCCTGTAGTGACCTCAATTGCAGGCCATCTATAATCTGTATTTGAGATTGGAACCGTTCAATTTATATATTGCGAATGTTGGGTAGATCATTCATGTAAAAAATTAAATTAATTAAATATATATTGGTAGCCATATGGTCAGATACCATTTGTTTTACGAAAATGGAGGACCAATATCATTTAAAAAATAAATTGTAAGACAAATTTATCTCAGTTATGTGTCTACCAATCTCCGATAATCATAATTTTTCGTACCCATAATGTGCTTAACATTCCAGAAAAAATGAATGATTCTGATTCTGATGCCAAATGAAGATTTCAAATGACCCACAATTGAAGTCACTATGAAGACCCCAAGTCCAATACGATATACGTTTCGCAAATAAAGTAGGAACTATATAGTAGTTAACAAAATTCCAAGTTCCCAAAATTCTTTATTGGCGATGGAGTGCAATTTTGTTCTCCCATTGTCCAAATTAATATGTTAGGAGACCTCGCAAAATTCAACTCAATTGAATATCGATAAGTGATTGATTTAGCTTTTTTTCTTTTTTTTTGCTTCCAAATTTTAAATTGTAGACCAAATAATTGGGCTTTTAAATTAATCAATCACTTACAAATTCTCAATTGAGATAATTTTTTGCATAAACTTCTAACGTGGATAAAGTTTCCATCACTAAAGTTAGGGTGAACAAAATTGTTCGCTTCGCGATGTAACTCTTTTCTATTTATTGTTAATCCAAGCACTTTCGATTGACCATCTCATCACATTTTGGTGTCCAAATTATTGCATTCTACTGTCCTACCCCCATAATGCATTCACGTTCATCGGACATTTCTAGAAACATTTGTTCCTCAATCCGTGCTCCAATTATTCTGCCTAACTAAAAATATTGCAGACTTTATCACATATTATTAGGCCCCCCATAAAATTTTGCGGAATTACTTATCAAACCACATATATATCCTACAAAAGTTACCAAACATAGTCTAATTAATTCCGTGCTGCCGTATGACAGCCACATGGTATTTCAAAACACTCTAAGACCACACATTCTCACGAAATCTACGATTAAGTATATAAACTCTACGTAAATGTTTGATGCTAGAATTATTTGGAGCAGCATGAGACCGTGCTCGGGGAAGCCATACAATGTATTTGTAATCTTGTATGCATGAACTATTCCCCAGTCAGAGAATGGACAAATGGGGCGTTCTTATCTATCCAATAATATCCTGACAAGTAGGAGCCCGGCCTCTAACTATAGAGGGCCCCAAAGCATCTCGGTGGGCCCACGTGCCATGCACAATTAAACGATCACTGTGGGGATTTTTTGGAGGAATATGACTCCAATATCGGCGGGACATGAGCTTCACCATACACGAACTCTGTGATCCTTGGGAGAGCTTACAGATGAAGGCATACACGTGGTGGCCTTTACAACATTCAAGGTTTATTGATGAGTACCTTAAATATCATTTATTTAAATAATTACAGCCAAGAATGGTCAAGTGTTGTAAAAAACAAACAACTCATGCTCTTATTTTTGTTGTTTTGTGTGAGTATTCAAACAGATGTCTAGGTGTTTTTTTTGCCAAATGTCGCGGTATTACTCACTGTCTTTTTTTAAATTGTGTTGAAGTTTTTATTTTTTATTTTTTTATTTCGCATCGGCTTTATTGGAATATGCATTTAACTTGATGAACGGAATATAAAAAGTAAAAAAATTACGATAAAACGACTCAAAAAGTTGGCTAGAAGGGGAATTTTTTTAAAAAGATACTGTTCACTATTTTTTTTTTTACCATCTTATCTTAGCTTTCTTTAAGTTTGGTCCATATAATTAAATTTTTTTATATCTCTCATCAAGATCGAGATGAATAATTAATTTCAAAAAACTTGACGAAAATATAAATAAAATTTCAATAATCACCAATATCCCTGTCTATCTTTGAAGATTAGTCCAAATACATTCTAATATGATATTAGTTGTAGCCAACCTAGAGTATAGGTTATGAGTAAAATCGTACGCTAAACTATTTTTCTTTTGATGGTGCTTGTGGGGTTTTCATTAGAACAATGATACATACACACCCACTCGGACACACTCTGCCACACCCCCTCTCACATGTGAGGGGACCCACCCGGGAGGGACCCACCCGGGAGAGACCCACCCCACATGTGAGAGGGGGTGTGGCAGAGTGTGTCCGAATGGGTGTGTCTGTATCATTTTTGTTTTCGTTATTGGGGCTTCCCTTCAATTGCACGGATATTCACATTTTCTTATAAAGAGTGGTGGTACAGTACATGAAAGAAAACCATAAATTGAACATGAAAAGGCAGCCAAGGGCCGTGATTGAACTGGTGTACTGTGATTAAACCAGTGTACTGAACAGGAAAAGGTAGCAAAGAGCTGTGATTAAACTGGTGTATTGTGCGCACAGTACACCGGTTTAATCACAGCTCTTTGCTACCTTTTCATGGCGCACAGTACACCGGTTTAATCACAACCCTTAGCTGCCTTTTCATGTTCAATTTCTGGGTTTCCTTTCATGTTTCTTATCTTTTTCCTTTCTTCTAATGGCTGGACTGGACAATGTCAATCTCGTGTTTTCGAGAAACAGCTTTGTTTGGTTGAGAATTTTGAGAAGAATATTTTGAGAAATATTTTTGAGATAGTGTTTGGATGGGTTTTTGGAAAAAGTAATAATTAGAGAGAGGTGTAATAATTGGAGAGAGATAGAGAGAGAAATGAAAGTAATGATTGGAGAGAGAGGTATGAGTAGAGAGAGAAATGTGATTAATGATTGGAAATATGAGAGATGAGGAAAGAATCTTTTTGGAAATTTTTTTGGAAATATGAAGTGAACACAGTGTAAACCATTGAAAGTTATTTGGGCAAGGGTGGTTTTAGAGAGGGGTAAGCAACCAAGCAATTCATGAGTAGCTTAAGCATTGACTGGTATTGGATTGTTCAGGTTCCATCTAGGTTTGGTTACTAGATGTAACTTCACTTATTTTGGTTGTGTTAGGCCTTTCTTGTGTGCATTATGTCATTTTCAGTTGTATTTTGTATTTGATACACACGGTAGTTCGTAATATCTCTTATGAAAAATTCTTACTCTTCCATAATAATAAAATAAAAAAACGTAACAAAAATTAGAGTTCAGATTTAATGAAGTTAACATAATAATACTAAAGGTGAGTTCAATAATGTTAGGGTCACAACAACCAACAACACTCACATAGAGATGGGACCCATATGTGGTGCCGACCTGTGGGTCCTACGTCTATGTGAAAGTGTTGTGGCCAATTATTGAGAAACATATATATATATATACACACACTATTAGAGGGGATACATATATATGTATATATATTGTCTTCATCTTAATGCCAAAATACTACTCTTGTTTTCACTAAAAACACCATCAATTTCTCCCTAAATTTCTTGTTTGGTTATCTTTTATTCTTCGTAATTTTTTGTTTAGCTTTTCATCCAAACTAAATCAATTATAAGCCTCGATGAGAGGAATCGGAAAATAAAAAGGAATGTGGACAAAAGTTGAAAAGAGTTTATATAAAATACAAAAAATAAAAAAATACTAGTCGTTCGGTATTTTTTTTAGTGGATTTTTATTAACAAAAATATCAGAGCACAACTCCGGACAATAAGACAAACAAAAATACCGAACAAACAAAAATATCATGTAGTCTATTTAGTTAGGAGAAATAACTTGTTTTTAAAATAATGCAAAATATTTTTTATTCTGTTTAGTCCATTTAATCACACAGTGGAAACACAAGGGTGTAGAAAAATAATTCTAGGAGTCAAACTCATATTATTATGTAATCTTGACTTTATTCCTCCAAAAGATTAAAAGTTTTGAATTCTCTTTTATACCTTATCATCGGGTCCCACAGATTACGGGAATCTTCTGTAACAGACGTAACCTTGTGGGCCCCATTGCCCATTCAACCATCTCCCCCACCCTCCCTCCCTCCCTCCCTCCCTCCACCTTTGGCCATCTCTATAAATAGCCCTCCAATGGTACCTTACATAGGCTTGAGAAGACGCAAACCATCTTCAGCCTTCTCCTACAATCTCCTCTCTCTCCCCCTCTTCCTTTTTCATAAACCTCAAAAGAAAAAACCATGGCACCCTCTCTCAACACTCACAACCTCTCCCTCAAACCCAACGCCGCCGCCATCTCCACCGTCAAGTTCCTCTGCAGCTACGGCGGCAAAATCCTCCCCGTTATCCCGACGGCGTCCTCCGTTACCAAGGTGGCCACACCCGCGTTCTCTCCGTCGAACGCTCCATCTCCTTCTCCGGTCAGTTCACTTTCCCCTTCGTTTCTCATCAAATTTTATTGTAATTAGTTTAGTACTTCTATAATTCAGGTGTCCGAGTCGACGTTTCGTTAGTTAAATCCTACCTTTTGCACATGTATGGATTATTCATGTGTGTGCGTGCGTGTGTGATTACAGAGCTATTGGTGAAACTGGTGGAGATGTGCGGTGCCTCGGTGAGTCTGAGGTGTCAATTACCGACGGAAGATCTGGACGCGTTGGTTTCGATCACCTCAGACGAAGATCTAGCCAATCTCATCGAGGAATACGACCGAGTCGCTTCTCCCAAAATCAGAGCGTTCCTTTCTCCTCTGAAATCCGTCAAAAAGATTTCTCCTCCTCCTTCCGCAACCGCCTCCGTCGCCTCACCGAAATCGATCTACTCGGTTGGCTCGTCTTCTACTAAGCTTTCAAATCGGTGCGTGCACCAGATACCAAAGCCTGTAGCGTATCCGTATCCGTATTCCCAGAGTTATGAAAAACTTGGTACCGGAAAGGTTCATCCGTTCCCGTACTATCAGGGAAACCCTAGTAGCCATGTCTACCTCGTTCACAACGGCAATCATTGGCAATAACAGTGCGGAATTTGGACGTGGACTGAACTTGTCAGTGGACGGTTTTAAGATGAATGATAAATACCACATAGTTTAATCGGAGAAGCAAGATCTAATACACCAAAGGAGGGTTTAAGATTTACAATATGATGTAAAAAGTGGACTGTAAATTTTTTTTCCATTAGGATTTCTTTTTTCTATGATCCGTGGCGTGATATGAATGGAATTTGTCAGTCCAATTTCTTTTTTTCCATTGTTGCATAGCAATTTCTCTTCCCCTCTCTCTCTTTGTGATTCCTAGCCTTTCATATTAGAAGCAATAATACTGCAGACACGACAACCCACAACATCTTGCGTAATCCGTAAGGTGCTTTTTTTGCTTTCCCGCCAGGCTTTGCGTATTGCGTGCCACGCATCCGCCGTTGTTCTGATTGATACCTCATCGCATTACGCGTGTCCTGTATTCTTTGATTCTTGTGCGTGTCATCATCCAATCGTCGTGTTCAGTCTCCTTTTTCGGTTCACTGCATGTGTCAGTCTTTTCCCCCCTGTGAATTTTTATTTGTTTCGAATGGTTAGGGATTCCGTGATTGTTTATTCTGTTATTAGATTGTTTTTTTGTCCTGTTTGTTCGTTTGCCAATTTCATACTAGTATAAATCATTATCTATATATCTAGGTTCGGGTTCGGGTTCGTGTTCGTGTTCGTGTTCATGTCCGTATCTTTTTCTCTATATTCGCGTGATTTCTAACTCTGTTTGGTGTTTTGATTTGCAGGTGGTGAATGAGATTTAAGCATATATCTCTGGAGGGCTCCAAGTTGAAGGATCTTAAGAATATGGGGAAGACAACTAGCACTTTGTGAGTAATCTTTTATAGTACGTAGTAATGAAGAAGTTGAACGTTATTTTATCGGTTTTGCTCTGTTTTATAGTTTCAGTTTTATATGTCACATAAATTTTGTAAAATTGCACGAAACATTGGGGAAAAAATACCGTTGCCGTAACGGCCATTTTTTGTCGGTAACGGACCGCATTTCGCCCGTAACTGTCCGTTACCACTGTTACATAATGCCTGATTTCGTTACCTAACACCCTTACATAACATACTCAGTACCTACCAATATGTTTACATAACACCGATATTTTGAACCATGGGTACTACTGATATGACCTTGCTAGGCTGTGACAAGGAAGGGCAGCATGGTTTTAAATAGCAGTAATGGTTTTAGAAAAGTTAGGGCAGTGCAACGATATTAGGATTATCTGATAATACTCGATAAAAGTCAAGGATGCCACGGTCAATCTTTTAAAAACATTTTTTGAAACAATCCTTCTATTGTTCACCCATTCAGCAAACGATAAAAGTGTTCTCTTACCGGTAAGATTGTACTCTTACCGGTCAAAAAGCACTGGGCGGATGGTAGAATTTTCCTTCTTGGAAAATCATAACTAGAGCTCTTGATGCTATATAGGGTGTATTAATATTCATTGCTTGAGTTAAGCGTTACATACTGAGAATCAATTAATTAATGTTTGGAGTGTCAACAGTTGTTGCTCGAGCAGAGCGAAATGTAAGCAAATCGACTGATACATGTGCGAATGTTGAGTATCGCCGTATAATGGTTCATATTAGATGGTCAAAAAACTTATATAGCGGTTGATCCATGTAGCGGCCGCTATTTATAACATTGGGACAGCTGGTAAATCTGCCATTTATGGTTCTATGAGTTAGGTTTGGTCCTCCACACTAACAAATGATTGAAAGGCATTCAGGAAACACACCAACATTTATTCTTTCAGCAATTTTGCTACGGGCAATGACCCTCACACCGACCCCACACTGATCTACGTGGAAAAGAGGGGGCCCACTCCTCTTTTGGGCCAAAATTCAAAATTTTCCAGCAATTTGTTTTGAAATCGTGTGGGAAATTTTACCGAGCTCCTCTTCACCTCTCTCTCTCTCTCTCTCTCCAGTCCACCCCCAGGGTATCCTTCTGTTTCTTTACCCCCCTCCCAAACCAACGACACTCAATCACCGGAGCCACCAACGGCGCAAAACCACCACCATTGGCGCCGCCCCCTCTCTTTTTACCCCAAACCACCAATCCTCCGCCACCGAGAGCCACCACCACCAACTCCTCTCTCCCGACCACTCTCTCACAGGTTTCGGTCTCTTACTTCTGAGTACTACTCAGAAATCTTCAACGCCAACATTTCGAGCCCCTTATTTTGCCGGATTGGTGTTCAAGTAAGGTTTTGCCAATGGGAGTCAATTTATTTTTTCTGGACTCAGAGTGGCACATTACTGAAACTTGGAATGCCATTTGGATGACAAGATCTTCCTTCCATTCATTCATAAAAAAGTACAAAATATTTCCACTAAACATTGAATCTCATCTTTCTATTAATAAAAGAAACCCAACCAATATTCATTCAGATGTTCTAATTCCTTGCTCCATTATTTCAGTGTAAAATCTCAAAGTTTGGGCAAACAAAATGCATGATCTTCAAAGTTTCGAACCAAAATCAAAGAGTTTCGAAGGGTATTTTTTAAATCTGAAAAAAAACACATTTTTTTTAAACAAACGCAGTTGTTTAAAAATGTGTTTTTTTAAACAGACATTTTTTTTGAAGTGTGACTGAGAGAGAAGAGATTGATGGCTGTTGAAATCTGGTGGTGGTGGAGTCCAATGATCCGTTGGTGGTGGTTTAGGAGGAGAGATGGACGAGAGAGTGTGTATCGGGGGAACGTAGATCTTAAGGACAGAAAAATGAAATGTAAAACAGAAAACTGAGAAAGTTTCAGTCCTTCACAGTAGAGAGAAGTAAGGTCAAGATAGAGCATGGCGGTACGTAGGTGATGCAGTGGTGGCGGTCGTACGCCGTTGGTGGCTCCGGTGATGGAGTGTCGGTGGTTTGGGAGGGGGGTAAAGAAACAGAAGGATACAGGGGGGTGGACTGGAGAGAGAGAGAGGTGAAGAGGAGCTGGGTAAAATTTCCCGCACGATTTCAAAATAAATTGCTGGAAAATTTTGAATTTTGGCCCAAAAGAGGAGTGGGCCCCCTCTTTTCCACGTAGATCAGTGTGGGGGTCAGTGTGAGGGTCATTGCCCGTAGCAAAATTGTTCTTTCAGTGTCCATTGTCTTGCTCAGTGTGGAGGAAATCTTCTAATGATCAAATTCCCTCTAGCTTGAGTGACTGATGTGGTAACAGTTTGAATGGTAACAGTTTCAGAAGTGGTATCTTGAGGAATGTGTTGGCAGAAACCGTGTACAACTTTTTGGATTGAAAGAAATCAGCGGGTATTCCAACATAAAGCCTCAGCTCGTGACTTAGGGTTCCTTTGGCAAAAAAACAATAAACTGTATTGGGGATTCCTTGAGTTCCGAAAGGGGGTGTCAAGCAATCTCAAATGAATAGAGCTTTGTGTGATAGCTGGGGTCTTTCTGCAAAAATTTGAGATCCATCCGGCTGATGGTGAAGAGTTTGGTTGGATAGTTTTTGTTTGATATTGATTCTTTGTAAATTGTAATTTTCTAGTTTTTGCTCCGATTTGGTGGGACTACTTTGATGCCTTTGTATAGCCGGGGATGCCCCTAAGAGATTGTTTTTGTGTTGGAAAATGCTAAGTACTCATAATAGCTGTCTAGAAAATTATCCAGAAACTGAAATCAGTGGCTCAGATTCACTTGGGTAAACTGAGCTCTTGATTTCATTTTCTGGGTAAATATTTTAGGTACCTAGCTGTTTTGTGTTTGATCTTTAATCAAAGAAAGTACTTATAAAAGAAAAAAGACAAAGAAATGATTAAGGTATAACCAAGAACATGCTCTGCTTAAATTTAGTGTTTGGCTTCTTCATAACCAAGAACATGCTCTGGTTGGCACAAGTTTTTGCTTTGAAAATAGGGTTTAGAACTACCATTTCTCTTAAAGAGCTGAAGTTATTTGATTTCTTTTAAAAGCTTCATTTTGATTCTTTTTTTCCTTTTACTTTCCTGTAACTTTTGTTTCTTCAGAAATTCAAACACTGCTCCATGACGATATTTTCCTTCTTTCGGTGTTGGATAAAGCCGTTTGAGAATTGTGGTCACTGGTGATGGCCCAACTGACTTGTTCTATTGTGTTTGATTTTGACTTCGATTTTTTTGACCAGATTCGTTTTAACAAAATGCCAGGAGAAGTCGTGATAGCAGAGGACTGGGTTCTGTGCTTCGATACAATCCGAAATAGTGCTGAAAGCAGTAGGATTGGAGTTATTGGGGGAGGGGGCCGTTTTTTTCCCAGACGGTCAAGGTGTCTGAGTAAGCTTACTCATTCTAGTCCGGTTAAAGGTCAGGATAAGGGATTCACAAGAAGTTACTTCTTATGGCTTGATCCAAAGAATCGAATCGAACTGAACCCTGATCAATTGTGTGGAGAGTAAATCTACCGACCAATGACTCGAGCTTTATCTGGTGAACTGCTTGCTATACAGGGCAGAGATAAAATGGACTAATGGAGCCCCATGGCCCATGACAGTTGTACATGATAACAGACCAATTAATTTAATGTTTAAAAAAGTGTGTGAAAGATAGAAACAGAAAACTCCAACAAAAATACAAAAGGCAAATTAAATAAAAGAAAAAGACTACCCTGTTTTCTTTAGTAAAGTAGGGAATTTGGATACGGAGGGATTACGGCTCTCCACTAACGTAGCAGTCGGATAGAAGATGAGAAAATGAGATCACAAGTTCTGGACTGAAGTGATTAAAAAGACATTACGAAAAAAGAATAAAAGGCCAACAAAAAGGGAAAAGGATTGGTTTGTTTTTTGTTTTTTTTTTTTTGGTTTTTTAAAGCAAGGATTGGTTTTTTGAAGATAAAGAAAAAGTGGTTTAAGTTTTATCTTGGCCCACCCAGTGGTTGATCTTTTAATCTTTGGTGGGGTAAAAGTGTACATGATGTTTTTATCTTGGGGTTCTTATAATGATTCAAGTTACTACATTTTCGTATTAACTTCAATTGTGGGTCATATGAAATTTTCATTTGTGATTGGAATTGCTTATTTTTTTAAGGATGTTAAGCACATTATGGGTTAAAAAAATTATGATCATTGGAGGTTGGTAGACAGGCAATTGAGACAAATTTGTCTTACAGCGTATGTTACAAATGGTATTGGTCATCCATATAAATAATGTCCGAACATATGGTTACCAATATCTAATAATTTAATTTTTTATATGAATGATCTATTCGACATTCTCGACAAATCGTACGGTTCTAATTCTAAATACAGATCATAGAAGTCACACAATTAAGGTCACAATGGGGATGTAGTGACTTAGATCACTACGAGTACCCCAAATCAAAGGGAAGGGATTCGGAATAGTACTCGTCAACTGAAACCTGACGTACCTGATCCGATCGGTTTCTAGGCTAGTTCTCGGTTTCGGGTGTCATTTTTAACAACCCGACAGAAACTTACCTGACTCAAACCCGACGTCATCCCGACTCAACCTGACTCGTGCTCACCCCTAGCGCTAAGCTATGTAATACGCGTGCATAAGTGAGAATATGAGATCACAAGCTCTGGACTAGAGTGATTAAAAAGACATTACAAAAAAAAACAATAATAATAAGGTTAACAGAAAAGGGAAAAGTATTGGTTTGTTTTTGGGTTTTTTGAAAGGAAAAGAATGGTTTTTTGAAGATAAATTTCAGTGGTTTAAGGTTTATCTTGGCCCGCCCAGTGGTTGATCTTTTAATCTTTGGCGGGGTAAAAGTGTGTGATCTTTTCATCTTTTTATCTTCGGGTTTTCGTAATGACTCAAGTTACTACATTCTTGTAGTAACCTCAATTGTGAGCCGTCTGAAATCTTCATTTGTGATTGGAACCGTTTATTTTTTCAGGAATGTTGATCATATTACGGGTTCAAAAAATTATGATCATCGGAGAATGGTAGACACACAATTGAGACAAATTTGTGTTACAGTGTATTCTCCAAATGATATTGGTCATCCATATAAATGATGTCTGAACATATCGCTACCAATATCCAATTAATTTAACTTTTTACATGAATGATCTATTTAACATTCTCGATAAATTGTACGGTTTTGATCTTAAATACAGATTCAGAAAATTGGTCTAAAGGCCAAGTTTAGGGCTTTAAATTGTGTTTAGTTCAGTTTAACTTATTTTAATGCTTCCACTACATTGACGGAAATTTTTTGAAGGCTCAAGGACAACATTAGACAAAAATACCCTTAATGAACTACACCACTCACGCTCACTGTGCGGAGGAATATCCAGCAGACAAAAGAAAAAGTTGGAACAGTATTCAAGGAAAGCGACACTTAATGTTATTGCCCGTAACTTTTCCCATTAGCACTGCAGCCCGTCACTTTCGTGACCCATCACACTCTCTCTCTCTCTCTCTCTCTCTCTCTCTCTCTCTCTCTCTCTCTCTCTCTCACACGGATGAGACAAGTTTAATGGGTGGGACAAAATTAATTTCTCTCTCTTCAATTTTGGGGGTGGGTTCAATTTTAGGGGGATTAGGCTCTTGGGGGTAGGGTATAGTGGGTTTAGGCATTTTGGGATTAGGCACTTAGGTTGCACTTTCCAATTATAGGGTTTTAGTTGTTTAAGCACTTTCATAGGGTACCCTAGTATTTTAGGCACTTTCATAGGGTACCCTAGGGCTTAGGTTTAGGGTGCACTTTCCAATTATAGGGTTTTAGTGGTTTAGACACTTTCATAGGGTACCCTGGGGTTTAGGTTTAGGCACTTTCATTAGGTTTTGGGGTTTAGGCACTTTCATTGGCTAGTGGGGCATTTTTGGAATGTGTAGGTGATTTGTCCTTTTGGCATTAAGGGAAAAATGGATGTCCTTATTGAAGTAATGACCCTTTTACTATGTCCTTGCAAAAAACGGACCATACAGATTATAGAAGGCCTACAATTTAGATTACTACGGGGATGTACTAACTTAGGTCACTACGAGTACCCCAAATCAAAGGGAAGGGACTTGGGGTAGTACTCATCTAACAAAACCCGACGTACTCGATCCGATCGATTTTAGGCTAGTTCGGTTCGGTTTCGGGTGCCGTTTTTCACAACCCGACAAAAACTGACCCAACTCAAACCCAAAGCCATCCCGACCTGTGCTTACCCCTAGCGCCAAGCTATGTAATACACGTGCATGAGTGCGAGCAAAAACAAGAGTTGATGAAATTATTAAAATCAAAGTAAAGCTTTGCCAACTTCAAAAACTTTCTAACATCGTAGATCAAGGATTGATAGCAGGAGCAGATAATTTTACAGAGGCTTATAAACATCAAGCTGGAGAGTTCAGGAATCCCACTCCCACTGTCTAACGTCGAAACCTTGCGGATTTAGGTTACTATAACAATATTTTGCCCGTTAAAATTTAGCTTAAACAAGTTAAATCTAAGACAAATTTTGAATTTCATTGATATGATTTTATGACGAAGAAATAAACAAGTTAAATCTTAAAAAAAATTATTAGGTATTGTTTTATCTGAACAAATTAAAATTTGAAATGCAAGAACTTTGTGAAAAAAAGAAAATTTTTACCATATCTTAATTCTTCAAAATTTTAGGGTAAACATTACTGACACATCCCGATATTATCCCTAAGTATAGATGCCCCCCTCCATATTTGGGAAATGATTTTCGCCAGAATTACACCTCAGCCGTTGGCCAACTGTTAAAACTTTTGAAGGCCCATCTTCACTATCAAAAAAAACTATGGGTACAAGAATTGGTGCATACGAAACGCACACTACATTGTGTGGGACCCATTTTCGGAGTCCCATACAAATGATCCATGACATTGAGTTTGTTTAAAATATTTTTTTTTTAAAGATTTCTCGTAAAAAAGAATTAACTCAATTGGATATCGATAAATGTTTGATCAAATTATTCAATTATTCAAATTATCCAAAATTTCAAATTAAGTTTGATTAACTACATTGCTTCTCGGATGGTTTAGTTAATTAATGATGTTAACAGTTTTAATTAAATACAGCTAAATGAGTGTAACGTGTACACAAAAATGTTTTAGTACAGAGACCAAAGATCGTTTACTTTTTTACTTTTGGGACAAAGCCGTGCAGCATTTTTTTCTAATTAAACCAACATGTTGTGGTCCAAGCACCCACAAAATTAACACGATAACATCTATAATTAGATGACTCCCATCCAAACTTTGCCAAACATTGAATTATTTAATAATAAAGGCCCGAAAGCTAAGAACCGAAAGAACCGATACTACTAAGACTCGAATACGAGCACACCACAAAGAACCACGACGGGCTTGGGACTCTAAGACTCATACTGCAGAGCAGACGCAGATCCATAAGAGGGTCGATGCATAGGGTCCAACCCAAGCTCAATAGTACCTAACGATCCAATCCAAACATAGATAGCCCAAATGAAATCGCAAACTTCCTGGAAAACTAAGAAACAAGACATAAGCAGAACACAGGAAAAAAATCAACTGGGTTGGGCCTAAAAGAACTGAGTTGCTCCACTGAGTTACCCCACTATGGTGTCTCACAAGCCACTAAGTTTCTCCGAGTAAACACAACCAGCTGCTTCTCCAGCTAAGGATCCAGATCACTCCCACGCTTAAGTGTGTGAAATAACTACAGAAACAACTCTAGACATTAGTCTAAACTGAGCGCAAACTAGTCCGGGACGACTTGCATTAAAAAAAAAAAATTACAGGTAAGACGACAACACACATTTCTATTAAATTAATGAGAGGCAAAAGAGTGACGCATTAGTGCGCCTAATTATAACTTATTAGTCGGCCAAAAGGATTACACAAGCGCGCCTCGCTGTCACATTATAATTGGACTTCGTGACTAAATAATCGGTGGAAGGGTCTCGTCGTTTGAGGTAAAGTTGTCTAATGATTAATCCTTAATTTATTCCGTATCCCACTAAAAAGATTTAAATCAGGCCATGAGATCATTACAGACAACAAAAAAAATTGCATAATTAATGATTATTAAAATCCTCTTAAAAAAAAAAAGTGATCATTAAAAACGTTGTTATCTTTTCTTTAATTTAGAGATAAAATGGGTGTGTTTTCAAGATTATCCTTCTCCACAGCAACAGATCCAGTACTGTCTACTGTGTACATTGTGAGCATCCCTTAATTTGGGCCGGGGTGCCAGAGGTGTCCAGGCCTTTGCACAATTTCAAATATTCTCTTAAATTATATGAATTAAATTTTTCACGTTTATTAAGATTGGCCCTTACATGTCTGTTGGATGAAAAAAAAAATCCATGAAAATAAACATGTGTTTGTGTGTAAAAAACACCCTATAATAAGTATCAACATTTTTTTTGGCCGCGCGTGTAAAATAAAAGAATAGCTACCTATGTATACGCAAAGTTAGATTTCCAATGTAAACTATAAATTTTTTTATCACAATAGAAATTCACCGACTCGTGCCCCAGACCCCACTATATACAAATTCAGAAGTCTGTCGAGACCCTGTTTTGTTTTGTTTATTTATTTATTTATTTATTTGGGAAAGTAGGATAAAGCAAACGTCAAGTTATCCGCAGCATGGACCCATTAACGTGGCTGAGCACCTCTTCGTCTTTTTCTTTTCCTCTTCCTCTTCCTCTTCCTCTTCCTCGCTGAATTGGCCTACCATGATCATTGTCCTGGTGGCTTTAGGGACATCTTAGAGGAATGTACATGGAATTTACTGTAAGGACACCAGCGGCCGGGCCCATAAAGCTTCATAGGTTCAACCCTATCCCTGGGATAATGACTTACTTGTACAAAAATGACAAAAGCGAATGCAAATCGAACCGACTCAACCCAACCAAACAGAATATGCCTTGGCACTGGATAACTCGGTTCAGATCTGGACGAATATCCAAATAAAGGCCAGCCGAGCCACCCAACCAATGACTATAAGTGACAAATATTTGGCTATAAGTGACAATAATTTAATTAGTTGGAGTAAGCTTCATGTGGTGTGGCTAGTGGATCAAATCAGGGTACTGGGCTAGTGGTCTACGTGGGGCGTTACAAACGGTATCAGAGTCCCTCCATGGTTCAAGTGGTGGGTAGGATGCGCTCTGCCACCACGGACACCAGGGGAGGTTGCTGGGACTATGCAACAATAACGTTGCGTCCCTAAGGGGTGAAGATTGTAATACTCCAGGTTTGAGGGTAGATGATGTTTAGTCCCACATTGGTTGTTTACATGAGTGGTCTTTGGGTATTAACAAACAATGTGGGCTACTACTAGTACCTTGGGCTTAAGCATTTTGGGCCATGTGGTGTGACTAGTGGATCAAATCAGGGTACTAGGTCAGTGGTCTACATGGGGCGTTACAAAAGGTATTGTAATACTCCAGGTTTGGGGGTATATGGTGTTTAGTCCCACATTGGTTGTTCACATGAGTGGTCTTGGGTATTAACAAACCATGTGGGCTACTAGTAGTACCTTGGGCTTAAGCATTTTGGGCCATGTGGTGTGACTGTAGATCAAATCAGGGTACTAGGTCAGTGGTCTACATGGGGCGTTACAAATGGTATCAGAGCCCCACCCTGATCCAAGTGGTGGGTAGGATGCGCTCTGCCACCACGGACACCAGGAGAGGTTGATGGGACTATGCAACGAGGAAGTTGCATCCTTAAGGGGGGAAGATTGTAATACCCCATGTTTGGGGGGTAGATGGTGTTTAGTCCCACATTGGTTGATTACATGAGTGGTCTTGGGTATATAACAAACCATGTGGGCTACTACTAGTACCTTGGGCTTAAACATTTTGGGCTATGTGGTGTGGCTAGTGGATCAAATCGAGATACTGGGCTAGTGGTCTACGTGGGTCGTTACAAATGGTATCAGAGTCCCGCCCTGGTCCAAGTGGTGGGTAGGATGCGCTCTGCCACCACGAACACCAGGGGAGGTTGCTGGGACTATGCAACGAGGACGTTGCGTCCCTAAGGGGTGAAGATTGTAATACTCCAGGTTTGGGGGTAGATGGTGTTTAGTCTCACATTGGTTGTTTACATGAGTGGTCTTGGGTATTAGCAAAACATGTGGGCTACTACTAGTACCTTGGGCTTAAGCATTTTGGGCCATGTGGTGTGGCTAGTGGATCAAATCAGGGTACTAGGTCAGTGGTCTACATGGGACGTTACATATAGAAGATTGTTTAAGATTAAAAAATAAAAAAAATCCTTAAAATTAGTTGAACGCCGAGCAACACTGCTTTTCTGGATTCCTAGTTGATGTTTATCATGGTCTTGCTGACAGTGCATTTGGGGCGATGTTTAGTTGTTAAATTAATGAAGTTGTTGGAACTTGTGGCTCATATGGAGAGGTACCAAGGAGTTCTGATGAAAGGCCAGATACCGAGCGGAACGGAGCGGAGCGGAGCGAGGGGAACGGTACGGAATAATTAGGGTTGGAATAGAGTAGGGCCATATATACTCTTTATTGTAAAAACCCTAGCTGATTTTGATCATAATAAACAGACTCACTCTCACTCCCGTAGAGGTATCCGGTTTTGGGGAACCACGTAAATTCCTATGTTGGTTGCTTTACTATTTTCGTATTCCTTTATTGTGCGTGTGGTGATTCTCTAACATAAGTACACTAGGCATGGAATGTGTAAGATTTTCCATTACCGTTACCGAGGAATACCTAATGGAGAAGTTATATAGGGATAACTGACATAACTTAGGGCATCTCTAGTGCACTACGTAAAAGAGTTCACTAAACTACCTTAACTAGTTAGCTAAGAAAAACTCAAAAAATTGTCTCTAGTGCACAAAAATTGACTCTCTAAAATCTTAGGTGGCATCCCTCACTACCTAAAGTGCCTTAAGTGACTACCTAAATTTGGGGAGAGACTTAAGGAGAGAGAAAGAGGTGAGAGAGAATAACTTTAAGGAAAGAGAGAGGAGAGAGAAAGGAAAGACTTAAAGTTCATGAACATTTTTAGGGAGCCCCATTAAAGTGCATTTCTCCTTATCTAGCTAACTAAGTTCTTAGCACACAAAATAGGGTCTCACATGTGCTTAGGTGTACACTTTAGCAAACAATTTTTAGGTAGTGCACTAGAGATGCTCTTCAACTGTTGTTTTACTAGTTCGAACTTTTTCTGGTAGAAGGGTAAAGAAGGGTAGGAACTAGCCAAACAAGTGGCACGCAAGGAGAGGCGACACATGAAACGATAGAAGATGCGACAAGGAACGTTGACCACGAAAAAATGTTGGCACGAAAAAAAATCCTCAAACCACGAAGACATTGGGCAATGCCCGGCAACACCTCATGCCCAGAATTGTGGGCCATGCTCGATGTAGAGGATAAAAAATTATGCCGGACACTCGGCACGTGTAACGCCCCACGTAGACCACTAGCCCAATACCCTGATTTTATCCACAGCCACACCACATGGCCTAAAATGCTTAAGCCCAAGGTACTAGTAGTAGCCCACATGGTTTGTTATATACCCAAGACCACTCATGTAACCAACCAATGTGGGACTAAACACCATCTACCCCCAAACCTGGGGTATTACAATCTTCCCCCTTAGGAATGCAACGTCCTCGTTGCATAGTCCCAGCAACCTCCCCTGGTGTCCGTGGTGGCAGAGCGCATCCTACCCACCACTTGGACCAGGGCGGGGCTCTGATACCATTTGTAACGCCCCACGTAGACCACTAGCCCAGTATCCTGATTTTATCCACAGCCACACCACATGGCCAAAAATGCTTAAGCCCAAGGTACTAGTAGTAGCCCACATGGTTTGTTATATACCCAAGACCACTCATGTAACCAACCAATGTGGGACTAAACACCATCTACCCCCAAACCTGGGGTATTACAGCACGCATTTCAATGAGACGCGTGAAAAAAATGAACGAAATTTGAAAGCTAAGGAGATTATTAACTGGGATCGGATTAACCCATTACTGAGAGATACCTAAACCGCATAATCCGAAATTTGGACCAAGAGGCTTAGCGGCTGTAGTGGCAGATTTAGGTGTTGGGCCCGGAGTGCCCCCATAGATTTGGTTACACAATGTCACTCCCTGTGACCGCTCTAAAAACAGACTTGCGGGTGCGATGTCGAATGCCATAAAAGACTTAATTGAAGCCCTTCCTAACACCAATTGGTTTTAGGAAAGATCGTGGAAAAGCGGTCCGACAAGTGGTATCAGTGCCAGGAGGTCATGGGTTCGAGTCGCTGGAGCGTCATCGTGAGGGAGGGATTGTTGGGCCCCAGAGTGCCCCCATGGATTTGGTTACACAATGCCACTCCCTGTGACCGCTCTAAAAACAGACTTGCGGGTGCGATGTCGAATGCTATAAAGACTTAATTGAAGCACTTCCTAACACCAATTGGTTTTAGGAGAGATGGTGGAAAAACGATCCGACATTAGGAATTCCTCCTAGAGGGGTCACCTTTCAAGCATAACTTCGGAAAAGAAATTCACAATCCAATACAACAAGGAAAAAAAAAATGTTTAAACATTCTTCCTTAGGCACATCTACTCATAGGTGGTGTTTTCCAAGCTAGTGAAATTCATAAACTTTAAGCTAGTGAAATTAACACGAGGTGGTTTAATATAACTCATTAATTTATGTAGGATTGACTAGGGATTATGACTGCTATTTAACTCCCTAAAAAGTTTAACCAATTTGAACATATAAAAAAAATTCCTAACAACCAAACGAACCTTAAGATGTTAAACAAAAACCGTAATATTGACATATAATCAGTTGTTCGACATATACATCAGATTAGTTCGTTTAATTTTGTGGAGATTAAAGAAGTATAACTATAAAATTTGTCTAGGGGTTTTTTACCAATTATCAAAAGTCCAGGGTAGTCACGTGCCCTCCTTGGCCTCCACATGAATCCGCCCCTACTTGGCTGCATAAAGGACCAAACCATAAGGGCCCAACCGGGAGAACCTATAACGCTAGGTCTGTCACCGAGGGGCCCCCTTGTGACTAGAACCGGAAGCACCCTGACCCTGGCCACTTGGGTTGCCGGTTTAATAATTCGATCGATTTGATTGTGTGGTTTAGGTTGCAAGTGATTCCGATGAAGTTGCAAGTGGTATTGGTGGAGGTCCATGAGGTGAATAATGTGTCGATGTTGGGTTTTGGAAGATTGTTTTGCTCAAGAACGAGGCTCCAAAAGAGGGATATGGTGTTTCTCAAGGGTGGTTGCCCCCTCTTCAACAGAGATGATCATTGATCATCAGAGCCTACGATTTCTTCCCCAAATCAGCAACCCTATTTGTATGTGTTTCACATGCTTGTAAAGCCACTTGAGAAATTTCACTAATTACCCCTGAGGTTTCTAGAGGTCGTCAGAGGTGGCGAGGGAGAGGTAAGAGAGGAAGATCGAGAGGAGGACTGTGAGAGGGTTGATTGTCGGCGGCATGGTTAGAGAGAGGATTTTAGTTGGGACAGCCGCCCAACTTGACACATGGGAATTTGAGACTGAATTTGAAGAACAGGGATGTAAAGTGGGCTTAGGCTAGATAGGGTTAGGGTTTTAAGATGGAAGATGAAGTTGTGGGATGATGGCAGAACAAACACAAAGTTCCAAATATACCTCTACACTTGACGGTAAACACAGACGGAGTTAGGCCTAGAGATCAATTAAATACAAATTGTGAGTATGGGGATGTCAAAACACAATTTTTATATTGGGGACAACATTTAAAAAAGAAAAGAAAAAGGAGGGATATCCTTGAGCGTGCGTTTGTGAAAGTGGGCTGGAGTGCGAGATAAACATGTCCTAAAAGTTGCACCGGCCTGTACATTCCCCTAGTTTGTTAGACTTTTCGGCCTCAAATGTTGAAGTTTAGGAGGCCCCTTACTCTGGATGGGCCATTTCCTGGGCTGCTATAGACATGATCCTTTTTTACCCGTTTTAATTACAGAAGCCCACCGCATTTGTACTGGAAGTTTAGGAGGCCCTTTCATATATGTCACGAAGTTTTCTTGATGCACCAAATTAAACATTAGTATATGATAATGGCGTCGGTGTATATTAAAGTAGACTTGAAAGAAAATAATTGTGTAATTAGTAACTATAACATAAAAATCCCTTGGATGTGAAATTAATAATTTAAGGATAATGAAATTATTCCCTTCAGTCTCTTTGTCAAGCTCACCCTTTTTTTAGGTTATTTCAGAGCCCGTTTCGATGATCGATACCGCTTTCTTATTCAAGCACGTCAAAAATATTAATCGTATTAAAAATCACGTCCATCAAAAATTTATAAAAGCAACATGCACAACCTTTTTGTTAAAATAAATGTAAATCTAAAGTTATGTCAATCAATATCCGGTCAACATAATTTCTGACATAATTAACTTGCGTTATTAGCGACCTCAAAAACAAATGAAGAATTTTGAATCATTCACATGGGTCCAGGGAGCTCCAGGGATCAAGGGAGGCTCCATAATGAATGTACAAGATGGTCTTAAAATGCAGCAGAAAGGAAATAGGAGTGCTGATTCATTCGTTTTCTAATCTATTATATCGGGAGGAGAGAATGAGACTCGTTCCCGAAATGAATTGTGCGTCGTCTAAGAACTTTACCACATGAGCTAACGACCACTTGCTTCGGACCAAGCCTCTCTCTCTGTGTTCAGCTTTCTTTTCCAATGAAGAACATCACATCACCCTTAATTTTTTTTCCATTCACAAAACCGATGCAATCTATTTCTGGTGGAGCATATAAACAGATTTGCGGCGGATCTTGCTCTCGTTTACCAGTACGTTGGATGGAAAAGGCTGTGGCCATTTGTTTTTGTTTTTTGAAGAGTAGAGCCTTTTTTTTTTAAATCCTGATCAATATGAACACGTTACAAAAAAGTCCCCAATAACTATCTGTAATTTTTGTTTTAATATTTTTTTTATCTTTATTTTTTTCGAAAGAATTTGCCTTTATTAGTTTTGCGGCAGTTTTTGTAAATTTTTAGTTCAACTCGACAAGTTGAATAAGAACATTGAAAAAATATGATGAATAAAGACAAAAATAATTCATAAAACATATTTTAACTATAATTTTTTTACATTTTAAATTTCTCATAAAATCTGACTGTACGAATATATAACTAAACTCATGCATGTCATCTGTGTGTACTTAATTAATTTGTCTTGTGTATTTAAATATTTTTCCTTTATTTAGTATGACATCGTTAAAATCAAATTGCATGTATCTTCAAATTTATTTGCTTTATCAATCATAAAAGGCATGTACGGAAAATTATTGACAGACAGTGTAGACTAAAAGGACAATCTTTAAAATAATATTTCTCAAAATATTTGGGAAAAAGTTATAATTTTTCCTAATTCCTGTTCCTCGTCGTCGAGACGAACCTATAACTACCAAAAGTTTGATGCAAAACTAACAAACGATTTTTTTTTAAATAAAGACAACCAAAAAAACCCTTAAGCCAGTAGCACTGGAATGGGCTCTAGTCTTTTTGGTCTCTTTTTTTTTTTAGCTCGAAAGAAGACTGATTTTATTCCAAAAATAATGAGTCAGAGGCCGGAACATTAGCCAGAGCTGGGTTGGATAGCCATGAGGGAAAATCTTCCCTCCGACTCTCCTTTCCAACCTCTAATAGGGAATGCTTAGCTACTGAATGAACTACCCTATTACACTCACGAAAAACATGAGTAAAAGAACAGAACTGAAAGTGTGATGGAAGCTTAATACAATCCAAAACAATAGAGTCACAGTCCACATAGGTCTTGCTTCGAGTAAGAGCTTGGACAACTTGTAGTCTTGTAGAGCATCACCTTCCACTATAATGTGAGAAAAATTACATTCGATGGCCTTCTGTAGAGCATGGCGAAAATCCAGAGCCTCAACGATGCGTGCGAGACGTGAGCCAGAGAAGAACTCCATGGCTGCCCTAACAACTAAGCCTTCAGTGTTACGAGCAACTAATCCCATGCTGCAAATATTCAACTTATGGTCAAATGCACCATCAACATTTATTTTAATGACCCCCGATGGCGGTTTAGTCCAAGTTTGCTTATCTCGTTAAGTTTGCTTATCTCGTTGAGGAGGAGGTTTTGCCTTGGCCTTTTCCAGAATTTGAATATCAATAAATTCACGCCAAGCTTCCGATGCATTATCCATTCTTTTTGGTCCTTTGCACTAATTTTTACTAATTCCAATACAAGTCATTTTTCTCACTTATATCAATTAAAAAGTCTAAAAGCTCAAATAATAAAAACAATGTGACTTTTATCTATAGATTAAAAATTAAAAAAATTAGGAGAAACAACACCTAACTTAAGCTTTTACAAATGACACCCTAGGATAATAAAGTCAAATTAAAAGAGGGTGTAATTGTCAAGATTTTCAACCCTTTTTTTTTAATAAGTTAGGATTCTTTTATTTCCTAGTTAATTACTCCTAATTATCATTAATTGCTTCTAATTACAGATACCTTCTAATACCTATACTTTAGTCCCTAATTGTTTAAAAACCTATCATATACACTCTCTTCTTCCTCCCCGTCGCACATGCCTCCCTCCATATCTTCCATGACTTACCATTTTCCACCTATCATGTCATGCCTCACCACTATTCACACTATTACCATCCTTACTCCATAAAATTCAGACCCTCCTCCCTCTCATACAAACACCATAATCACTCCCAGTCACCTCATACCACCCTTGTCCCTTTCAATATCCACCACCAACTTGTCTCCCATCCATCAATCAACATTACTTCACCAACCCTAAACTATACTCCCAATCAACAAAAATATACTCTGTTTCGGGACGATGATACGCATACAGAAGCTGGGGACCCGAAATTGTACCGATCGCACACGGGGACCCACTTTTGGGTCTCACACGAGTGATCCGAATCGTTCATTGTTCTTAAAACATTTTTCCGAGGGGCCCCACCAAATTTCAGCTCAATCGGACGGTTGGAAGTGCTCCAACCAAAGTCCCACCGTTCCAACCAAAAAAATCGGTTCGGATCACTCGTGTGAGACCCAAAAGTGGGTCCCCGTGTGCGATCGGTACAATTTCGGGTCCTTTTTTCTGTACCCATATCTTTATCCTCTGTTTCGGTACAGGGAGGTACCAGTACCACGTGGACTAAATGCCTTTCTGGACAGTCCAATACCGGAACCAAAGCTACCAGATTCATTTTTGAACTTGCAAAGCCAAATAGATTGGTATCGGTACCATGAGCACATTCCACATATTAATGGTTTTAATTATAGTTTAACCCTCGTGTTATGATTATATATTGATTTGACTTGAGATTTTTAAACTTTACACATTTACCCCTTCGTTTTTGTTGAATTTAAATTTATTTATTTATTTATTATTAATTACATGTTTATAACTGCTATAAATCATATTTTTTTATCAACAAAATCTTATTACCGATATGGATATTGAAATTACGATTCTACCCTTAAGTATTTGCACTTAATTATATACAACTTTTATTAAAAGACTTAAACACACTTATACTAAATTTTTGATTAATTGAACTCTATAATCAATTCGATTACTAAATTATCCTAAATTACTAAACTAACCCTATAATCTACATTTTTACCACAATACCTTTAGGCCTACTTGATACTATTTCACCCCTACTTTTATAAATTAATAAAATACCCTCGTGCTTAGTCTAATGACCGAGATTACTCATGTACCTCATAAATTACATAACTACCCCTAAAGCCGATATAAATAACCGCTTTGCCCTTTTCCCTAATTAATTTACTCCCTACGTCCCTTTTTGTTTGTCATTTTTTGATAATCGTGTCAGTTTTCGATCACTTATATCTTTTAATATTGATCTCCAAGTATATGCAATATGGATCTTGTTTGATAGTTCACGATTAATTCTATTATACAAAGTTTTTAAAACCGTGAAAAACATTATAGATTGAAAGATATAAGCAATTTAAGGCATAACAGAAAATGGAATAATTGACAAACAAATTGGGACGGAGGGAGTACTATATTAGCCTTATATTTGTATAAACTACAAAACCAAGCATATGCTCTGTTAAATCACAATATCACCCCTATAATTTATAAATTACATGTTTACCCTTCACATTTATATTTAAATTTCACATACACATGCTAACTAAATACGAAATTACATGTGCACTCTATTTGTAACTACTTACTTCGTGAAATTGTGCATCCTTATCGAGAAATCTTATAATTAATTGAATTGTGTGTTATAAATTGACATTGTGCACTCTGCAATATCGTTATCGCTTTGCTCTATTATTTTGGATATGGTATTATGAGTGTTAGAATGGACATTTACGTTCCGAGTTGGATTATGTATGTAGGTTACTAAGTAAAGGAGATCGAAACTTGAGATACGATGAGATATGGGAGGTTATCTCAAAATTTTGATTAGTGGTCAACCAAAAGATTATGGAGGTTAAGACATGAATGGTGGTCAACTAGAAATTACTATTTAACGGGAACCAAAAGTTATGATATTGCGTGATTACTCCTTATGCATTTTGGCGATATAAGGTGTTTCGTACGATAGTACCGGTTTACGGTCTATATACTTCGGCGGGTTTGGTTAGTTCCTTGTGGTTCGGTTAGTCCCTGGGGAATTCATCCTTGTGCGGCATCGAGAAACTTGACTAAATAGATATCTTAGGCCATTCCTCGAGGCTCCTAGTTAAGGCAAATAGGTGGGATTGAAATCACGAATGATCATAGTCTAGGTGGTTAAAATGGGACGATGTTCTCAAGGTTGAGAACTTAGATGAAACATAAGTTAAAGGCTAAATAATGAAATCTGTTACTTGCTTTATATTTCTGTACTGTTTCTCAATCATATATGATCTATGCTTAGCTATAATGTAAGGGTTAGTAGGGTAAGAGTTACTTATTGAGTGAATTATCACTCATGGTGCTATTGTTGGCCCTGACATATTACACCAGATAATGAATGAGAAAGCTGAGAGCTATATTATCAGCACAAGGATCAATTTGGAGATCAACAGTTGGTAGAAGATTGGGAAGTCAACTAGAATAATTAGAGAACTCTATTTCTTTATTTTGTGTGGACGAATGTAATTTAATTTCCACAAGTAATTGTTATTAGTAATCAAACTATGAATTCTCTTTAATTCCTCTGCTTATGAAATAAAATACTTTTTAATAATTTTTTTATAACAAATAATGCCTCCGAAATTCAGAGTGTTACGAAGGCTAACTCCAAACTCAGACCAATGTCTCTCATGGATGGGCTACTAAAACAGAATGTGAACACAAAAAAAAGTCAGCCCTTGCACGGGGCAGCCGCAATACTAAGGGCAGGAGTACCCTAGTATGGGGGCAACAAGACCACGTGGCGTATGGTTAGGGATTGCATATCATTGAAGGCAATATATAACTTGGTGAAAGCAACAGGAATTGACTCTTGATCATGCCAAGATCCAAATCCGACATGAGTTTAATTCAAGCAGTGATACATCCAAATCAGATAGCTTCTCAAAACATCTGCGTTCTACTAGTATTCACATTGCGACTTAAACGAGATGGACTTGTAACTTAAACGAGATAGACTTGTGACTTAACCATTGGTTGGAGAGAGACTAACGTCGTAATTTAGCTAGACTGGGTCTTCACTTAGACCGAGAGGAGTAAGTGTTTGATTAGCGTCATCAAAAGTGTTGGATGGTTTGCGCAATGACCGTGATGGCCTTGGAGGTCATCAAACCCGACGGAATAGCTGTACCATTTTGTCAATTAGTTGTGGCATGGGGCAAAAACCCATTTCAAAAGGCTCATGAATTTGATTTTTTCTTTGAAAAATCTATTTAATGAGTGTTTTAACCCTTTAATATTTTTTGACAATTCAGTATCGAGCACACTGTTCAAAGTAATCCCAAGGTTGAATTTCATGGTCCATTTGCAGGGCCCAATAAAAATTGGACCCTAACGTCGTAGGGATGATAAAATACTCAAATCAATAGCACATGTAGAGGTCAAACCACTATGCATTAAAACGGACACGGGGTTGGTGCTCTTCTTTCCGGGACAGTAAGGATGTTGAACCGATCACGGCCACCCGTGGCCGTTGAACCACACAGGGAAAAAAAAAAAACTATTTACGTTTTTTCCCCTTCATATATTCTTCGCACCATGCTTGCATTAATGAAATGGAGTAACTAAAAATGCTTTTTTTGGTATGTCGGAAATTCAATGAATTACTATTTACTACTAGTAAATTCCCATTTTTGGATTGTCGGTAAACGTGTATTTCGTTGTATAATTTCACTGAAACATGAACACCAGGAGGTGACAAGGACTGAGCGGCTGGTGGGTGGGCTCAGAAAATCAATTATTATAACTATAATCTCCTTTACTCCGTATTTTGCATTTACTACCTTCACTCCAATAATAATACACTAATAATCTCTCCTCATAATGCCCAGGGTACAACCATTAATTTCCGATATTCCATTCTTAAATCGAAGTAATTTGAAGGACTTTAGCATATTCTGAGGCGGTGTTCTGGAACCGGGGGCCCTGTAGTGAGTGAGTTCACTACGTGCGTGTAGTGAGCTCTCTCGGCCGTCCGATCCGAGATCAATGGTTCGGATCGTCTTACACTTTAAAAGCACTTTTACATTAACTTTAACTCCAATTTATCCGGACCGTTGATCTCGGATCGGATGGCCAAGAGAGCTCATTACACGCATGTAGTGAGCTCACTCACTACAGGCCCCCCAATTCCGTGTTCTAGGTTGCCCAACTTAATTTAAAAATCTTTGTTTGATATATAATAGAGTCTATGTTTTGGTGACCGAAATCTTAAAGAGACACAAGAATATGAATAAGATTATCATGAAGTAAGGGAGGAATTGGATTCTCACTTAGTCTTGCAATGTGATTTCCGATTCAATATGTCATCAAGAATTACATTCTTATTTAGGTGTATACCAAATACAGGAACATAGATATATAGCATCACATTCTCATTTTTTCTCAAAATTTTAGTCATCCAAACTGAGCCTAAGTTAAATAAATTAAACAAATTCCTTGTTGCCTATAAAAATTACTAGTATATATGACGACGAGGTATTGAATTTCGAGTAATTCAATAACCTAAATAATTTCATTCTACTGCTTGGAATAAAATTTATGATATGTTTATTTTGATTATTTACTATGAAATATCGACAATTATTTTTTCGTGTGGCACCGTAAAAAAGGATTTTGCTAACGTGTGTCCAAAAACAAAAACAAAAAAAACACACTTTAATATACTTTTTACACTTTTTAATACACTTTAACATATTTTTATACATTTTTTCAACCTTAAAATATGTCTCGTGGGCACACATAAGCATCCCTCCCCGGCGCGTAGAATTACTTATTTGATTCCTCTAAAAACTCTTTGTGAATTGAAAGTGCCCCGAATTTGAACTTCAACGGTCCACTTTCTGAACAACTGAATCTAAACCGTTGAAATTTAAATTCTAAACACTTTCTGGTAACCATTTCGGGTACCTAGACTTTTTGATTCAATTTAGGACCCGTAAAGCCTGGGCTGTGACAGTTTTCGCATGCGAATCATGTTACGGATAAGGAGGGATTAATTAGCAGGCATTTATTTATTTGGCAGGCTTTTTTGGCTGGAGGAGGGTTTCAGGCCATGTAGCATAGGGCCCCCCGTAGATAATAATAGTATCAGCCTAGTTTCCAAAGGGACAAAATGATGAGGAAAAGAAGAGACATACTGCACAGACTACTACTGCCCTTTGACAGGGATCAACTCCTCCAGTCCTCCTCTTCATACCATCCCTCCATGCAATCAATTTTCTTCCACATTCCGGGCCAAAATTTATGACCCGTACTCCTCACCATTTAGAACAAACAAATACTAAGAGCATCCTCATCAGGGGGAGGCAAATCCCCCTGATGGCTAAGTTGTTGAGTGAAAAGATAAAAAATCCCCTAAAATCAGACTCAACAATTTTTTTATAAATCTAAAAAAGTTATAACTTTGCTACAGAAACTCGGTAAATCTTTTGAGACACTATTCACAGATTAAAACAATTCCCTCTCCTGATTTCCTGAATAGAGAGTCTGATTTTGTGAGTTTCTGAAAAAGTTACTTGTTAATTTATAAAAGGTGTTTTTGAGGTTAAATTTGACCCATTTTTTGTTGAGCCTGATGAGGATGCTCTAAGAGGGTGTTTCACGAAGACACTTTTTAGAATAAATTGATTTTTTACGGTTTTTTATGTGATGTATTGTGAAAGTGTGACCTTTCTTGGTTTTGAAAAAAAATATTTTTTGTTAGTAGAACACGTCCTAAGTAGGAGTATTAACAGTTTAATCAGATGTCAATAGATATTTGAATAAGTTATTTTTAATATTGTAAAGTTAAATTGTACTAGCATATATTTTCTACTCATTTTCATTAGAATTTGGAACGATTTTACTTGTGTATCGCTAAGGTTACAATTCTTCCCGCGTTTGATGAGGTTAACGGTTAGTATCATAATTTTGAACAAAAATAGTGGCAAAAAATTGAAAGTATGAAAATGTACATAGGGATACGGTATGGAGGGGAAGCTCGACCTATGCTATAGTACATTACTCCCTCTCTTTCAAAATAATTGTCCCATACTCTCTCTTATCATTTTTCAAATTTAAAACGATACACGGAAGTACTTAATGTTTTGATTAAAAAATGGCACGACTTTCGCAGTGGACACTTATTTTGGAACAGATGGAGTAATTAGCTACGTTTTTTTTAATCATTTCCTATCATTTAAGACCGTCTTAAATTTATTATATAAATATACTCTCTCTGTTCCAATTAAATTGTTCATTTTTCACATACGTGTCACTTACAAAATCGTCTATATCTCACAATTTAGGATGATTTTTATAATTTTAATTTTTTTTCTATAATCGAACTAATTGAGATCAATCAAATAAGATTCATATTATATATATAAAATGTTATGAATTGAAAATGGTCTTAATATCAGCCAACTGGGGGTTGATAATAATAAAAAGACAATAAAAAACCTAATCTACAGTACTTTTTGCACTTTTTATCAAAGTATGCTCATAACAAATTAAATTAAGTCTGTTCATTGTTAAAGTCCCCTAGGATAGAGTATATTAGGATTAACGAATGGTAAAAAAACCAAATTAGAGTCTGTTCGTTGTTACTTATTTGATAGATTACAAACCAACCCTGAGGTTTTTAGTAATTGAAAATTGCCCCTCACGTTTGGACAACTATGACAAATTACCACATGTCGTGATGCAATTGTTAGGAAATTCAACGGATTCCGTCATAACAATGTAACAACCCTCGCTAGTTAACCTGCTAACTCTTAGACTAACTACGTTGTTCAAAAAATTAACTTTGAGTTATATAATATCTGCTCGCAGTCGTTAATATTTCATTCTTAGTATCCATTTCCCACCGATGTGGGACTGGGGCCTCAGAATCTCCCCCACTTAAGATCGCAACGTCCTTGTTGTGCCACATGATTCAATTATGTACCTACCCACCAAGCAATGTGAGACAAATATCCGTTTAAGCACGTTAAGCTTCTAAAGCTCGTCTCATGTGGGACTCGCCCAAGCTCGACAAACTCCTCCTTTGTTCGGCCCACCCAAGCACTTCTCCTCGTGGGACCCGCCCCATACTTTCTGTTGGTGTAAGCTTTGATACCATCTGTAATGACAGGCATTAGCTGATCTGTTAACCCTTAGCCAAACAACGTGGCTCAAAGGTTAACTTTGACTTATACAGTAGCTGCTCGATCACAATTGTTTATATTTCACTCCCAGTTTCATTTCCCACCGATGTGGGATTGGGATCTTACAAACATCAGGAAATCCTAATTGCAATTGATCAAACCGTCCTTATTGTATAATGTGAAAAGATATTTCAATAGCCTTTCACAAGCTAAAAAATGACAGTTCGGTCCATTGTAATTAGGATTCGATGATGTTAGAAAGATTTCATCAAATCTCCTAACGGCAACATCATGATAGGGTATAACATGTTATGTGACAAGGGGAATTTGTTATTTTTCAAACATGAGGGGACAATCTAAATTTGTAAAAACCTAAGAGGGTGATTTTGGCAAAGTCGCCTTACTTATTACTCCAATGTAATAAAATAACAATGCCCTCTTTAGTGCCGACTTGGTCTTTACAGATAGTTATTGTCATTTCTTCTATATATCATAAGTTTAGAAACATGGCTCTAAACCAACAGGCTACAAGAAGAGTTTGATTTGCACTATAAAAAAAAATGAGTAGTTCGATTGTCTTTATTTGGGATTGTCTAAATGCTTTCAAACTGGTGCAGCAACAATTTATATTTTGAAAATTCTTCACGGCCAAGCAAGTAAAAAAAAAAAAAAAAAAACAAAAAAAAGTTATTTCAGCATCAATTGATAGACTCGGAAAACATAAGGGGACCGACCAAGGTGCACCGATGGTGCACCGACCGGCGTCGGGGGACCCACAAGTGGGTCCCAAACAGAAAATCCGAACTGTTAGATCATCTTAAAATCGTTTTCCGAGGGGCCCTATGCGAGAATCGAGACAATCGGATGGACCTAAAAGTACTGCAAAGTTGCCCACCATTATTGATTGGTTAAGACTTAAGACATTGTTTCCTGTCAAATTCGAAGTGCTCTAAGACAAATTTAAAGCAATATAATCTGTTTTTGCATAACTCATTGTTTTTAATCACATTTTTGCATAACTAATCAATTGAATGACACATTGATCTTGTTCGGTTTGGGTTTTGGTTTTAGGTTTTGGGTTTCGAGTGGAGAAAGAAATAGGGTTAATGATTTGAGAGAGATAGAGAGAGAAATGAAAAAAAATTGAAAATAGGGGTAATTAATAATTGGAGGAAAAAAAGGAATATAATAATTTAAAATCTGAGTCTTGAGACCCAAACCGAAGAAAGCCATTGTAAATTTGTACTCAGGGGGTGTTCAACTAACAAAAAACTGTTTTTTTCAAACACCGAGACAAGTCATTCTCTCACAACACATCACACAAAAAATCGTAAAAAAAAACCAATTTTTTCAAAAAAACTGGATTAGTGGAACATCCCCTCAGTACTCCAATTCTACTAAACCAACTTCACAAGATGGGTTACCAAAATTAATGGGAACCCCATCCCATGCATAATGCATGTCCAAGTCAGGGGCGGAGCCAAGCAGGGTCACTTGACCCAACTGAGGTTTCAAATTTTAATAAGATATGTATAATATTTTTGTAGAATTTTGTATTTTTGCCCCTTGTACATGGTACTTTTGTCCAACTACTTGCCCTCCTCAGTTAAAAAAGAAAAAAAAAATTACTTGTCCTCCTCCTTACACTGACCAACCATACCAAATAATTTTTCTTGTAACTCTCTAATTTTCTTCACCACTACTTGCCCTCCTTACCACACCCAATTGCGTCGAGTTGTTGTATACTGTCACTGATATGTAACTCCAAGAGCAAAATAATCACTTTAACGAGGTAAACACCAAGTTGCTTCTTTGTGTTGCATGTCTAAGTCCATCAAACTCATTTGCAAGTTTTGACAGCCAAAAGTTGAACTGCTTGGCCGAATTTTATTCTAAAGACTTCTCCGGTACTGAACTTTTGGCACTTTCGGATCAACTTGAGAATTTCATCATTGATGTGCGGTCTAGTGTCGAGTTTTCAAACTTGAAAGGAATTGGTGCTGTTTCTCAAAAGATGGTTGAGACCCGAAAAGATATAGGGTATCCATTGGATTTCAGGCTTTTGCCTTTGACTCTAGTTTTACCTGTTGCAATAGTTACAGTAGAAAGAGCATTTTCTGCCATGAAGATTGTGAAGAATCGACTTCGTAACTGAATGGATGATCAATGGTTGCATGATAACTCGATTGTGTATATTGAGAGAGAGATTTTTAATAGTATCACAAATGAGGCTATTATGTTACGATTATGAAAAATCGCTGGGGTCACTTGTAAACGCTGTTATAGGTTTTAAATCGATACTTGCTCAGCTACTTTTTGTTGGCATTCAAGTGTAGCTTTTTGTGGTCGGTTGTGGACGCGGTTATAAGTTGTATATCTAAGCTAATTTTTGTTTGGCATTTCAGTGTATCTTTTGGAGATCAATTGTAAATGAAATTATATGTTATTAATAGATATCTATTTTAACTCATTTCTATTTCGCATTTTTGTGTTTTTTTTTTGTTCTATTATTTTGTTTTAAGAATTTGACTCCACTGACATTTAGTTCTAGCTCTGCCCTTGGTCCAAGTCATGGGTGCATGTTCATTTTCTGTCCATGAATGTTTCTTTCCCTTGTCTAAATTCTGAAAAGGTTGGACATTTCAGATAAGATGTTTGAAAGGAAAATTAAAAATGAAAGAAACACGTAAGAACCACCCCTTTTTTTTTTTTTTAATTTGCATGAATAGTGTCAAAGACTTACCGCAAGCTTTTATAATCTGATATCTATTGGTTTTTTTGTTTAAAGTTTCAAGAAAGGTTCCGAGACCGACAATCAGGGCCGTCTCATCCAAAGATCTTCGTATCCATAGTTTTAGGTCACAGAATGGTGTAAGAATCTGATCAAAAAAGTAAAGATAAAAAAGTAATGTAAGAATAAAGAGGTGTTTAGGAGCCTAGTTTTTAAGTTTTCATTTTTAATTTTTTGGCTTTTTGACTTTTTGAATTATTGTCAGAATGTATTTTGAATCTAGTTGAGTGTTTGGGAGAAATGTGTAGAATGAATTTTGCAATAGGGATAGTGTTTGTGAGATATGTGCAGAATACATTTTGTAGGTCTCTTTATTATGCAAAATGGGAAGAGTGGAAAATGATAAGTTAAAAAGCTCCTCTCCCCCAACTTCTCAGGGGGTGTTCCACTAAGGTGGTTTATAGAAAAAACTGGTTTTTCACGGTTTTTTATGTGATGTATTGTGAGAGAATGACCTGTCTCGGTTTTTGGAAAAAACAGTTTTTCACGGTTCTTCTCTAAACCCAAAAATCAAAAACTCATTTTTGGAGAACGTGTTATGCATGTTGTGTGCCAAACACTCAAAAGTATAAAATGGAAAAATGAAAATACAATAAGTAGCTCCCAAACACCCCCTAAAAAGTATTTCATAAAACTAACAAACTAACATATACGACAAAAATATGTATGAACGGATTTGGAGGGCTCTACTGTTCCTTGGGGACGGCAGAGATTGCCGCTAGCTATGTTAAACGGCGGCGCTTCATTGGTTTGAGTCCCTGAAAGTGTACTTGCTAAAGTTCTGTTTGGCATAACAAAACACTCAATTGATTTATTGATTTTTGGGGGCCATTTATTTTTCCACAGAGATAATTCACATGGCTTATTATTCTTAAAATGTTTTATATAGGTTCCTGCAAAAAAATCAGCTCCATCCGATATCAGTAAAGGCTTTATAATTATAGGAAGTCGTAAAGCGAAAATACTTGACTTCAAATTAATGATTTATTAATTTTTTAGGGTGCCATTTTCAGATCCCACAAAGATGATTTATTATTTTTTTATTGGTTCTTGCAAAAAATTAACTCAGTTTGATATCGTTAAGGGCGCCTACGAATTTTTAAAAAGCCCTCAATGTTATCCGATTGAGCTATTTTTTTGCAAGAGCCCATAAACAATATTTTAAGAATAATAAAAGGTTTGAATTATTTTCTGTGATATCCAAAACGGAACTCCCAAAATAAATAAATCAATTGAATGCCAAACAGGACTTTAGCAAGCACGCTTAGAGACCCCCTCAAACCAAAGAAACCACGTCGTTTGGCATAGCGGCAGCGTTTTGGGACGGCGGGGCCCCCAATCCTATATGAACCGGTTCTACACATATCCGCTAGATGATGATGATGATGATGCATCTTAACGTTCTTTGCACGAAAGAGATAAATTATTCAATTATCTTGAGACACCGCCACATAGTGCTCTAACACGCCTCTTCATTGCATATTTTTGTAGGGTCCAATATTATGTAAAAATTATGTGTCCGTCTTGGGGGCCCAAGATCACATGATACCCCAACAATTTCAAAGTTAAACTATCCATAACTGTCTACTCCTATTTTTTTAACCTAAATTCAATTTTTGATATAGTGTCGATGCCCAATCAAAAATTGAATTTTTGCAAAAATATACTACTCTTCGGGTCCTAGCTAGAAGATGAACACTCTCTCCGTGCGGATTTATTAGTTCATTTTGGATGTTCGTGCCACTTTTCAAATGATTATATCTCATAATTGTAATGTTTTATGTAATTTTAAAAATATTGTCTTATAGAATTAATTGAGATCTATCGAACAAAATCTATATTTGACATATAATTACTTATCAATTTAAAAATATAAATAATTTTTATCTGCTTTCAATAAAACGAGAGACAAATTAATTCGGAGCCAACGACGGTGACGAAAAAACTCACGATTTCCCTCTTCGAAAGAGCTTTTTAGCATCCACGCAGTGACAGTGAGCCATGCGTGTGTGTCCCCACTTTAAACACTGGAGGAGTTTCTAAAAAGTAAGAACAGAGCTCTGGGGGGAGATTTCAACTCCACTTTTATAAGTATGTGTGTTTTTCCAAGTCAGGTATAGGTTCGCACAGTGTTGAGTCTTAGGGTTGCCTGTTTATTTTTGGACCCCTAAATAGGTAGGAAATGGAACCTTTTATGGAGTAGTATGTGTTTGTGTGTGAGAAAAGGCAGAGATTTGACTTTTGGGTTAGCAGAGTTAAAGCTGGAATGTTATTTCTGTACATATACACGGGGATTGAAATGTAAGGATTTGGTTGTCCCGCCATTTGCATGAAAAAAATCAGAAACGATATATGGGTACAGATTTTAAATACACATATAGATCCGTTTTGGGCCTGTCTGACTGTCTCGGTCCCATAAAAATGATAGGAGGCGGTAGCGGTCAACGGTCTGGATTTTTGCGGATTGGTATGAATTTGATGATCGAACTAAAAGTCCACGATCCAAGAAAAGGCAATCCGTATTCGGACCAAAAGTCTACGGTCTGGATTTGGAACAATCAAAAAACTCATGATTCGGTTCACGGTTTATCCACGAATTATCGCATTCTACAAAATATAAAAAAAAAAAAGATTTCCAGATTCCAAATTCAAAGCAAGGATAGAAAAAAAAATTCCAAATTCAAAGCCCAGATTATTTTTTTTTTTTAAAAAAGTCAAATTTCCAGTTTCCAAATTCAAAGCCCAGATTAAAAATAAATATATTCAAGTACCATTACAAAATTTAAAAACAAATTCAAAACAAGTACATTTACAATCCCCAACATTCGGATAAAGAAAACAAATTAACTTATTAGTAAACAGACATTACAGTATATATAATGTACGTGCAACTTTCCACAAAATTACAAATACAAATTACAGTTTGCACCATTAGTTTTTGTACAACATTCCAACATTCCACTACATACCCCGAAAAATACACCCAAAATTTATCTAAATTTGAAAATCAATGCCCCAAATTCACTATTCACTTGGAGTAAATCTGGGCTATTGATTTTCACATTCGGGGTAAATTCTGGGTGCCCTTTATGGGTTAAGTAACATGCTGAAAAATCGTCCTCCATTTTCTCAAATTGCTCTTCGCAAAATATTTATAGCTGGAAGTTCGATTATTTTACATGGTCATCTCTAAATTGATAATGTTAAATAGTATAAGATAACTGAAATCATCAGTAAGAGCATCAGCAGTAGGTAGGGTAAAACCCAGTTTTGGGCAAAATAGACAAGAGGAAGAAGAAAATGGGTGCTGCAGCAGGTAAGGTATAACACTGTTCCCCATCCATATTTGAACAGTGCTAAGGTATGTTTACTGTGGCACTGTTCATCAGCTACCCAATTTTATTTATTTTTTTTGTCTCTCTCTCTCTCTCTCGCTTGGACAACCATGGTGAAGATCGACGGTGACGGCGAAGAATGCCACGTCGACCATTGACGGTAACCAGAGGTAACGATTGAAACCTTAAATCGCGTGATTTTGGGTCGTAGCTTCCGATTTCGCACCTTTTGAGTGGATTCCGACGAGTTTCGACCAAATGCACTCAAGGACGGACGGCGATGGAGCTTTGGTCAACGGCGATGGACCTTTCGTCGACGGGGATGGAGCTTTGGGTAGGCGATGGTGGTTTTGTATATATGTATCTATACATAGCAGTATATATGTGTGTGTGTGTATATATATATATAAACGAAAAAAACAATATTTTAATAAAAGGTAAGGTAAAATGGATAGGTTGTTGGAGTGTTGATGGTGACATGGTGGCTATATGTACTGTACACAAGGTATTGTGGCCAATTTTTTGGCTTAGCTGCTGTTTTTGCTCTAATAATTAAGGGAAATGTGACAATACACACCCCTATTTGGGTGTATATTCCTAATAAAAAGTTTTCTTTATACAAAAAGTTACGATACACACCAAAATATTATGAATCATATTGTTGAAAATAACGAATTTTAATATAAAAGTCACGAGACACGAAAAATGCTACGATTACTATGGGGTAGCACAATATAAACTATACAACTAATGCACACATGGTACACACCTGAATGCTCTTGGTTTCCCCCACGTACACTTGACATAACTAAAAAGTTACCCAATATTTTGTGAAACTCTTTATGCTAATTAGAAATCACAATCGAGGTTATATTTTTTCGAGTGCGAGGGGCATCCTGTCCCTTAAGAGATAGCGTGCGTGCTGACTCCATCCAGGTCATCTGTGTTTGGCGATCACCGCCCAAATCAGTTTGATAATGGATGGTGTAGATCTGTTTGGGTCTGAGCAGATCTGGACCGTCCATCGCCAAGCACGGACGGCTCAAATAGTGTCAGCACGCATGTTATCCCTACAGCACGCCCCCCGGATCCTATTTTTTCAACTTAGGGGGTGTTCCGATAAGAGTATTTTTAGAATAAACTGGTTTTTCGCGATTTTTTATTTGATACATTGTGAGAAAATGACATGTTTTTGTTTTTTTTTAAAATTGTTTTTTGTTAATGGAACACCCCTTAGAAGTATAATTTTAAAGTCATGTTTCTTGGAACATCCGTGCTTTCTTGCATTGAATGGTGAATAGTGCATTTGGATACAACTTGGTGCAATAATTTTTAAAGAAGGTTAAATTACCAATAATTTCTTGGATTTAATGGTGAATAGTGCATTAATTGCATTAATTGAATAAATAACTTTCGTGCAATAATTTTTAACTTTCTTAACTTGAATTTAAAGAAGGTTAAATTACCAAAATCACTCCCGAAGTTTCAAGAAATTACAGATTGTCCCTTCATGTTTGAAAATAACAAATTACGACTTATCACACAACAATTTACCCATTTTTCACGATATAAAAATTAGTAAATTCGACAGAATCTGTGCGACGTCATAAAATCATAATTACAATTGATCAAACTACGGTTTGTAGCTTAAGAAAGGCTATAAAGGTGTGAAAATAGTTTTTCATATGCTACAAAAAGACAACTTGTGGTCTATAGTAGTTAGGATTTAATGATTTCAGATAGATTCTGTCCAATCCCTAACAGTTACATCACGACAGGG
The DNA here is from genome assembly GCA_016920895.1 of Vaccinium myrtillus. NCBI lineage: Eukaryota > Viridiplantae > Streptophyta > Magnoliopsida > Ericales > Ericaceae > Vaccinium > Vaccinium myrtillus. Next base: position 28,595,958 of record CM029271.1, on the reverse strand, counting down.
GGATAGTTTGTTATGCAATAGTGGGCAATTGGTAATTTTCCAAACGTGATGGGGCAATTTGTAATTTCTTGAAATTTTAGGGGGTTTTTGTAAGTAAATTAATTGAAATTTTAAATTATTTTCATCTTAAAATTTTACATACGTGGTTTTATTTTTTATCAAACATGCAAGTCATTAGTCTTAGTTTACCTTCTTTTTTTTGTTTTTATTTTTTATGTACCCAAAACTCAAAAGAAACATTAATAAGGAGCGTATGGCCTACCTTGACTTCACCTTAATAATCCAAACCGTCTTTTCGGTAAACTGTAGTAATGTGTAGATCATTATGGTAAAAAGTCAAGTTACTTGGATACCGATCAGTTTCTAATAAAAATGGACGGTTAGACAATTCAATCTACCATTGTTTTTAATGGAAGTGAGGAATTAACTGAAATGTGATCAACTTGTTTTTTGCAAGAATGATGTAATCCAGATTATTGGATTATTCGTTTGTCCTTATTCAAAAATTTTTTGCATTCGTTAGTTTTGCATCAAGATTTTGTGGTTTCTGTATTCCTCTCGACGATAATCTACCTATTTTGGCTTTATTAAAAAAAATTGAGTTTTGATCATAATTTTATACTTGTTAGATTCGTCTCGTCGAGAGGAATCCAGAAACCACAAAATTTTGATGCAAAACTAATGGATGCAATTTTTTTTTGAATAAAGACAAAATGAATAATCCAATAATTCATAATCTGAATTATTACCCAAAGGAGGCCATTATTATTCACAAAATAGACGGCTTGGATGGTTGCAATGGCCCCACGGCCCACGCGCCTTATTATTATTTTTTGGGGGGTGGATACGGAAAAAAAAGGAAGGGTGCGAATAGAATTTCTGAAGAAGTAAGGGAGGGTTTATGGTATTTACTAGAATTGACAGGTTCACAGGGGCTAGAGGGAGTACTTCACTGAGGTTTCTCGTTAAATACTGTAAGAATCTTGAACCTTTGATCCCCTGTTCTGCCAAAGCAGAATTGGTCTGAATATGCTAACGTAAGCACGATTGGAATGACAATGGGCGGAGCAGGAGCTGGTATAGAATGGGATGTTTAGTTGTAAGTGAAAAAATACAAGTATAAAAATACTTAAATTTTTATGCACACAAAAAATTAGGGTCGGCTATCGGAAATGGGTGGTGTCTAGTAGGGATGACAATTTAACCCGCTCCGCTCCGAACCCGCCCTACCCCGTCCCGATAGGGTATGGTTTTTTTCTATTTTTTTGGGTAACAGGTAGGGGCAGGGGTGATTTTGAAAAACCCGTCAGAGTTAGGGTAGGGGCAGGGGTATGGTCACCCCGCCCCGATATTACCCGCCGGACATACATATATATGTATAACTATATTTATATACTCTTATATGTATCAAATTATATTTTCTCACTTATATGCATCAAATTTTATTTTTATTCTTATAATTTTAGTTTTACAACTAAAATACAACATTTGATAGTAGATTTTTGTTAAGTTGTAGAAGTTATTTTGTGAACTTTTATCATTTGCGCTCACTAATTGGAATTTAAAATATACTTTACTAATATGTGAAAAAATAGGGGCGGGGGTACCCATAAATTACCCAGTTGGGGTAGGGGCGGGTTAGGGGTGGGTTAGGGAATTTTAGGGTCGGGGCCGGGATCATCAAAACCCGCCCCAACCCGCCCCGTTGCCATCCCTAGTGTCTACTCTAACCCAATTCTAACTCGGTCAGATTTTTTTAATTTTCCCCGACCCAACCCGAAACACCAAAAATTTAACAAATACCCACTTTGGTGGACACGGAGCAGGACGGGTTGAACTGCCATCTCGACGTACAACTGAACCCAAAACCACACTACTCTCCTGATGAGAGAGAGAGAGAGAGAGAGAGAGAGAGGGGCATGCAGTTACTGCAGGCGTACTTTAACGTTGTTTTTCTCCTAGACATGGATCCTGAGGTTCAATGAGGAGGGTACAACCCGTGCTATTTCCACAGCTGCAATATTTCAGAGTTGTTCCCTCTCTGGCTAGATCCCATTTAATGAACCGTTAAAGGTTATTGCAGTTTAGTCCCTCTGTGTGCAGCTCAAACCTTCTGTTCTCATACATTTTTCAGCCGTTAGATTGCAACACTCTCTTGATGTAAAGAGCCAAAGATAGTGTTGTGCAATCCAGTGGCTGTGCATTTAACGCGAAGCTGTTGTAATTCAGGGACTGAAAATACAGGGAAACAAAGGTTTTTAGTATATTAAGACTCTGCTTCTTTAGTCGTATTGAGGTTTTGATTTGTTAGAATTATTTAATAGACATTATTTTTTTGACATCCAAATTATTTAATAGATTAATATATTTTTTTTTTTTGTCTTTAGTTGTAGATAAAAATAAAGTTGTTTATTTTATTATGGTTTTCGGAGCTTTTGAATTTTTTTGTAAGGAGAAACTTTTGAGAACATGTTTTCAACACGTTGGCCATGGAAAACATGTTTTAAACACATTGAGCGGTTCGGATCGTCGAAATTTGGTCCGTAAAATCAAAAAAGGGGTGGTCCTTACGGAGGAGATCTTTGAGGGAGTGCTCAATAGAACATCTTTATATAGGAGGATGATCTAACGAGGACTCTCTCATTAAAATTTCGTGAGGACCTCATGGATCGGGGTCGAATCACGACGATCTGAACCGATCAATGTGTTTAAAACGTGTTTTTAAGGGTCACCGAGAGGAATCGCTCAAAAAAAATAATACCCGGAAGGCCTTCATTTGAGTATTTTTGATAAACTATATATGTATGGTTATTATGAAAAACTACTTAGATGAAGCGCTTTCGGGTATTTTTTTTTTGCCAATTCCTTCCGTTGGCCTTGGAAAACATGTTTTAAACATATTGAGCGGTTTAGATCGTCGATATTTGGTCCGGAAAATAAAAAAAAAGGGGTGGTCCACACGGGTTTTTGACAATCCGATCCGTCCAATGTGTTCAGAAGGTGTTTTCAAGGGACAGTTTTGTGAAAACTGCTTGGATCAAGCCCTTTCCGGTATTTATTTTTTGAAGATTTCCCGCGTGGACCCTTAAAAACACCTTTTGAACACATTGGACGGGTCGGATTTTCCAAAAATAATTTGTAAAACAAAAAAAAATCATTTTTTTCTTATTTTCGGGAGGTTTGGACTAGAAGTTTATATATATACGACATACATCTGCAGGTTTAGTGTTAAAATTAGTTAGTGTGTTAAACAATCAAAGAGGGATTGACGTCTCTCTATAGACTCGAACTTCAGATCTCCCGTTACATAGTAGCTTTAATATTCACCATGTCATGTTGTCTTTTACCCCCTCTGTTCTAAATTGATAGTCCACTAAAAAATTATGTGTAATTTTCAACCTCAAAAATAACTTATTTACCAAACAATTGATTCTCGGGGTTTGATAGAACTAGGGAAATAAAAAAATTGATGTGCACGTAAGGCGATCCGAACAATTCACTCGAGTAATTGTTTGGGAAAAAAAAACTCATTATAAGTACTAAAAACAACTCAAAATCAGGTGAAAAGTGGCATGCCGAACGGGAATTGGTACCCGTCGGCGTATCCGAGCCGTCCAAACAAATTCAAACATGTTTTGCACGGCCAAGGGTGCTATTTTTATAAATTTTACATGCAAATTAACCCCAACAAATCTTAACATACCAACAAAAGTTTAGACAACTCGAATGCGCGGAAAGGTACCACGCGACGGTTTCGTATGCAAGTTTTTCTTCTACATCAGATTCTATGGAGTAATTTTGTCGTTGAAATCTCTCTTCAACTTTATTTCTCAACCTTTACACCGTCATTTTACTCCCCCTTTCTTAAAATACTCCTTGTATTTTGTTTGGGTCACCATTTTGTTCTCTCTCATAACTAGGAATTAGAAATCTACCGTCCAGTTTAATCACTTTATTTTCTTTTTAATTCCCTCACAATTTTTTTTTTGGTGTACGATCAAATTACATGAACGAATGATGCACTAACGGATAAATTCTTAGCTTTATAACCATTTCTTTACGTAACAAATTAATCAACAATCATAAAGAGAATCAAGTAAAAACTACGATACGCCATGTCGCCATCTGATTCGTTAACTAATTAACCATTAACTTACGTGAAATTTATGAATCTTAATCATGAATAACATTCTACCCGTTTAACCACTAGACTAAGTTATTCTTGTAATTCCACAAATTTAGGTCATCTATTGCCATCCCAAGGGAATGAAACTAAACCACCAGAAACATCATGGTCCACAGAAACTCAACTACTATAATTTTGTAAGTCGACAGTCATTGGACAACTATAATTCTGTGTATATCGAGTACCAAAGTGTGAATGTAACTATAATCTTGTAAATTAAGTACCATAGCGCAACTACTCCATCCGTCCCTAAATTTTGGTCCCTCATCCAATTCTAACCGTATAAAAAATTAGTTATAACTTTAAATCGGTAATGAATTTTATGTTCAATATCGATGTTGTTTGATAGATCTCAATTAATTCTATAAGACAATGTTTTCAAAGTCATGTAATACAATGTAAATTACGAGATATAATTAATTGAAAAGTGACACGAACTCCTAAAAGGGACAAATAAATGAGGATGAGGGAGCATGAACCACCAATCGCCTTCCTCACTTCAACAAAGATCCCACCGTTCATTTACACTTGACACTTATTCTCCTTTCCTATACCTAACAAGGTCTATTTGTTTTTGTTAGATATTTTTGGCACTCTCCGGGGTTGTCCAAAACCATCATTCGTGTATGGGTAGATTTTTTAGAGGGTAGTTGCTCGCTCGATGCTCCTCCCATTTTCTGCACCAAATTGACCGCTGTGAAATTAATCTACGTGTGCGAAAGGTAAATGCATTGCACAACATATCATACATTTTTTTTAATAAAAATTATATTTCTGCACGTTTGTCTTTCCCATAAAAATCTCCAAAAATTCACTTTCCATATCAATCAAACAATTTTCTTTTAACTCACCGAAAATTCGCTTGCCATACTCGTATAAATATTTTGATATCAAGCAAACGATTCTCTTTTACCTTTCCGGAAAATTGTGTTTTCCATATATACACATGTTTACATTAAGTAAAAAATTTCCATTTTAACTCTCCGGAAATTTTATTACCATATATATAACGTTGAAAGATCTCCCTTTGGAGAGAATAAAGGAGAGATTTGTTTTTCTTGGGGGCCACTCTTAGGCATTTCTTTTAACTATATATATGTGAGGTCTAGCCCTTGTATTGGTGCACATTTTTTTTTTTAACGAAGGAAGAAACCCGTAATTGCCAAAAGGAAGAAAACTCCTTCATTTTGTTTGCTAGCATGGAGTCCACGTTGATTTATTCAATAAAGATGATGAACTGCTAGCTAACTGTGATTTTTCTATTAAAATTTCCATTGTGCATTACTTCTCTCAAGGAGCACTTTTCATATCACATTATCCGTTCGTTTTGTGTTCGTGTTTGCGGTGCCCTATACTAATGCGGCCGAATCTTTTGGAGATTGATTCGGAGCCGGTTGAATTCGGAGATCGGGCGTGAAGTCTGTGGTTCATCTATTGAATCTTGAAGAAGCTCTGGGAGCATCGGAGATTGGCGAGAATAGGTAAAGGTTTGGGGTAAGGCTTTTACTATTTCGCGATCTGTACTTCTTTTTTATTAATAGAATAAAATGGTAGTGTTAGGCCGTGGTTTTGGCTTTGGGTTATTTAGGACCCTAAGTTTTTCCACGTAAATCGTGGGTTTCTTGTCTCCATTTTATTTTCACTGCACTTGCTACTTGTGGTTTGGTTAAATTATACTAATCAAGACAATTAACCAATTTTTATTTAATATTTTTTTAATTGGTTATTCAACTTAAAACTAGTAATTTTATCAAAACTCCTATTCACCCCCTCTAGGAGTAAATTGAACGCTTTTGCATAATTTTAATTGGTATCAGAGCTGGTTGCTTTGTTTAGGTTTAATCACTTGAGTTTGATTCTGGTTACAATGGACATGAACGCACCACGAGAGGGAGCCTCAAACTCGAGGCCACCCTTTTTCGACGGTAATGATTATCCGTACTGGAAAGTCCGTATGACCACGCATTTGAGTTCCCCTAGGAGTTAGGGTTTGGAGATCTGTTAGGTACGGCTATGAGGCTCCAACCATAAAAGACACTACGACTAAAAAGTTGAGGGCTAAGGAGGACACTAAGTGGAATTTTGCTGACATTGAAAGTTTTGAGGCAAACTCTAAAGCTTTAGGAGCCATCTATGGTGCATTAAGTTAAACCGAGTTTTGTCGTATTTCCGCATGCACCACTGCGAAAGAGGCTTCGGATATTCTCCAAGTCACCCACGAGGGTACTAGAACTGTTAAAACTTTGAAACTTCAAATGCTTACAACACGTTTCGAAGAATTGAGAATGCGAGAAGATGAGACTTTTGATAGTTTTATCACTAAATTGAGTGACATTGTTAATTCCTTTCATGCTTTAGTAGAATCAATCCCAAATCTTAAAGTTTGTCAAAAAGTGCTTAGGTCCCTTCCCGAGAGGTTTAGAGCTAAGGTAGTTGCGATCGAAGAGAGTGATAAAGTTGATGACATTCTTTTTGAGGAACTTGTTGGTAAACTTCAAACATTTGAATTGAATCACGTTTCGAAAAAACCTACATTAAAGCCTAATAAAAGCATTGCTTTTAAATCTTGTAAAGAAGAATCCTCTGTGACACAAGAGAGTGACGATGATCTTGATGAAGAAGCACTTGCTTTCTTTGCTAAAAAATTCAGAAAATTTGTCAAATTCCATAAATCTGGAAATTTTCCGTCGTCAATTAGTAGGGGTAATAATTATAATTATGGGGATAAAGAAAATAAATCTTCTATTGATAAATCCAAGAAACCCAAGGTATACAATATCACGAGTGTCACGGTTACTCTTTAAAAAGAAAAAGGGCAGAGGGTACAAGGCTTCGTGGGATGACGATAGTTATGAAGGTAGTGATTGGGGTTTTCAAGCCCCTACATATTATGTGCTTGTTGCCAACATTAAGTCTCCCACGTCCCCTAAAACAATTGATCTTTCTACAACTCTTAGCGATGAAAGTGAATATGTCTCAACGGACGAGGACTGTGGGAAAAGTGATGATAATATAGATTCTATCCATGAGGCCTATAACCAATTGTTTGAAAAGGCATTCAAACTAGAAAAGAAAAAGAAGGAACTCATGAGTGTCATCGAAAGACTTAGTGGTGAGAGGAACAAACTTAATGAGGATATCGAATCTAAGGACATTGAGCTTGAAAAATTAAAAACCTAAAACGCTAATCTGGCTGATAAGTTTGCCAAAATTGAGAAAGAACGTATGGATGCCTTGAAGGCCCTTGAAGGGTCTAAGAATAGGATTTTTGAATTGGAGCATGACCTTAATTAGGGAGGCCACTGAGGCCATAAAGCGTAATGAGTGTGGCGCAACCCGTATTGCCGAGATGACACGTACATTTAGAAATAGAACCGGCTTAGGGTTTGTTGATCCACCTTCCTTGACTCCTAAGGCTAATGAGTCCGCAAAGAGAGAAATTAAGTTTGTGAAATCTAAAACTGCTAAAAATGAGGTGATGAGTGATTACCTGAACCTTCTACTAAATCTCCCACCATCACTAACAAGATTTCCAACAGTAATCAATTTCCAAAAATTAATCCTATGATTTTCCACTACTGTGTGGTGTCCAAGGTCACATTCGACCTTTTTGTTATACACTTCGAAGAGACAATCAGAGAACAAATGGGAATTTGTTTACATCCCCTGTCAATAAAAGTGTTCGGTATGGTCAACCCAATGTGGGGAGACCTCAAGTTGTGCGACAGTCTCCAAAAAAATAATAAAAATAAGAATTTTCAAAAGAAATTGGGTCAGTTGGCAATTCAAACTTCTCACCTCGTCGAGGAAATAAAAAATTTGTCAATTTTGGCTAAAAATAATGAAGAGACTAATAAATTTCTTAAAACACGAACCACAAACGGTCATTTCTCACGTGTGAACACTAAAACAAAACAAATTTGGAAGAGAGTCGACATTGTTTGTCATGTAGCACACACTGCTTTTAGAGCACATGATACTTGCGTTTGGTACTTAGATAGTGGGTGTTCAAGACACATGACTGGAATTCTTGAAAAATATAATGGTGGTCGTGTCACATTTAGTGATCGTAATACTGGTGAAATTGTAGGACAAAGAACTATAAATACACCAGGTATCCCTCCGTTAGATTACGTCTTATATGTTAAGGGTTTAAAGGCTAATTTTCTAAGTGTAGGGCAATTTTGCGATAACTTGCATAAAGTAAATTTTTAAAAAAATAATTGCTCTATTATTGATGCCTCGGGTGTGTGTTTGTAGTTAAAGGTATTCGATGAATGGATAATTGTTATTGTGTTGAAACCGCAAGTCCTAGTGTGTGTCATTTTTCCTGGCTTGATAATGTTGAAATTTGGCACCAACGATTAACTTCAATTGATTAAGTTTGGTATTGCATGTAACCCTAGTGTGCTACATTTCTTATACTAGTCTAGAGTGAACATGTCTTTCTAGTATTTGTTTTTCTTTATAAAAAATAAAATAAAAACCTCCTTTCAATTTTTCTTTTTTTGTTTTCCTTTTAGCATTTTCGTGTATGTGAGTTTTAGGATCATGATCTTACATGTTGATACTTCTATTTTTTCTCCAAATACTAAAAAATTCATAAACATTCTTATATATAACACTACAAGAAAAATGAGTATTAGTGACAAAAATTGCTTGACCGTTCGGGTGATTAATAATTAACTAGAATTTCGTCCCAAGCGTAGGACTATCGACCGGTGCAGCACAATAAATCCGGAAGTACCGGAGTCGAACCACAGAGACGGTCTACGGTGCTTAACTCAAACAATGTCGGCTCTACGTTTGTAATTGGCTCTCAGGTAGCCACCCCTTGCTCAGATGATTCGATTAATTAACTAAATTGAACTGATTTAACTACTGGACTCTGAATTTAAAAAGGAGAGCACAGCCGTGGGCACCACGGTGTCCGCAGCTAGACTAATTCACATCCACTCGGGCCACAATTATTCAATTAATAGATTTAGAAATATGAAAAATAGTTCCCAACAAATGCACACCACTTGTCACCAATTTCTGCGCGCATTCGGAATTGGCAATGCCCGGGTTTGTTTGCTAGAAAAACTTCCGTATTCAAAAATTGCGCATTGCTTAAAATGATTCGGCACCGAGGTGGAACATAAATTAGCCTAGCCACGGGACACCTTCATCCCGCGGCCGCACTCAATACGACTACTCACTCATATCGAATAGAACCCATAAGAAAATTCTGAAATTAAACATGCTATTAAACTTGAATAAGATTTAAAACAACGATTCGAGTCTCAGATCACGGACAAACTCCAACTGAGATTAACGTAAATAAAGGAAGGTTACCGAAAACAATACTTGAATCTGCAACAATACTTCAAAACATCAATAGGAATAGCTCCGGAAAGTAACAACTCCAAAAGAATAAACGGCTGCGAAAAACTAAGAAAACTAGAGCAAAGTTCGAACCCTAATTCGGAGTAAAAACGAGGTATAAATACCCTCCCGAAGTCAACACACGTGGCAAGTCAAGACGGGCAAATTAAGGGCCTCGGTATCGATACAGGAGAAGTCCTGTATCGATACCAGTAGGTTCTGTTTTCTGGATGGTGCTTGGGTATCGATACAGGACAATCCCTGTATCGATACCGAGCATCTAAGTTGACTTTTTTCGGCTTTTTGGTTGTCCTTGCTTGGGTCCCACCGGTTCCCCGCATGCCCGATGCCTTGTGTCATTTTCCGTGCTCCTTTTCGGCCCGTTTCCTACAAAACAAACACAAACACCAAAAACAAGAGACAACACTGAATCAAGTGGAAAATGAAATAAAACGCGCCTCTAATGCGCTAATTCGCCCTACTTAGGCGCTTATATTTATGACATTGCGCGCCTATCAAAAATCATTGTGGCAATTCAAAAGTTGTCACTAATATCATACTTTCAGTGACAATAGTGAAGTTGTTACAATTTTTTTTTATTTTGTGACAATAAATTAATGTTGTCACTAAAAAACTATATTTAGTGACAAAACAAAAATGTTGTCACTAGAGATTATTGTTTAGTGCCAAAAAAAAAAATAATTTGTCACTAAAGAGATACATTACTGAGAAAACAAACAAATGGCCTCACTAAATATATGCACTTTTTTAATTGTGCTTCTTTTTAATTTTACTTTTTTTTTTAAATTTGATATTGCATAAAAAGTTTTCTTAGTGATAAGATTTTTAATGATTCATAGTTGAGATTAACATTTAATTGAATTTAATGAATTTATTTGAGAGAAGCCTAAGGAATGTTTTAGTATGTATATATATATAAAAACCCCGATCTAATCCGGGAACCCTTAAAAACACCTTTTAAACACATTGGACGGTTCGGATTATGCAAAAACAATTTTTAAAACCTCGAAAACACCATTTTTTCTTCAATCCGGGATCCTTGACAGGATCACCGGTGTATATATATATATAACATCAGAAAACAAAATATTAATATATATTTTATCAAAAAAATTTTTATATGTACTCCCTATGTCCCTTTTTTAGAGTCTACATTTTCATTTTGGGTTGTCCTGAATAAATATGTGCTTTGAAAAATTAATGGGTTAAAGCTTGTAAAATTATCGATTTTGCCCTTTTAAAAAGTTAGAGAGTAAAGAATTAATGGATAAAAGTGATTTAGAAAGTGGAGGTAAAATTCGTGACAACAAAATTCGTGTCACGAAAATGTTTTAATGACAATTTGTTAACTTTAAGTGACAATTTTTGCATGTCATTATAGATCAATTTTCTTGTAGTGTTAAAAAAAAAAAAATTGGGCTTCGCATATTTTTTTTTGAGGATGAGTAGTCATTCATGAGACTCACGTAGATGCACATCTTTGGGAATGCATGCACGTTTCTTATTAACTCCACTCATGAGATGCATTCGGACATTCGATGTAGCATGTTTTATGACTCTATGATCGTCACCTTTACTCATCTGGGTTAGAGAGATTACTTAAAGAAGAAAGTTGATTCTCATGCAACTGGGGTTGTCTTGTCCTTTCCCTGGGCGATTGACTATTTCGGCATCATAGTTGGATAAAAAGTTTTATAGGTCATGGTCCGTAAAATGACGAAAAACCAAAACAAAAAAAAAGGTGGAAAAACAAAAGAAAATACATTGGTTGTGGTTGAGATAAAATGTCTATCCGGACATTCACTGAGTAACCGGATCATTCGGCTCTATCCAGTCCGAATGTTCGCATAAAAGGTGGATAGATCTTGTGAAGACATTCATATTGGACCACTTGGATAGATCTTGTGAAGACATTCGTATTGGACCACTTGCCAAGTAACCGGATCCATTCGACTCTATCCGGTCCGGAGGTTCACGTCAAACGGCAGTGGGGTAAAAGAGAATACTATTAAACAAAAAATGTTCCTTAGTTGAGGGGGAGTTTATATTTTTTTGGGGGACATATTTAGTATTGATGAGTGCTTAGTTTGACTTCGTTAGGGGGAGAGTGCTCGACGGTCCAATGGTACATGAGAATTGACGAATATTTGGATAGTGATCTTAATATCTTATAACGTGTCACACACTCACTTTGTCATAGATTCATCTTGTGTGTTACACCATATTTTCGAATTCTCTAATTGGATTGGTTTAATACAAATTTGTTCAGGTACTCTTGAATTTCGTCATATTGTCTGAGCCTCATCTTTGAATACTTGTTCTTCGGATTATATGTTGCCTTGCCACTTTTTTTTTATTAAAAACAAAAAAAAGGGTCTCTTCGGTCATTATGCTTTCAAATTTTGTGTGCAGTATTTGCTTAGGAAGTGCCCATCTATTTTTTTTTAATTGCTTGAGCTTGGTATTCTGTCCTTCTTTGATGATTGGTTATTGCATATCGTATAATTCTCTTGTACATTTTTCTAGTTGCATGTGTCTCACCCTCTAACACCATCAATTCCTTTGTTTTTCCGTGACAAAAAGGGGGAGAATTTTTATGTTATATCATGGGTTGAGGAGTGACATATGTTGTTGAGTCTTGCGTCAAAAGGGAGGATTTTCAAGTGCTACTATTTCTTTGGGGAGATATTTATAAGGGAAGAGTTTATTATATATGCTGACCCGTTCTATTTTTCATAACATATACTTGGTCACATAGTGTTTGTTGAGTTGTCTTTGCAGGTATTGGAAAATCAACTCAAGCTTCATTGGATAGACCTAGTTTAGGCTAGTGTTTGTTTTCTTCAGTTGTAATTTTCGGTTTTTGTTCTAGTGCAGTTGGTTTTGTCCCGGAAATGCCAAAGGGGGAGATTGTTAGATATTTTTTGCACTTTCCGGGGTTGTCAAAAACCATCATTCGTGTATGGGTAGATTTTTTAGAGGGTAGTTTCTCGCTCGATGCTCCTCCCATTTTCTGCACCAAATTGATCGCTGCGAAATTAATCTACGTGTGTGAAAGGTAAATGCATTGCACAACATATCATACATTTTTTTAAATAAAAGATTATATTTCTGCACGTTTGTCTTTCCCACAAAAATCTCCAAAAATTTGCTTTCCATATCAATCAAACAATTTGATTTTAACTCACCGAAAATTCGCTTGCCATACTCGTATAAATATTTTGATATCAAGAAAACGATTCTCTTTTACCTTTCCGAAAAATTGTGTTTTCCATATATACATATGTTTACATAAAGTAAACAATTTCCATTTTAACTCTCCGGAAATTTTATTACCATATATATAACATTGAAAGATCTCTTTTTGGAGAGAATAAGGGGGAGATTTGTTTTTCTTGGGGGCCACTCTTAGGCATTTCTTTTCACTATATATATGTGAGGTGTAGCCCTTGTATTGGTGCACTTTTTTTTGATATTTATGAAGGAAGAAACCCGTAATTGCCAGAAGGAAGAAACCCGTAATTGCCAAAAGGAAGAAAACTCCTTCATTTTGTTTGCTAGCATGGAGTCCACGTTGATTTATTCAATAAAGATGATGAAGTGCTAGCTGTGATTTTTCTATTAAAATTTCCATTGTGCATTACTTCTCTCAAGGAGCACTTTTCATATCACATTATCCATTTGTTTGGTGTTCGTGTTCACGGTGCCATGTACTACTCTGACCGAATCTTTTGGAGATTGATTCGAAGCTGGTTGAATCCGGAGATCGGGCGTGAAGTCTTCATCTATTGAATCTTGAAGAAGCTCTGGGAGCATCGGAGATTGGCGAGACTAGGTAAAGGATTGGGGTAAGGTTTTTACTATTTCACGATTTGTACTTTTTTTTATTAATAGAATAAAATAGTGGTGTTAGGCCGTGGTTTTGGCTTAGGGTTATTTAGGACCCTAAGTTTTTCCATGTAAATTGTGCGTTTCTTGTCTTTATTTTATTTTCACTGCACTAGCTACTTGTGGTTTGGTTAAATTATACTAATGAAGACAATTAACCAGTTTTTATTTAATAATTTTTAATCGGTTATTCAACTTAAAACTGGTAATTTTTTTTATCAAAACTCCTATTCACCCCCTCTAGGAGTAAATTGAACGCTTCCGCATAATTTCAGATTTCTCTAACTCGATCTGCAACTTATCTAGTGATCGTAATGTCCTTTTAAGTTCTCGGTAACATTACAATTCAATCAAAAAGGCCACCACTTTAAATGGTAAATAACAGTTCATAATATCACCACAGTTCCATCACAATAACAGACAATGAAATATTGTATAATTGTAATTGATAATTACAGGTAACTCATAATAATTATTGATACGAGTTTGTGCATTTTGGGTTTCCTTGTAACTTCATCCAAGTTAGAGTTATAAGATCAGCTCCGGCCCTTACCCCTTTTTTTGAACCAAATTCAAAATCTGAGTAAAAACTCCCCTAATTCGCTCTCCAGTCATTGAATTAAACCTATACCAATTTCAGTTTTACTCAAATCCATACTCAAATCAAGGAAGTCTCAACCCTTGAACCAAAGTTTCAATGGTAACTTTGTGGTGGTGCTCATCACTGGAAGTCCTTCAGCAGTCGTCATCGTCAACTCCGGTGAGGGTTATAGAACACAGATTGTGAGGTTATAGAACTCCGGCGAGGGTTGCCGGTGAGGGGTGGTGTTTGTGGTGGTTCGGTGGTGGAGTGGTCGCGGGGGGGGGGGGGAGAGAGAGAGAGAGAGAGAGAGAGAGAGAGAGAGAGAGAGAGAGAGAGAGAGAGAGAGAGAGACGAGCAGATCGGGAAAAAGAGAGGAAGAAGGTGAGATTTTTTGGAGTTTCAGCGGCGGTGAGCGGCGAAGGGCGGTGGAGGCCAATGGTTAGGGTTAGATATATGAGTCAAGGACTGGAGGTTTTGGTTTCAAATGCAACTTTTACTCAGATTTTCACTCAAATTTGAGGAGAAAAAAAAGATTCAAGGCTAGAGTTGCTCTAAATGCATATTCTTTAAATCGTTCGATAATCTCGAATTAGTCTACATACATTTAACATTTAATTTCGTATTACTATATGAAGAACTGCAATATCGCCAACCAAGTCACAACTACGAATTACTACATGATGAATAGAGGCCTAAAATATAAATAACATGAGTTCTAATGCTTAGCTCCTTATTTACCAATATATATATATATATATATATATATATATATATATATACATAGACACACACACCTCAGTGTTTAGCCAAACAATCCGATCATTATCATGAAATTTTATGAACAAGTTATTTAGGATATTTGGAATAATTTTGTTCAATGACATATTTCCAAAAAACGGACCCTAACACAAAAGGTTGTTGAACAAAAGTTGTCTAGTTTTGACACTAAATTAAAAATTGAATCGTTTAGGGTTTAAGGAGTTCGATTGAAGAGCTATAAAAATTCATACATTTTAAAAATTATATTGGGTGGTTAGAGCATCACTAATCCTTACTCTTTAACTCAAAATTTGAGTAAAACCACTAAAAACTCATACCCATTTTGCCTACCCATTAATTTTGAGTCTTACCTTTTTTCTGACTCGAATTTGGGGAGACCCAATTCCATACCATTTTTTTTTTCTCGACGGCTCTTTCACTTTCATATTTTACAAATGTGCCATTTTGAGGAGGGAAAACATAAAAAAACACTAAATTTGGGTTTAAAAAAAGGAACATTGGAGAAGATATACCCAAATGAAGTCTTTTATCCAAATTTTCACCCAAATGTGAGTAAAGTGTTATGGGTCTAGACCGGCCGGTGATGCTCTTACTCATTTTATGCCCAGATAGTAACAGGGGACTTAAGTCATGCAGTCTTTTTGAATCTACCATCGGGAAAATTTCTTTTGTTAATTCTGCTCCATCCGTCCCAAAATGATGAAGTAGTTTAGTTTGTAAAACGATAAGTTAAAAATTATATTTTTTGAAGAAAATTTCATTTTTTTTCATGAATTAAAAGAACTCATTGATATGTAGTGAATTACTAAAAAAATATTTGAATTTTTCTTCAAAAAAATGAACTTTTTGTAACTTATAGTATCCTTTTTCGAAGCGGACAATCATTTAGGACGAGAGGAGTATAATTGTTGGGTGAGAACTGTTCTCTCTTTAAATTCGAAAGGAAACGTAAACCGTTTGATAAATTTTATGCTAGAATATAAATAGTTTTATGAGGGAGGGCATAATAAGAGCATTTATGCAGTCCACTTTTTCTCATTGGCTTAAAAGCTTCACCAAACACCAAAATAATGGAGTATCAATTTAGAGAAAGACAATCTACATGAGACTACAAGTTCCAAACGGAACATAATAATCATGTACTGGCATTAATAGATATGGTTGAGACAGTGATGAGATGATTTAGGACATTGAAGTAGGAGATTTTGTTGTTGGTTTGTAACGAAAAAGAAACAGTGGCAGCAACGAGGAGACGCAAGAGAGAGAGAGAGAGAGAGAGAGAGAGAGAGAGAGAGAAGAGAGAAATTAGGGTTTTATTGGTTGACAAGTTGCCTCCTTTTTGAGACTTTGGAGTACACCCAGCAGCAACTTTTAATCTCTATCTACAAACAGAACCAAATAAAACCCTCCAATTCCTCGAGAGACCCCTATAAACCCTAGATCAGACAAGGCCATGTGATTAAAACCCTTGGTTTCCAAACCCTACATATAATTAGGGAGTGATGAATAACTGTATGAATAATGCTCATGTGATTATATCACGTTTTATACGTTTTGTGCACAAGTCAACATCTTGTAGTAGTACTATTTATTTATTTATTTATTGAAACTGTATATATCGCTTTGAAGCAATTTCTTTCACTTACCAAATTATGCAAAAAGAAAAATTCCAAAGTACCATTTTGATTCTCTTCTCTTGTCTTCATTTAATGGAATTTTACTGTACTATGTGCGACTGGATTACATTGGGAAATGGATTTTTATCAGGTTACATAATAAATAAAGTCCAAATATCGCAATTTTTAGTATATATTTAGGTTGATTATACACTATCACATGAACTGTATTTTTTATATTTTTATTAGTCACTCACTTTTTACTATAGTGAGAAGAATATATTTTTAGTCTTTTTAGTGAGTCTGAAAGTATAACCAGTGCTCATCACCGAAAGGAATCAATAAATATCTCTCCGTCCGTGTTTATCCATGTTTGAATGTCAATGAAGAAATTGTGTTAGTTTTACTCTTTTACTCAAGTCTTCGAATATTTAATTAACAGATTATTCATGATTGAAGGGTACAAAAAAGGAGAGGCGTTGGTGCTGTGCGTGGTGCACAACATGTGTGATGTGCACCATCTAAGCCGTCTGATCAGGGATCCAATGGTCCACATTTCATCTTGCAATGAATGGCTTGAATGTCACACAATCAAAATGAAATCTGGATCATTGGATCGTTGAATGGACGGCTCAGATGGTGCACAACACGCATGTTGTGCACCCCTGCATAGCACCAACCTTTAACCCGGAACAGAAAGCAAATAAATCATGATGTTTCTTGAAAAAAGTTGAAAACCGAAAAAATAGACCAACACATTGTCCCCGATCCCTTGTACCTCTATATAGAGGGGTTTTGGGCTGTTGAATTGTGAATTTTAATGTTTTTTTTAACATTTTAATAATTTTGAGTGATCCAACGGTCGAAAAATCCCTCGACATAGAGGAACATGAGTTTTTCGACACCGAAAATCCGGGCTCAACACATATGGACGCAAGAAGTACCTTTCATATATAAGACGGTCTCTCAAAGTAATTAGAGGGATACTTTTCATTGATTAGATAAGAAAAGGTAGTTCATAAAAATTGTGTGTGAACAACGAGTAAGAAGTTGTAATTTTTCAGTCAATCTACTTTCGGCAAATCAAGGGGTACAGATGCATTGTACAGACCATGTATAGATGGGTCTCGGGTGGGTCCCGCACGAACGATCCAAGCTGTTCAATCATTTTAGAATAATTTTCTGAGGCGCTCCGCGAGAAAGCAGCTCCATCGGACGTGTGTAAGTGGTTGATCCAAAACCCCACGTTTTATTCAAAGGATCGTTCGTGTGGGGCCCACAAGTGGGTTCCCGAGACCCATCTGTACATGGTCTGTACAAGGGTATCTGTAGCAGTAGCAAGGTTGATCTACTTTGGCACCCTCTTGCTTACACCTCATTTTGTGGGCCCTATTTCGGGATCTCACACGAATGACCGTTCAATTTGTTTAGAATAATTTTTTAAGGGTCTTGGTGAAAAATTAGTTCAGTCAGATATTCGTTCAAGTTTCTGTTCCTGAATCGAACGGACCAAAACTTTAGCAAATTTATCAAGCCTTAACCAATATCTGAGTGAGCTGATTTTTTTTTCCAGAAAACCTTGAAACAAATATTTTAAATAAATTGAGTGAATCCAATTATTCGTGTGAGACTCCCAAGTAGGTCCCACATAATGAGATGTGAGCAAGGGTCCTGGGGTGGGTGTTGTGCATCCCCATGCACATCACCGTGTTGTGGAGTCTCACGGCGTAGCCGCGCCGGCCTCTTTTCGACGATCAGAGATGTTCACCGTGTAGACCTCGGCGAGTAGTACAAGAGTGCTAAAAATCAAATCGATCGGATATCTTTAAGTTCCTCATCGGAACACAAACAACTTGAAAAAGTGGTTTTGATCCAGTGTTTGTGTCCATATGTGTTCCATTTATTTTCAAAGTATTTGTGTTATGATGACCCACTTAAAAATAACCGATCGAGTTGATTTTTGGCACCCTTGTAGTACTCGACTAGGTCTACGCGGTGAATGCCTCTGACCGTCGGAACGATGCCAGCACAGCTGCGCCGTAGCTGCACAACACGGTGTTGTGCATGGGATGCACAACATCCCCTTAGTCCATGATCAAAAGGGTTTTAGAGTAGACTTATTTGTAACTTTTTGACATTATTAGAGAATTACTCATTCCAAATCATTTTGTTTGTCTATTATTCATTTTTTTCTTTTGTGTCCATTGTACATATCTTTCATTTTTTCTTTTTCAAAAGGACAACACAAAAAGAAAAGGGTTTTTTAATAAGACAACAAAAAACAAAAAAACACATACTCCAATGCACTTTTTCACATATTCTCATACACTTTTTAAGCCTTATAATCAGTCCATTGGGTGGATTTTAGAATTTTCCAATTAAGAATGACGAATGACAAAACAACAAAAAAAAAACTTAGAATAAATAGAAGAAAAAAAAAGCTAAAATAGGCCCGGTGACCAATAAGAAGTA
The DNA here is from genome assembly GCA_016920895.1 of Vaccinium myrtillus. NCBI lineage: Eukaryota > Viridiplantae > Streptophyta > Magnoliopsida > Ericales > Ericaceae > Vaccinium > Vaccinium myrtillus. Next base: position 28,577,045 of record CM029271.1, on the reverse strand, counting down.
TATCGAAACATGTAAAAAAAATATTAAAATAGGTGTAAATGTATTGGAAAGTGTGGAAGGTGTATTGGAGTGCATGTTTCTTTGTCCTTTTTTTTAATTTTTTTTGTACTTATTGTGAGCCCAATAACAAGATCCTAAATATGTATAATAAAAAAAAAAGTAACAAATTGAAACGTAAACCACAATTTGAGTCAAATAAGTTGGAAATTAAGGCAACATAAGCATTTACCAACTACGTTTTCATCAACTTTAAAAAAAAAAATTCAAAATTTACTCCAAATAAATGCCCTTTCCCAAAATAGTTCCATAGTACTTTTGTTTCAATTTGTTTGTCTCGTTTATTTCGTAGTAATCCAAAAAAATAACCAGATCTGCTCCATCCTCCTTTTTTCAATTTTCAACACATGAAGAGACATATGCCCAGTAAGAGAAAATATGGGGGACAACGAAAATGAGAAAAAGGGAAAAAAATGGACCTACAAAATACTCCGTAGAGATACACCAAACAGGGAGGAACAACTTCTGGGCGCCGCCAGTGTAATCATTCAGAATGATAATCACAAGAACTCAGACCAAGAGAGAGAGAGAGAGAGTGAGCTTCAACTTCCTAGAAAACGAAAAAGTAGATTTTGTTTTTGAACATCAAAAAAGTAGATGAGAAAAGAAACCTGCTACGGGTACCGAGCGTGCGAGGCCCACGGATCTTAAACAAATGACATGCACTGTTTATTAGTTTTAAAATATTTTTTTAATTGATCATGCAAAAAATCATTTCAATTAGAAAAGCAGTAGCCTAGATAGTAAGTGTGAGTAGGCTTAAGTTTTCCTCCCTCCTGTATACGATCCGAAAAAATTTGAGTCTCAGCAACTGTAGGACTAGCGTGGATGGCATTTGTTCATTTATTATCTATGTGGTGGTTTGGTGACGGTTTGTCCTTCCGGACAACAGTTATGGCGCGAACTAGGCATCAACAGCTGGTCAGAAACCCCTATGATCACATCCAGGGGGGTTGCTACCTGGTTGACCACCAACTTATAACCGTTAAAAAAAAAGCACAAATTTTTATTCAAAATCCAGTATCTTTGATCTGATTTACGGACATGCCCACTTACGATACATCATTCTGTTAAAGTACATCAATCCAAACTTATCTTGAATTTTAAGCCAATTAAGTCAATATGTTAGGAATTGGAACAACTCCTTATTCATATTTGATCGAGCTAATTTTTTTACATAGCCACTAAAAAATTATTGAAAAGCTCGAATAATTTCGTATACGCCTTCTGCACGAAATTTGTACCCTATGGCCCCGATTGGATGCGAGATAAGTTTTGGTGGGATTAAATAGTAAGGGGTATTAGTTAGTAAGGGTGGACTCACATTGATGTGACGTTTATGGAGGGGGGATTGGGGTGTTCCACTAAGTTGGTTTTTTTAAAAAATTGGCTTTTCACGGTTTTTTATGTGATGTATTGTGAGAGAATGACTTGTCTCGGTGTTTGGAAAAAACCATTTTTTTGTTAGTGGAACACCCCCAAATAGTACGTGGTTTGAATGAATTTGTGATAAAGGGGGATAAAGTTGGGTGGATGATGTAAAAAGCGGGCAAATGACTTATTTGCCCTTGTGCATGGGTAATATTAAATATTACAATAAAATAAATACATAAATACAAACTAATTAAATTAATTATACTTTTCAATAAATATGATATAATAATTACTTTTATTAATTATATCTAAAATTAAAATATTTAATTATTATTTTTAATTATTCATTTTAATAATGTTGCGTACCACCTAATTTTTTTGCTTATTTTTTCTTCTAACTATGTGTTTTTTACTTATAATAACTAATTAATAATTTTTATGTTATTCCCCAACAATGTCAAATTCTAAAGTATAAAAAAAATTTAAATTTTTTGTATCAAATTAAATATCTCAATTAGTAGTTCAATTTGGTGCAAAAAAAATAAAAAAATTTAATGTGAAGTACTTTATTTTTTGACCCGAAGGATATTGCAATGCAAGTCAACAATGTCAAATTCTTAAAGTATAAAAAATTTCAAACTTTTTTGTCTCAAATTAAAGATCTCGATTAGTAGTTTAATTTGGTGTAAAAAAATAAAAAAAATAACCGCGAAAGTACTTCATTTTTTTATCCAAATAAAATTGCAAGGGCTCGTAAACACTCAAAATGGGTTTCGGTTTTTCATTTTAAACAATAAACGAATTTTAGGAGTAAGCCAAGAGGGATAAGGGACGGTAGTGGGGTAATTTTACTCGGGTATTGGGGGGTACTAAACAATAACACCCATCCCCCCTGTTATTAATTAGTACCACTCTAGGGAGTATTGAGGGGTATTAATCTAGAGGGGTATAATTGTCAAACCCTTCACTAATGTGTCAGACCGGGAAAAGGAAAGGGGATATAACTTATACCCCATCTAAACCCATAGCCAATCGGACCCTATTGGGACGGTATCCATAGCATTTCGGCAAATCCTTTACCCCCGGCATTTTCGATAAAAATAAATAAATACATTGATCAACTTTTTCTCAACTTTTGGCCGAAAATGTCGAATCCCTCTTACTTACCATGTTGGGTGAGACGATGAGACGTTTGGATGGGAGCTCATAACACCAGCTATCTGTAATCTGTTGTGATGATCTTTTACTAGGTGTATTTTTTATTTCAAAATCGTTTTAATTTCATGTCTTAAAATATCGAGTCACCAAATCTACATCAATCCGACTGTCAACAAGGGGAAGAAAAAACCGATAAATCGGACTGGAAATTAAAACGGACCAAGCTGGTCGTTTGGTTTGGATTCTAAAGATAACTGACTTGGTTTGGTTTGGTTTGGTTTAGTTTGGTTTGATTTAATTTTTAGTCAAACCGCAAAAAATGATTATATAAAAAATCAAGACATATTATTCTCTAACAAAAAACAGATTTTTCCATAAACCAAGACAGATCATTTTCTAAAAAATACATTATATAAAAAGGTAATTGATATTCACACCCCCTAAATTGTTATCCACACCCCCTTTTTGTCTTTTAGTGACAATTTTACACATGAAAATTTCACTAAAAGACAAAAAAGGGGGTGTGGAAATCACTCCCCTATAAAAAATCGTGAAAACCCAATTTATTCTAAAAACACTATCAGCAGAACACCCCCTTAGTTTGGTGACAACATTCCAATCCGAAATATAGCGTCCGCCATATATATATACACACACACACATTTTTTTGTATTTTATATTGGAGAGTTACATAAATGTACGTAAAGACTAAAATGTTAAAAGTTATATCGGACTACTTTTCCACTATCTTTCCTAAAATTGATTGGTGTTACGAATGGTTTCAATTAAGTCTTTTATGTAATTTAACATTGCACCTTTAAGTATGTTTTTAGAGTGGTCGCAGAGAGTGACATTTTGTAACCAAATTCATGGGGGCACACTGGGCCCAACAATCCTCTCTCAGAATGACGCTCGCGCAACTCAAACCCATGACATCATAGCTTTGATACCACCTGTCAGACCATTTTTCCACCATCTCTCTTATAACCAATTGGTGTTAGAAAGGGCTTCAATTAAGTCTTTTATGACATTCGACATTGCACCCGCTGTTTTCCGAGCGGTCGCAGAGAATGACATTATGTAGCCAAATCCATAGATATACTTCGAGCCCACCATTTTTCCACTTGACAAGAACCACATATGTGATTAGACGGAGGATATTAACTCCTTCGTTAAAGTAGAGAGGTCTTAGTAATTTATGTGTCTCAAACATTGATGCTAAAGATCTACTTCATCTATTTAGGTAAAGTTGCATGTAAGATTCTCAGACGGAACAATAACACATCGATTGTTAGAAGTTCTCGAACCATACATAATAGTAAAGCCATTCATATCTGAAATAAAGCAATCTTTTTTAGAAAATTTAATCTCATGTAGATAGCCACACATCTCACTTATACTTATCAAATTACCTTTCAGCCCTTCTACAAAAAGAACATTATCTAATTGGCAAATACTGGAGCTTGAATATTGCATCTTCCAACAACATTCGACCCACCCATCACCAAAAGTAACATAGCCTCCATCATAATTCTCAAGGTTAGAAAAAAGAGATCTATCACCAGACATGTGATAAGAGCACCCACTATCCAAATACCACATGTGTTAGTGGCGGCCCCATATAGGGGCAAGGGGGGTCAAGCGACCCCGCTGGACTGAAATTTTCTACTGCCGTGTATATATAATTTTGGGTATTTTGGTAATTTTGCCCTCATACCCTATAGATTATTTTCTAATCTTGCCCCAAGTAACAAAAAATAAATATAACTATGCCCAAATAATTTTTCCGGATCACCTCCAATCTTTTCCTTTTTTTTTGGTGGTCCCAGAACTTTTTAATTTTCTCTATGATGGGGTATTCACACCCAATTATTTTTCTGTTTTACACCCATTGCTTTTGCCTTTCAACTGGTCTCTTTATACACGGTCATAGATATGCAACTCCAAGAGCTTAACAATCGTTTTAATGAGGTGAACACTGAGTTGCTTATTTGTGTTGCATGTCTTAATCCATCTAACTCATTTGCAAATGTTGAATCGCTTTGCTAAATTTTATCTTAAAGACTTCTCGGATATTCGATCATTTAATGAATGTTATGTTCCATCATAAAACGGAGCATTACCACATAGATAATTTTCTTTTTGTGTTCCCATTATTCTCTCTCTCTCTCTCTCTCTCTCTCCCCAAATAATACGACATACTACTTTTTGGTTGAATAGATCTCTTTTCGTCTAGTATTCTAATGTACTCCCTTCGTCCTATTTTGATAGATCCCTACAAAAAAATGTGCAATTTTCAAATAAAAAATAAAGTATTCATTCAGTTCATAATTTTTAAATTTTTCTCACCAAATTGAAGAACTAATCGAGATCTTTAATTTAGTACAAAGAAACTCGGAAAACCAAGTGCGAAAATATTTTAAACTTTTACCTGAAAAATTAACATACTTTCGAGGGATCATCAAAATTGAATGAAGAAGTATATGCTATATATTTTTTACCCCACTGATAGTATATCATGCGTTCGCCCCTGTGTGTGTATTACATGCTTTAATGCAGTATGAACAACCATGCACCACAAATTAACCCTTCTAACCCATATGGGTCTAGTTTTAGCATTAAGAGTATTTATTTGATTTTTCAAGTAGGGTTTATTACTATTCACATGCCTATGCCTATGCATATGCTTTGTGTGGTAACCTCTATTATTTTTGTTACTAGAAATATAATGATGTGAAAGTTAACTATAAAGTTGAAAGCAATTAGGATGAACATGACCCAACGCACCACAATAATAACACATATGAACAAAATTCTTAACATTAGTCCTTTGTATATAACCAGGAATTTTGACAAACATTTTAGGCTTAGTAATATTTTGAATAGATTTAGCATTTAACTCCTTGTGAGGATTTTCGGGTATCAAAGGACTTATTGAGAATTTGGATTTCATCTCTTTATGTTTTTCAGATAAGTTTCCTCCTTTTTCTTGGTTTGAAGACGAGCTATGAAACCCCAATACTGATCCATCATTGGTCGGTCTTTGAACCTTGCGTATTTCATACAAAAGCTTCGAACCTGCATTAAAACGCTTGAAATCACCATTAGCATTATTCAATTCAAATTCAAGGGGCTTCCCTCTCTAACCCTAAACTTTTCCCTTCCCATCTCTTTGCTCCTCCTTATCTCTTCCCTCTCTCTCCATCTCAATCCCATCCTTCCCCACCTTTCTCCTGCATCCATTTCTGATTAAGTTTGCACTGTTGGGTGTGGCACTCTCTGCTTAACAGTTCATCGGATTGGCTTCCATCCATGCCACGTTTCTTTGCTGGTTGATTGTGTTTTCCGGCCTGGCGGCCAGTGGTGGTGCAACTCCTTGGTGGTGGGCATGTGGTGTTTTGGAGTGGCGACGACTGCTCATGGTGTCACGCCATTCTCTGGTGTGTCCGTGAGTGGGTTTTTCTCATGTCGTTCTCTGGGGAAGCAACATGGGTTTGTTCCTCGAGCCTCGGTGACGGTGGTGGCCTCGGAGTATCTCTGTTCCGGTGGCTATGGAGCGACGGGGCTCTAGTAGTTGGGATCTCGGCGGCTGGGGTGCTCGAATGGTTTCTGCAGCATCGTTGGGGTTTAGGGTTTCCGGGGACGGCGGCAACCTAGGAGCTCAATGAGTAGACCTTACTCCTCCTCTCTCATTGTGCGACGATGACAGTGTGGCGTGAGGGTATTTGAGTTTGACTTTTGGGCTTCCTTGATTGGGCTTCTGTCTTCGGCTTGGGTTTGTTGTATACTCGAATACCCTAAATGGCCTAGGCCCAAAAAAGGGCATACAACATTCAGCCCAAAAAAGGCCATACCAAATTTTTTGTAACATCTTCAAAGATTAATAAAATTCTTTTGCCTTTCAAAAAAAGCATTACTCAGTTCAATAGATAAATAATTTATTTTACCTTTGTTGGTTGCATTTCGCTCTTGCAATTCATTGACTTTCTCACGGAGTTGTACGAATTCTCTTGCAAGTTGATCTATCTCTTGAGACACAAGTTCCACTGATTCGACGACTCGCTTGCCACAAACAATGGCTTGATTAACTCTCCACTAGTTACTTCATTCTTACTTCCCAGTTTGACATATTTCTTTTTTATTTTCAAGCTTTCTTTGTACAGCGTGTCATATGCCACTTTTAATTCATTAAAGTCCATTGTTTCTTCTACAACTTCGATGTTCTCTTCTCTTTCATGATTCAGATTCCCACTACCTTGCTCATCTGTTTGATGTTTAGCTGCAAAAGCTAAGTAGTTCTTTCTATTTTCGTCATCTCTATCACTTTCTAACTTTTCACTCACAGAAGCATCATTCCATGTCATTACATTATATACTTTCCACTTCATTTTCTTATTGGCCCAATTCTGAGCTTGATGTCCACATTCATGACATTCAAAACACTTTGGCCTGAAGGTGGTCTCTTAACTCCTTTTCATTCTTTATTACTCGATGACTCACTTCTACATCTACCCTATTTGACACTATCATCATTGTGATTAGTCTTTTTCTTAAATTTTTTTTAAATTTTTTTTTGGCAAATAAGGCAATAGCCTCCATATCACAGTTGTTATCACTATCTGAGTCAATTGTCTCTTTATGTTTACTTGAAAAGGCTTTGGATTTTTCCAATGTTTTAGTACATCACACCCCTCCATTATCCCCAAGTCTTGAATCCCCAAGCCTTCCAAACGAATCACCTTCCGAACTTCACGATAGGGCTTTGACTGAGAAACGTTGATTTGAAGATGTACAAATTAAGAAACTCTTTGAAAATGATCTTGAACTTGCGGCATTCGATAGCCTTCATGAATCTTCAAAAAGTTCATGAACCCCATCACTTAATGATGATTTTTAGGAGAGAGAGAATGTAGGGAGCGAGTAAAATGACATAATCAGGCATTTTTGCTGGTTGTTTTGCTCAAGCAAAAAATAGAATGTTTTACTGGAAAAGCGACTTGAAATGCTGGAGTCAAATTTCTAGCAGCCAACTTTTTCTTCAATATGTTCAACTTTCTTGACTAAAACCTACAGCACTCAAACAAAATACATATTAAAACGATTCTTTTTCACGCATAAAACAGATAATCTAAAAATAAATAAACAAACTTACAGTGGCGTAAAATTACAATAAACATTCAACTTTTTCTTTTTGAATATGTATGCCTCAAACATACATATTCAACTTTTTCTTCAAATGTATGTTTGAGGCATGGACTTGCCAAACCAAAGAAAGCTCGGCCTATGAGGCTTACAACTTAGCTTAGAGTAATAAAATTTAAGTTAACACTGAACTTCTGTCGAGTTAACGCTTCGTCTAGTTTTTCTGCCTAGTTGTCGCTTATGCTTCATCCTGCTTTCTTTCACTTTTTATAGTATAATTTTCTCTTTATGGAGTATCATTTTCATCAATGTGTGAATTTAAGTTAACACTGAACTTCTGTCGAGTTAACGCTTCGTCTAGTTTTTCTGCCTAGTTGTCGCTTATGCTTCATCCTGCTTTCTTTCACTTTTTATAGTATATAATTTTCTCTTTATGGAGTATCATTTTCATCAATGTGTGGCTGATGGAGTTGTTTTGCAGGCATGGATAGATTTTAATAGGGAAAAATGTGTGTTGATAGGTACATGTGACCCAAAATCTAAGTTTTTTTTCTTTTTTCTTTTTTTTTAAAAAAGGGCCATGTAGTAAACCGGAAACAAGAATAAACGGGTAATGGTTTGGTTTGTTGAGTTTGGTTTGTAACAGGTCCGAACCAAAATCTAAGTTGTATACTCATTACTTTTTTGACGTCCTTGTAAAGGCAATGAACATTTGTAAAGTTTCAAATTATGCAAACCTCTCAGGAGTAATAAGTATATATGTACGTTGTCATCAACAATGATACATGTACAACAAAAGTTTCTAAAGTGTCTCCAACACACTCACATGGTGTGTGGAGCCCACACACATTTCACACTCAAGTGTGTGTGGGCTCCACACACCATGTGAGTGTGTTGGAGACTTGTTGGAGATGGTTTTGTACACTTATCATTTTTGCGTTGTCATTGTGTTGTACTACGTAGGATACGCTTCCATTGATTATGTACTCTTGTCATTTTAATTTATATGATTGTGAAATACGAATTTTGAGACATGTCATTCTTCTTACATAGATCAACTACTTAGGAGTTTTAGCACTTTTTTTAACACTTGTAACTAAAAATGGGAAACTCACCTTATTTTTCCAAACTTTATAAAATGTCTAAAAAATTTATGGATTGACTGATATGAATAATTTAAAAATTATATTGAAATCTGCACAAGACCAACAGATTGAGACAGTATGTATATGTATATGTATATATATAATGAATTTTCCTTGTCTGATTTGAAATATTGACATGATATTTTTCTTGGACTAAAATACTCTTTGATTATTATACTGATATAACCCCTGCGCAAGTGATTGACAGGCAAATATTTGATTGGATGAAGAATTTAGACTTAGGGACATGAGTATCAGACATGAGCTAAAAAGATGAGCCAAAAATAATAGATATATGAACACGAAACACACTATTCAGGATAAGCTTTCACTCTCGTCCAAAAATCGTTTAAACGGTGATTTTGTGTTGAATATTTGTTTATCAAGTAAAAATAAGTCATTTTTATTACATGGAAACACGATATTTTTTACGGAAAAAAAAATCTAAATACAATTTTTACCACATTCAATGAATTTTCATATTTAATTGGCTATTTTTCATAGATTTAAATGTACTTTTCAAATTCAACAGCAGTGCAAGTGAACTGTTTTTAACATTTTCCCATATGCAAGAAGTTTGCAATCACGACAGAAAATGGGACGCAATGACGGCGATAGGGTAAATTTCACTGACCTCTCCTGAGATCTCTGACAATTGCAGTGATTCCCATGAGATTCTTGAAATAACACTATTCTCCCTTACTTTTTGAAATTTGTACCAAGATTCCCTTTCAATTAAGTACATTACTAAACAACGTTAAATTTAGCTCTGAAAACACAAAATTGCACTTCAAAATACATTGGTTGTGTTTGGTTAGCTAGTTTAGTTTAGTTTTGATGATGTTATCAGGTGTAATGAGTGGAGAGAGATAGAGAGAGAAAACTTATCCTCAGCTTGGTTTGTAACAGTTCGAACCAAAATCTAGTCTTTTGATTTTATCCTCAGCTCTAGTTCTATTTTACTAGTAAGTATTGTTTCATTAGTTGAGTTAGCGATGATTTAGCAGAGCTCATTTTGTTATTTATTTTTATTTTTACTGAAATTTTATTAATTTTACATCAATTTTTTTTTTTTTTTGTGGGTTTTCTTATTGTCTTGATGATAGGATTTTAAAATGTACAAAGTTATGGCCAAAGCTTAAATCAATTCGCTGAAGGATTATTGTTGAAAATCCCTCATCCAATCAAAACACTTAAATCATGATTTTAAAAAAAATATATTTAAAAAAAGTTCACAATGCATTTTTGTGTCACGTGTTCAACTTATTTATTTTATTCAATCCCAAAGATGCTCACCTTTGACAAAACGAAATATTTATTAACATTTTTTATTAAATAAAGTTGAAATAGAGATGAGGATTAATTTTTTTTTTTTTACAGCATAATGGATTTTCAAGGGCATTGGAAACTGTTTATCCATATGTGTCACCATTAATTTCATATTTTGATTTGTAATTTAGGAGGACGTGTAATCAGTTTAATTTGCACGCATATTGGCCTGGTTTGCTAGCACTTATAATCTAACTTATGTTTGTCTTATTTTCTTAAAAGGGTTAGTTAAAGTGTTTTTTAACATTTATGAATTTGCTTTAAAAGGCTAATGAAAGGTGCTTTTTAATAATTGTGAATACGAACTTATTTGGATTTTCTAACTTATTTGACCCAAAAGAACTAGATTATATTACAAATGTCGATTTGAATATTTTTTTTTGCTTAGTTTAAATTGTTAAAATATGAATGGACAAAATAATCCTGAAGCATGAATAAGTTATACTTACTCAAGTTTTAAGGGCAGTCTAGACATTTTGAGTATAAAAGGATACTATTTGATATCTTATTTAAGCAAACTTGGTAAACTTGATACCAAAATTCTTTAATTGAAAAAAAAAAATCATTTAGGCTAGACGGCAGGAGATCACTTTGAAATGAGCTATCCTAATGCCGTGCTTTGGCAAAATAAATTACATGGTTTATTTTTGTGTCCTTATTAAATTAATTTTTTGCATGTTTTAGAATTGCATCAATTTTTTATGTATGATTAGTTGGTCTCGACGAGAGTAATGTAAAGAGTAAAAAATTATTAACTAAACTAAATGTTTTGTGAATAAAGATAAAAATAAACCAATAATCCAAACAAATTTGGATTCTTTTTGTTTCTAGTGAATATTTTAAATAATTTGATAATTTTTTTGACGACGAGAGGAATCTAAAGAGTAAAAATTTATTACTAAACTAAAAGTTTTGTGAATAAAGACAAAAATAAACCAATAATCCAAACAAATTTGCATTATCTTTGTCTTCAGTGTACTTTTTAAATTTTTTATATATTTTTTGACTTTTACATTACTATCATCGTGACAAACTAATAATCCACAAAAAATCGCCGCAAAATTAACAAAAGCAAAAAAAAAATTCAATAGAAGCACTGGGTTTCTACTTTAAGCATTGTCTTCTATCGTCAAAAGCGGTACGTTGTTTCCGCTGTGAGGAGAATGATTTGTGAAAAGATATTGTAAAAATTACGAAAATGCTATCATTTTTGTTTGGGTAAATTTCACCTACCTCCCCTGAGGTTTCTGACAATTACAGGGACCTCCCCTAAGGTTTCTGAAATTTCACTGACCTCCCCTACTTTTGAAAATAAATGTCACATACCTCCCCTCCGCTAACTTCCGTTAGAAAAGCTAACGGAAAACGCTGATGTCACCCCCACCTCACTCTCCTCTTTTTATTTAAATATTAAAATGTTTATAACTTTTGTATTATATATTCACTTTTTATGAAATTTATATATTTAAAATCTACTCGAAAAGATCTATAAAATGAGATGCATATTCCATGTGAAATTAAGAAAAAATAAAATTTTATTTTTTCAATGTGAATTTTAATTATAATGTTACATAATTTAAATTATTTTCAATGTGTAAGTCTAAATTTTACGCAAAAATTGTACTCCCTCCGTTCCAAATTGTTTGCCCCTTTTGGGAATGCGTGCATTTTACACGCAAAAAATAATGTACAAGTATTTATTTTTTCAACAAACTTTATACCAATTTAAAGATCTTATTGAGAAGAAAAAATTGGTGTAATTCTTTTTAAAAAAATTCTCATAAACACGTTATTTTTTTAGTGCAAAATGCACGCACTCCCAAAAGGGGGGCAAACAATTTGGAACAGAGGGAGTACGAAACATCATAAAATCTTCTTGTTTAACAATTTTGTTTTTTCCAAATATATTCTTAATTAAATGAACATGGTAGATTTGCAAGTCCATTTTTCTATTTAATGGTGACTTTATCCCAATAAAATTTTAAATTTTCAATGCAAATTTTAATTATATTGTCATTTTTTTTTTGTCATTCGGTATTCATCAATAGAGTTAGTTGTTAGATGTTAGTAAACTACAAGGGTTAACCTCCTCTCCATAGGAGTCGAACCCAGAACCTTACAAAAAAAGTTGTAAGAATTTTTTGGTTTAAAATTTTGAGTTAAACATTGAAAAATTTAAATTATGTAGCACGATAATTCACATTAAAAATTAAGATTTTATTTTTTCATAAATTCACATTTAATATGGATCTCATTTTATAGATCTTTTCAGGTAGATTTTAAATATATAAATTTCATAAAAAGTGAATATATAAAACAAAAGTTATAAACATTTTAAGACTTAAAATAAAAAGAGGAGAGTGAGGTGGGGGTGACATCAGCATTTTCTGTTAGCTTTTCTAACGGAAGTTAACGGAGGGAAGGTATGTGACATTTATTTTCAAAAGTAGGGGAGGTCAGTGAAATTTCAGAAACCTTAGAGGAGGTCCATGTAATTGTTTGTTTAAACTATGCAGCAGTTTTCATACTCCTACCAAGTTTGTTGCTGTAGAATTGCTATTTCCTTTTTTCATTTGTAGTTTTGTACTACTAATAGAAAATAAAGCTCTCTCTCTCTCTCCTCTCCATCACAATTCTCTCTCCTCATGAGTGTCAACTTATGAGTTATGGCTATAAATAACGCCTCACCGCCAACCATCTAGCTGCATATTCTCTCACTTGTATTCATTCCAAGTTTATTTCCATTTTGCTCTTCTTCACTTTGTTCAAATTCATTTCTTCACAAATGGAAGAAGCCCTGAGAAGACTCAACGGTCTGACCCACGCTTCCGAGTCCGATCCACACCACTACCCCACCTCCTCCACCACCACCCTAAAACGCTGCACCACCACCCCTTCTGCCGCCAACAAACGCTCCCAAAAAGACACCACCGCCTCTTCCGGAACCAACAACCAAATGCGCTACCGCGGCGTCCGCCGCCGCCCGTGGGGCCGCTACGCCGCCGAAATCCGCGACCCACAGTCCAAGGAGCGGCGGTGGCTCGGCACCTTCGACACGGCCGAGGAGGCCGCCTGCGCCTACGACTGCGCCGCCCGTGCCATGCGCGGCATCAAGGCGAGGACCAACTTCGTGTACCCATCCTCTCCTCCGCACCACCACCAGTACCCACCACTCGAGAACAATCTCATCCATCCGTTTTTCAGCTTCAAGAAGCCATCTCAGCCTTCGATTATTCGCAACATAAGCTTGCCCATGTCCTCCTCCTCCTCGAATTTCCAGTCTTTCTCTGGGCCTCACGGTAACTTCCCTGTGCCGCAGTCACAGAGAAACAATAACATGAACAGTAACGATAACTCTCTCAACACTCTTCTGTTTCGCAACGGCCTCTCCTCCTCTTCCTCCTCTTCCTCCACGGGCTTGACTCAACCCGTGGCGCCAATTTACGAAAATACCCCTTCTCGCTCTAGAAAGTTAACCTCTTCTGTTCCCCTCTCCTCTGAGAACTTTGGAGTTCTACCCAAAATGGAAGACCATCATCTCCAAAGTTACGATAATACCCCTGTTGATTTGGGCTTGGAAAACGGTCAGGTTGATGGGATGGATTTCTTTCAGTCAGAGCAGTCGGGCTCGGGTCTTTTGGAGGAGGTCTTGAACGGGTTCTACCCAAAACCGCAACCCAAGACCGAGATGTTGAAAACCCAGAAGGGAGTTCTTAATCAGAGTAGAGCTTTTGGTGAGTTTAAGGGAGCCGATGATGGGAATTTGAATGGGTTTGGGACCCACTTTGATAGCTTCAGTGGTGGATTTGGGTCGGGTTTGGGACCCATGGGTGACGACTACCAGTCGGGTTTTCAGTTTCCAGCAGCGGCGGCGGCGGGGGATGTTTTTCAGTACTCAGATCTTTTTGGGGTTTTTGCTGCAGCTGCTGAGAATATGCAGAATGCGTAAGGGCCTGAGGGGTTCTTTTTTTAAGTAATTTTTTTGTTATAATTTGGGATGAACCAGTGGCTATATGTAATTTTTTTGGGGAAGGACGGTAATGCAGGTATTATCATGTTTGAAAATTTATTAGGTAATGAAACGTTATATATTATTAATGGTTTCCTTGTAGTACTATGAATATACTTTTGTTTGGGTTCTTCTCTGCATGCAAGCGCTCTCTCTCTCTCTCTCTCTCTCTCTCTCATCATAGTAACCATACATAAGGTGTATTTAGGAAGTTTTTCTAACGACTTGTTAGCATGAACTAATTGTCCGATTAAGTTCTTATAATTTATTTCCTCTTTTCTTTAACTTTTTATATTTTTACTCACACCTCTATTTTTTTGGTTTCTAAATTTTTAAAAAGGACAATAGTCCTCCCAAAAATTAAAGTAAAGATGGGATAAATTACAAAATGTTATCTCAATAAGTCGCATATGGTTTCCAAAATAGAGATATAAAACTTCATAGGAGATGCGGGCAAAAAACTAACAAACTACTAGTATAGACTATGTTCATCATTTAAAGGTTTGAGAACAGATGTTTGAGAACTAATTTTTTGAATTAAAAAAAAACCCTCTGAAATGCAAAACAAACAAATTTATGTTAGTTTTTTACTTCTTATTGTGAGTCTTGGGACATCTACTTTCCAGAGTATTCTGTGAAAACAATATATATATTTTTTATTAGTTCTCTTATATACAATGGGATCCATTAGCCAAATACAGTAATATACTAGTACCCTTTTTCTGCGATTTTTTCTTTTTTCTAATCCAAGGACCTTCCTAGGACTAGTCTTTCAAGATCGGCATAAAGCAGAAGTGAGAAGGGAACGTTTAACATTGAGGATCCTTAACATTAAACTGTAATTTTTTGAAGAACATAGGCCGGAGATCTCGGAATTCCTTGAAATACTCTGCAGTTCCTTTCTTGTCAAATATAATATACCATAGCCCATAGTAGCCCAAGGCAGCTTCCTTACTGTAAGACCCGCGGTAGCTGACCTATAATCTTTAGCTTAGTCACATGGCTCATAAAATTAAAATCGAGTTATATAGTAGCTGATTATATCTTGTTATATATTATTCTCATTTCTCATAGACCACCGACGTGGGATGTTACTATCTCCCCACTTTATACGCAAGGTAGCGTTGCGCCTTAGTTTTGCAGGTGGGTTCATACAGATTCTAGAAGTGGCTCCCACCATATAGACTGAAGTTATACTTTGATACTACCTATAACGACCCGTGCTAGCTAAATTGCTAACCCTTGCATTGGTTGGTGTCATGGCCAGGTTGTTAATGGTAGGCACAGATTTTGTTGGGTCATAGTTTGGACCAAATGGTGGACGAGGAGGTGGACTCTTGAGGGGTTTAAGGTGCCCCTGTTGGATTAGGACGGTTAAGATTGGGCAAGGCATGTAGAGGGGGTGGAACTCACGGCGAGGATGCGCGGAGTATCGTGGTGCATAAGAGGTGTTTGGGAAGGAGTTTTGAGGGGAGATGGCGTTTATAGAGGTGATGTTGAGGTAGTGGCTCAACTTGTGCAAGGCTTTTTAGGCTGGAGTGTCTCTCCCTTGTCGAGGAGGCCTAAGTTCAAACCATCCTCGACTTGGAGTTATACAGTCGCAAGGAGGTGTTTAATGGTGGTGATGGCTTGGGAGTAGAGGTCCTTCAAGTAATGACTAATGAGGCTGTAGTCTAATCACGTGACTCAAAAGATTAATCTCGAGTTATACAGTCGTTGATCACATCTCGTTATACTATATTACTCCTATTTTTCATAGCGCACCGATGTTACACTTGTGATCTTGGGAAAATACTTGCCACTAACCTTTCCAACGAGCCAATTCACTTCATTTTCTCAGGTCAGCAATGGCTTAGAGATTCAACTGGGGAGGCAGACATGCTGCCCTATGGTTCTCGAGGAAGGACAGCTGAAAAAGAGATGATTTATGTCCTCATTTTGAAGATTATATTGAGGGCAAATTCACATACCCGTGATAATTTCAAAGCAAAATTAAACCAAATATAAATACAAGAAAATTTTCAAGGCTATGGTTATTTGTAACGCTTCACGAACCTAAACATATATGAGGTCCATCTCATATCTCATAACAGAAGGTGTTACAAATAACTGTTGCATCCAAATTTTGCATTCTAGTATTCTAAGAGGACATGGAGAGGGGGTTGTTGAAATTATTGAAAATAAAAATGCACCGTAATGAATTATTGAAATTAAGAGGTCTACTTAAGTAGGCACAAATTCTTCGTCAACAGTAATGTTTCTGGTTGTTCATATGACGGTAACACTTTTCAATATTGTTTTTGACATAAAGAAGTAGTGATTCGAAAAAAAAAATCATTTAAGTTTGTGGCCTACTTTTCAATACTAACAAAAAGATGTGTAATTTTTAAATCAGAAAATGAAGTACTTCTGTGCATAAAATGCATGTTTTTAGTAGTTGACACTTCAAATGGACGAGGAAATACTAATTTTTACTACAGCTTCATCATAATTGCACAACTACAGTCAACATGCATGTTTATTTGCTCAATCTAAAATCAAAGTATTTTTCTTTTGAATGTAGAGTTATAATTTGTTTCGACATTGACTACAAACATGAAAAACGCAAACCATCGTCCTTAGGGCAATGGATAATGCATGTGTAAAAAGCGTATTAATATGTATTTTTATGTGTGAAAATGTATTGATATATATGATAATATGTATAACTAGTTGAGCAAATAATTGTTCGAGTATGATTTTGAAAACAAAACATGATTGAAAAATATGTTCAAACTTAATTTCTAAACACCGTAAGCTAATCAAGCCGAGTAATAAGTATTCTCTATCTTTCTCTTCACTCATTACCACTCATTACCCGAATTTTTTTCTCTAAATTCAGAAGTGAACAAAGTGATCAACATTTTCTTCAGTTTTTCGTTTCTCTCTCAAAGATGTTTGCAATTCTCGTTAGATCTTCCACCCCAATGAAAGTAGGACTTGAGCATGCTTTTTGGTTTGTATGGTGGGGTATTTAGCTTTTTGAGTTGACCTCTGCATTCCTTTTCCAAAAAAGCTGCTAAATAAAATACGGGCCTTTTCCTATGGCAGAGTGTGGAGTTATTTTTGTATTATATATACTATTCATAATACAGTACCCATTTTGGGTAAAGAATTACTGTAAAAGACATACTAGTCTTGCCTATTATCTTTTTTATTTTATGTGCCAGTACCACTTGTAAGAGTAAAATAAAATAAGTTACAGTAAACATTAAGGACATACTTATGTACTTCCTGCTATGCTATGTAGTCTACACACACAACACTTTCCACAAAACACCCGCTCAATACTAGTATGTAAGAGTGTTGTGCGGGTGTTTAGTGAAAAGTGAGTGTTGTGCGGATGTTTTGTGGAAAGTGTTGTGTACGTAGTTTTTTGTGCTATGTATAGGATGTTGTCGAGGAATTGTGTACTTTCATTTTTTCCAATAATTGGCGTTCGAGCCGATTTATACATTACCTTGACGATTTTCTTTTCAGGTACGGTCAAAAGTTGGTCATCCATGCTTTGGGTTAGAAATTCACAAAATTTATTTTCTTAAGATAATCCCAAGAATAGAACCATAGTTAATCGTGTGCGGACTTAAATCACTAACCAACTAAACCACTCCATAGGACTATGACTTGTCTACTTTTGGTTTCCATGGTCCTTGAGTTTCTAAAGTAACCACATGCGATTTCCCACAAATTTTTAGTTACACACGTTTATTAGTGTATTAAGGATGTTGGTAATGAGAACTGTGTTGGGTTGGATTGTGTTAATTTGCATCGTTTAAGAGGTGAGATTTGGATCATCCCATGAGATAGGTTATGGAATCTGTAAGAGGCAAAAAATTAACAACGCTAAGTTTGGGCTCTTAATGAGATCGAATCCGCTTTGGAGGAAACCTAATCCTGCAACACTAACAAAAAGTTAAAGCACCTTTGCCCTAAATGACAAAGACCCTCCGATGCTTAAGTTAGTATCGTAGATTTGGAGGAAAGTAATGGACAGAATGCGTGTAATTGGTGAATTATAGTGTACCTGCTACACTAGGATTTTTTGTATTTATAGATGATTGTCTGCTCGTCCTTTGATTCATTTCCCTTATTAGGATCCTTTTCCGTAAGGACTCTTTTTCGTTTAGGATTCGTTCTTATTGGGTGATTGCATCTCCATGATGCGGGATTCCTTATTTGAAGGAGTACTTGCCATGGTAAACTACCTTGCACGTCTGGAGTTCTTCCCATATTGGAGTCTTCGTTCCGACTATGGGATCTCAATCTTCTCTTTGATTCGCAAGGATCACATGCACATATCTTTGCATGCATGGTTGTCAAGAAATTTTTCCATGGATATTCCCTTTTAGCCTTATCCCGCAAGGCGGTTTGGACCTAAGAGTTATCTTCTTCTGGCCGTTGATATTGTGAAGCTGGACAAGCTACTTCTTGCTCGTAAGATTTAGGCCATGCTTACGTGGCTCTAATTGTGGTGCTTACCCGTCATTTGCAGGCCCGGCCCTGTGTTTCGCGAGGCCCCAACCCTATCCTCAATTTGAGACTCTTCATATATATATATAGGGAGCATTTCCTATAAGGGAGCCCTTATATAGTTACGGTGCGGGATTTTGTGTTCGGGATCGAATTTTGACGATCCGAACCGTTAGATGTTTTTAAAACGTGATTTTAAGGTCCAACGCATGGATTTGTGAAAAAAAAATATATGTAAGGGCTTGATCCGAGCAGTTTTCAATAAAAATGTATATGTACATTTTTATCGAAAACTACTCGGATCAAGCCCTTCTGGGTATTTTTTTTTTACAAATCCACGCGTTGGACCTTAAAAACACGTTTTAAAAACATCTAACGGTTCGGATCGTCAAAATTCGATCCCGAACACAAAATCCCGCACCGTACTATGTAAGGGCTCCCTTATAGGAAATGCTCCCTATATATATATATATATATACAATAAACTTCACATCCAAACTACCTTAACTTATTAAGTTACGGACCTAGGGGCATTTTCGACTTTCCGGACCAAATTTCGACGAGCGTTTTTGTGAAAAACTGCCCCGATCAAGCCCTTCCGGGTTTTTTTTTTTGCCAAATCTTCGCGTTGGACCTTAAAATCACGTTTTAAACACATCTAACGGTTCGGATCGTCGAAATTTGGTCCGGAAAGTGAAGTCCGGACGGTAGTCCGTAACTTAAGGTTTGGATAGGAAGTTTACTCTATATATATATATATAAAATAAAAATTTATATAATTTTTTTTCCCTACGAGAAGGGGCCCCAAAATTGACCCATTTTCGTTGGGCCCCAGGCCTGGGCCTACCCAGCCCCTCCACAGGGCCGGGCCTAGTCATTTGTCGAATGTACGTTGGCGTGGTGCATTCTCTGCACATCTCAAGGTTACTTTTAGGGTTTCTGAAAAACACTCCTCACAGAATCTTTAAAATGCTCAGATCAAAAGGAAACTTTTTAAACAACTGATTGTTTTTCCCCTAAAAATGTTAATGGAAAAGAAATTTTTTATTTCTTACATGAAAAATGAAGTATTTGGCTTTTTTTTTTTTTTATTTTTACGGAAGAGCACTGATGGATGCTGTTCATTTCCATTATTGGCGGAAACATTTATTTCTCGCCAATAACGGAAATGATTATTGAGATGCTTGCCTCTTGTTGAAATGCCGCCGTACTCGAATCCGTTTAACCTTTTTATATTTCATTTAAGAGATTAATAAGATCTTTTACTATTAAAAAAAGAAATTGTGTAGCATGATAGTACAGTTATATAGTACTCCTATGTATGTACGTATGTATGCATTTCCAATTGATTATATACAATTCAGTAGAATTGATTTCCACTAGCAGTCATTGTATTGATTTCCAGTACCACCAAGCAACTCCGACCAGGTTTTTTTTTTTTTTTTCCTGATAACCAGGTGTCCGGGTCAGCCTTCGCGCACCTCGAGTAATTCTGGGAGACCAATCCCACCGTCCACTAGTGGGAGCCCCATTTAAAGCCAGAGCAAAGCTCTCAATTGACTGGCCCCAAAGGAGTTGATAGCACCAACGAGGTTTCGAACCTGAGATCTCAGGAGGGAGCAAACCCCTAAGTCCAAGTGTTGACCACTAGGCCAACCCCTTGGGGTTTTAACTCCGACCATGTTACACGTCGTAAAACATGTGGGAACGAACACTGGATTTATCCAACACTGGAAATATGCTATACAATATAGAGTACAACCGTGATACTACTTGTTCCTATCGGCATATATATTTTGACCCATAATCATTCAAAATGGCTCTTTGCTCATGCTGTCAATTCTAATTGCTCACGCTCTTAATCATTGCTCTTACAAAATTTTAGTTTTCAAAGGTTTTTGAAAGACGCGCACCAACCCGAGCATTATGTGACTTAGTTTTGACCTCATATTGCAGTAAACACATTTTGTATTTGGATTATTGATACACCCAGGAAAATTACAAATTGGGTGGTAAACAATCGGACGAAACCTCCGGCGGGTAAATGCATGAGTTCCATTCTTTTTAGGAGTATTTCTTTTGTCGGGATCATGGAATATTGGGGTGACCGGTGACATGAGAGTACAAAAATTTAAGACAAAATGAAGTGTGAATAGAAAATTTCTAGTAAGAATGACATTTGCCAGTTCATTTCATATTCCGATTCAGATTGTCCTTTCCTGATGAAAAGGGACAAATTCTGAATCCATAATCTAGGCATTAATTAACTTTTAAGCTTTTTGGTTCCCTAACTGTTTAATTACTAATTAATAAGCAATAGGGGAGTGGGACCATTATTATTGTGCTCGAGCAATAACGTGTGTGACAGGTTGATCTTAAATTAAAAAACAAGTTGAGTGAGCCAAAGAGTTAATCCAGTTGGTTGGTATGTTTGTTCCTCACTTAATTGGTCATCGTTCGATTTTTGAGGTTAGGTAGTGTTGGGTCCAGAATGTCTTCCCATAAATTTAGTTACACTATATCATTCCCTGCGATCGTTCTGAAAATAGACTTGCGGGTGCGATGTTGAATGCCATAAAAGTTTTAATTGAAACCGTTCTTAAAACCAAATTGGTTTTAGGAGAGATGGTTGAAAAACGGTCCGACAAGTGGTATTAGAGCCAGGAGGACATGGGTTTCGAGTCGCGGGAGCGTCATCATGAGGGAGGGATTGTTGGGCCCCGAGTGCCTCCATGGATTTGGTTGCACAATGCTACTCACTGTGACCGTTCTAAAAAAAGACTTGCGGGTGCGATGTCGAATGACACAAAAGACTTAATTGAAACCCTGTTTTAGGAGAGATGGTGGAAAAACGGTCCGACAGGTAGCAAGAATGCGTAATTTCTCGTGAATTTTCTATTCTCGGCGTGGATGACTTGAGGATCAGTCGATGTGTGTGTAAATTAGTCCGGACACCGTAACCGTCTAAAAGAAAAAAAGAAAAAGAAAAAGAAAAAAAAGAGGGGAGGTTGCGAGTAATTAATTGATGGTAATAGGAGATTAATTAGCAATGTGGTTGAAAAAAGCTCGAATTAATTGGTATTATTAGGTCCTAAAGTAGGCAATACAGGCGTATAGTTAAGGAGATGGGAATAAACCTCTCTAGATGGTTTACCAAGAAAAAGTGAATAATCTGGAGAAACCGAAAACCAAAACCTTTTTATGACGGGAAAGAAAAAGTGAGAGAGAATTGAAGGAGCTAAATTTGTTTTAATCATCTTTCATTGCGTTGATAAATCTTAGATGTAAATTGTACTTCCTCCGTCCGGATTTATTTGTCATTCGTTCTATTGCAACTGAATAAAAAATTCCGGATTTATTTGTCATTCGGTCTATTGCAACTGAATAAAAAATTAATGATAATTTTAAATTGATAAGAAATTATAGGGGAAATTCCAAAAAAGCCTCTGAACTTTGACCGCAATGTCCTATAAACCTCCAAACTTAATTAAAACTCCAAACCTTACACATTTTCATCAATTAGGCCCATGTCATTTGTTTCCGTTAACTTCCAAACGGAAGACGTCGACGTAGCATTTGGGCACACCAAAATGACGACGTAGAGCACCTAGGCATCCTTTTTGGTGGGAACATGGAACATGTGGAGCACTTGGGCACCCTCATTAGCATCGCCGAGAATCTCCACCTAGACAAAGACTTCAACAGATCTCGCGACTTTGCTGTATTGGCCCAAGAAACCGACCCTTTGCTCGACAGCCCCGGCCAGATCCTTGCCGTTGTCGACGTCCTCAACTCCTCCCAGAAGTGCATCAAAAACCACCCAGACTAATATGCCCTCCTCCAAATCAACAACAACAAACAACCACAAGAACCTTGAGTTCGTCAGGAGACATTACTTCCGCTTCGCCTTCCTTCTCCACCCTGACAAGAACCACTTCACCTTTGCCAAAGCGGCTTTCTGCCTCATCGTTGAGGTGTTGAGGGTGCTCTCCGACTCAGTTAAGAAACTAAATTTTGATAACTAGTTGAATTTCTAAGTACTCCAAGGTCGATCTCTTTCCCACCAGGATGCAGTCAAACACAAGAAATCAAACCCGCGAGATCAGTCACTACCACAAAACTAGTAGTCGTAGCAGCAACAAAATAAGTTGTCGGTGCGGCAGAGCTCGCCGTGGGTGGTGGCTCTTGCGACGGAAAAATGAAGCAGTTCTGGTGGTGGTGGCGGTGGAAGTGGAAAGAATGCTAGTGGTAGCAATTTTTTGATAAAACCGGTGCCCAAGGTGCTCTCGTGTCCATTTCTCCTCCAAAAGGTTGCCCAGGTGCTTCACATCATTGTTTTGGTGTGTCCCGGTGCCATGTTGATGTTTTCCGTTTGGAAGTTAACGAAAACAAACTGCATGGGCCTAATTGATGAAAATGTGTAAAGTTTGGAGGTTTAATTAACATTTAGTTAAGTTTAGAGGCTTATGGGACATTGCAGTCCAGGTTCAGAGGCTTTTTTGAAATTATATGTATAAATATGGATATTGTTTGATAGATCTCGATTAGTTCTATAAGAAAATATTTTTAAAACTACATAAAACATTATAAATTATAAGACATAATCATTTGAAAAGTGACACAAACTCCCAAAATGGACTAACAAATCCGGACGGACGGAGTAATTCACATTTATAGCCGATAAACGAGTCGAAAAGAAGTGCACAAGGGGTAGAGCTAGGAAGGATTTTCGATCTGTGCGGTCGACACCCAACCGAGAAAAATTTGAACGAAAAATATATGAATGTATATCGTCATTGTGAATTTTTTTGCTATTTTGTATGTACTATCACAACTATCATAACCCTAAGGCCCCGTTTGATACGAGGTTTCGTTTTGGGGGGATTGGTAATGAGATGGGATTAGGATTGGGATTGGTTATAAGGTGGGATTATTAATGAGGAGACAAATCCTTTCCCATGTTTGTTTTTACACAGGATTAGATCATGGGATTGTTAATAACATGTTTGTTTTGTCTAGGATAGGATTAGATCATGGGGTTTGGTGGTTTGCACAATTGGGAGGGGTTTACACCTGAGAGGAATCCTTCCAATCCCATGGGATAGGATTGCCAATACCCAACCCCCCTTGGGATGGGTAATCTCATGCTTTTGTGGGATTCATAATCCCATGGTATTAACAATCCTCCCATTTTTTACAACACCAAACAAAGTATTAGAGGTCCCACAGGATTCCCAATCCAATCCCATCCTCCAACCCTGGTATCAAACAGGGCCTAAGGGGTTCGCAAAGTGGTCTTAACTTAGGATTAAGGGTTTGCTCTTACCTAAGGGGTTGGGTTCGATTCCTCTTGCTAACAAACTTTAGGGGCCACTGCGGGTATGCCCGACTGCTTAAGGGTCCCAAAATTAGTTGAGGTGCGTGCAAACTGGCCCAGACATCCGGTTATCAAAAATAAAATAAAGAATATCACGACTATCATACAGTTGTTACAATATTGTAGTACTAAAGGGGCAAAAATTACTCTCTTTCTCTCTCTAGAACCAAAACGTCTTTCTTTTCTCTGAACCTCTTTATCCTCTGAACTCCGCTTGGGGGAGACGCCTCCTCTCCCCCCCCCCCCGGGCACCCTTCTCTTTCTCTACTCCCTCTCCCTTAACCTTGCAGATTGTTGCTTCTTACCCTGTGTTTCTCCCTCTCCATCGGACGGCCGCTGATTTTCATCTCTTGGGTTAACCGGTTCAGCCTAACGACGAGGCTTGTCTTGGCGGTTGGTGGAGGCATGGTTGGTGTGTCTCCCATCGTGTAGCATTCAAGAATGATTCCGGTTTTGCTTAATGGCAAGTGGAGTTCTCGCGGTTGCCATTGTGGCTCAGATCTTGTCACTACTCAATGCTTCCATGGGTTTCTTTGGCGATGGTGGGCGGTGGCGGATGGAGCCTCACTTGTTGGTTCTTTGGCCATTATTTGAGGTCCGGATTGGCGACTCCTCGGCAGTCGTTCCTGAGGTCTGATAATGTTGAGGGGCTCTCGACGGCGTGTGTTATCGTCGTTTGACTGATTGGTACTGTTGCGGCGACAATTTTTTAACGTGGTGGCGGCTGTCCGATCTATTTTTGTTTATGGTTTGTGTTGGAGATATGGGCTAGCTGTATTTGTAATCTGGGCTATTAGGCCCCTTAGGAGTGAGCTTCGTCTCTTTGTATGTGTTGGGCTTGGCTCACTAGATGCTTGGCCCTTTGATGTTAGGTTTTCAACTTTATGTTGACCCTTTCCCTCCTCCCCATCCTTTTCCCCCTCCTCTCGATGTACCCTTATCGAGTTTCAATAAACTTCCTCTTTTAATTTTAGTAGGATTCTTTTATTCTAATTGTAGGGACAAATTCACATAATAAAGTAAAAAAAAGTTTAATTTATCGAGGGAAAAGATGGAGGTCAATCAAGTGAAGCCACTTGAGCGAATGTTCCTCGGCCTATGAAGCCACAGAGGCAATGCGCTCATCCAAGTTGTTGTTGTTGTTGTTGATGCTGCAGTTTTTTTTTTTTTCTCACAAAAATGCCTTCAAAGGCTTACAAAGAAACATCTCTACAAAGAACTAAAAGAAGAGATAAAGGAGGATTAACAATCCAATTACTCCCTCCATCCCAAATTGCTGGTTCTTCTTTCTATTTTGGGATGTCCCAAAATATTGGTCTTATTTCTAAAAACAACTATCAAAATATGTCAAATTTCTAGTTTTGCCCTTAAAAGTACTCTTTCCCTCATAATTTATTTCACAGTTTTTGAAATTCGAGTTCTTTCTAAATCATCCATATTTTATAAGTTTTTCATGATTTTTAAAAATACAATTAATTGTAATCTATCAAACAAAATCCATATTGCATATTTTCTGAGATCTATATTGAAAGATATAAACAAATTCAAACCACTTAATAAACTTCACAGTTTTGAAGAATAATTTTAGAACTCTAAGACAATAATTTTGTCCCCTTAAAAAGTTTGATTCCCCAAAAGGGACGAACAATTTGGGACGAAGGGAATACAAGTTAGCGAATTCCTCAAGGCTACAGCTACTTCATGGGTTGCTTTGTTTGCCTCTCTGCGGGTCCATCTGAATGAAGTAGATCCCTTAATTGCGAGATGTCAAATGTCAAAAACAACTGCTCTCATATCCCATGGGGTACCGACTCCGACACACTGAGAAAGATAACTTGCCTATTATCAGATTCTACTTCCACATCTTTTAGCCCCAAGCTGATTACCATTTCACAAGCTGCTTGAATAGCTAGCAACTCTCCTTATAGACTTGAGCCAGCGGTAATTTGCCTCGCAAAGCCGTCTTGTACTTTCCCTTCCCAATTCCTTAAGATCACAGCAACTTTGCCTCCCCTTCCGTCAGATGGGAGCACAACATCACAATTCACCTTGAATTTTCCTTTGTCCAGAGCTCATTCAAGTTGTTCAATCCACACATTTGAGAGTTATTCTAATTGGGGGGGGGAATTTAATTTTAGTAGGATTCTGTTATTCTAATTGTAGGGACAAATTCACATAATAAAGTAAAAAAAAGTTCAATTTATCAAGGGAAAAGATGGAGGTCGATCAAGTGAAGCCACTTGAGCGAATGTTCCTCGGCCTATGAAGCCGCAAAGGCAATGCGCTCATCAAAGTTGTTGTTGTTGATGCTGCAGTTTTTTTTTTTTTTTTTTCTCACAAAAATGCCTGCAAAGGCTTACAAAGAAACATCTCTACAAAGAACTAAAAGAAGAGATAAAGGAGGATTAACAATCCAATTACTCCCTCCATCCCAAATTGCTGGTTCTTCTTTCTATTTTGGGATGTTCCAAAATATTGGTCTTATTTCTAAAAACAACTATCAAAATATGTCAAATTTCTAGTTTTGCCCTTAAAAGTACTCTTTCCTTCATAATTTATTTCACACTTTTTGAAATTCGTGTTCTTTCTAAATCGTCCATATTTTATAATGTTTTTCATGATTTTTAAAAATACAACTAATTGTGATCTATCAAACAAAATCCATATTGCATATTTTCTGAGATCCATATTGAAAGATATAAACAAATTCAAACCACTTAATAAACTTCACGCTTTGAAGAATAATTTTAGAACTCTAAGACAATAATTTTGTCCCCTTAAAAGTTTGATTCCCCAAAAGGGACGAACAATTTGGGACGAAGGGAATACAAGTTAGCGAATTCCTCAAGGCTACAGCTACTTCATGGGTTGCTTTGTTTGCCTCTCTGGGTCCATCTCGAATGAAGTAGATCCCTTAATTGCGAGATGTCAAATGTCAAAAACAATCTGCTCTCATATCCCATGGGGTACCGACTCCGACACACCGAGAAAGATAACTTGCCTATTATCGATTCTACTTCCACATCTTTTAGCCCCAAGTGATTACCATTTCACAAGTGCTTGAATAGCTAGCAACTCTCCTTATAGACTTGAGCCAGCGGTAATTTGCCTCGCAAAGCCGTCTTGTACTTTCCCTTCCCAATTCCTTAAGATCACAAAGAAACTTTGCCTCCCCTTCCGTCGGATGGGAGCACAACATCACAATTCACCTTGAATTTTCCTTTGTCCAGAGCTCATTCAAGTTGTTCAATCCACACATTTGAGAGTTATTCTAATTGGGGGGGGGGGGGGGAATTTAATTTTAGTAGGATTCTGTTATTCTAATTGTAGGGACAAATTCACATAATAAAGTAAAAAAAAGTTCAATTTATCAAGGGAAAAGATGGAGGTCGATCAAGTGAAGCCACTTGAGCGAATGTTCCTCGGCCTATGAAGCCGCAAAGGCAATGCGCTCATCCAAGTTGTTGTTGTTGATGCTGCAGTTTTTTTTTTTTTTTTTCTCACAAAAATGCCTGCAAAGGCTTACAAAGAAACATCTCTACAAAGAACTAAAAGAAGAGATAAAGGAGGATTAACAATCCAATTACTCCCTCCATCCCAAATTGCTGGTTCTTCTTTCTATTTTGGGATGTCCCAAAATATTGGTCTTATTTCTAAAAACAACTATCAAAATATGTCAAATTTCTAGTTTTGCCCTTAAAAGTACTCTTTCCTTCATAATTTATTTCACACTTTTTGAAATTCGTGTTCTTTCTAAATCGTCCATATTTTATAATGTTTTTCATGATTTTTAAAAATACAACTAATTGTGATCTATCAAACAAAATCCATATTGCATATTTTCTGAGATCCATATTGAAAGATATAAACAAATTCAAACCACTTAATAAACTTCACAGTTTTGAAGAATAATTTTAGAACTCTAAGACAATAATTTTGTCCCCTTAAAAAGTTTGATTCCCCAAAAGGGACGAACAATTTGGGACGAAGGGAATACAAGTTAGCGAATTCCTCAAGGCTACAGCTACTTCATGGGTTGCTTTGTTTGCCTCTCTGCGGGTCCATCTGAATGAAGTAGATCCCTTAATTGCGAGATGTCAAATGTCAAAAACAACTGCTCTCATATCCCATGGGGTACCGACTCCGACACACTGAGAAAGATAACTTGCCTATTATCAGATTCTACTTCCACATCTTTTAGCCCCAAGCTGATTACCATTTCACAAGCTGCTTGAATAGCTAGCAACTCTCCTTATAGACTTGAGCCAGCGGTAATTTGCCTCGCAAAGCCGTCTTGTACTTTCCCTTCCCAATTCCTTAAGATCACAGCAACTTTGCCTCCCCTTCCGTCAGATGGGAGCACAACATCACAATTCACCTTGAATTTTCCTTTGTCCAGAGCTCATTCAAGTTGTTCAATCCACACATTTGAGATGCCAATATCATTGCCTTGAACATCTCATTGTCTGGGTAAACATTTGCATCTAGTTATCCATTTGCGAGACGTTCTACGTGAGTATTAATATACTGTTGCCACCCCAAAAAAATTTCAATGCATTTATTTTAGTTCTCGTTTGAAATTGTAGAATTGACAATTTCTTTTAAATAGAAAAGTATTTAATACCCAATAAATACACATGCTCAAAGAATAATTATACATACACCGGTGATCTTGTCAATGATCCCGGATTGAAGAAAAAATGGTGTTTTTGAGGTTTTAAAAATTGTTTTTGCATAATCCGAACCGTCCAATGTGTTTAAAAGGTGTTTTTAAGGGTCCCCGCGAGAAATCATCAAAAAAAAAATACCGGAAAGGGCTTGATCCAAGCAGTTTTGCACAAAAACTATATATACAGTTTTATGAAAAACTGCTTGGATCAAGCCCTTCCCGGTATTTGTTTTTGATGATTTCTCGCGGGGACCCTTAAAAACACATTTTAAACACATTGGACGGTTCGGATCGTGAAAATTTGATCCAGAACTACGAATCCCGGATTCAGGATCCCTGACAAGATCGGGACTCATTATACATAATAGGCTAAAAATACATGTATTGATGAAAAAAAGTTAGGAACCAGGGTAGCCTGTGCTACCGGCCTTGCTAATAGTTCACCGGCCTCGCTAATAGTTCATACCAACATTGTTTTGGCCAGAGAATTGCTCCCACAGGGGTGACCACGGAAGTACAATTATCACTGCAGGTAGGGGCTACCACATATTGAAGTATATATTTGCTATGCCTATATATTATTGCGCACAGATCGCTCTGTGAGGCCCACTTCGAGGTCTCAGACCAACAATTTGAGCAGTTCATTAGTTTTTAAATATTTTTCTAGTGGCACCATAAAAATTCAGCTCAATCATATTACTCAAATTGTTCGATCCAAACTTTCAATGTTGAATTTAGTTTTAAGAGTTGTCAAAAATTGGAAGATCCAGATCAAGTACATATAATTATTCGATTGAGCTGGATTTTTGAGGTACCATTTGAAAATGTATTTTAAAACTAATGAACGGCTCGGATTATTCGTGCGTGACCCCGAAGCGTTCCTGACAAAGCAATCTGTGCGCACTGATCTGTGTGCATAGTAGTTCTAATTTAAGTAATATAAGATGCCAACTATATATAGTATATTAGAGAAGGGACCTGCTTTTAATCCTCTCGATCAATTATTACACTACAAACACTTTAGGGGTGTTCCACGAATTAGTTTTTTTTCAAAAAATAATTTTTTCTCAAAATCAAGACAGGTCATCCTTTCACAATACATCACATAAAAATGTGTGAACACAAAAACCAAGACATTTTTGAAACAAAACTCTTTTAGTGGAACACCCCCAAAGTCTTCTCTTTTAGTACCCTATAAGTGATCCCTTAATTCAATCCTTGTCACCAACCTACCTTTAGCCAGTGTCGTAACTTAAAAGGCTCTTTCCTAGACCAAACTACTCGAGTTCAACTGGGATCAATTAGGAAACAAACCCAACTTGAGCACATTCTCAAGCTACATAGATTCAATTAACCACTTTGAATGTTAATCCTCAACTTAACTCTTGACGGCCTGCTTGTTAGTAGAATATGTTTTAGAGGAGGGAAAAGAGATATAATATGAGGGGAATAACGAGGTCAATATGGTTGGATGGATATTATTTTAGAAGGGGAGATTAAAAATTACTTGGTCTGTTTTGTTGTTGCACAAGGGGATATGAGGAGTTGGATAATGAATAATTGTGTAAAATTCCTATTTTATCCCTAATAAACAAATAAAAAGACAAAAAAAAGTGGTGGGGTGGGAGGAGTGGGGCCAAAGGATTAAATGGTAAAAAGGATGATGGATATAATTTGGATTGGGGGAGGCGGTTGTTTCCCCTCCAGGGGATATAGAAATCCAAGTCAAATTAAATCCGGGCACTAAAATCTAAACAAATGCTGGATATACTTAACTCGGATGTGTATATTTGGCCTCTCCCCATATCTCTCTCTTATATGCCTTTGCCAAACAAAGCGTAATGAGATAAAGGGACCAAGCTTGTTTTGAAACCAGGTCGACTGATAAATAAATGAAAGTTAGAAGGTGTTTGGCCGACTGTTTTTTTTTGCATTTTCCCATTCTACTTTTCCATTTTTGAATGTTTGGTTGAAACCTAAAAGGGAACTTGTTCTATCATAATTTGTTTTTTTTATTTTCAACAATCCACGTTATAAGCTAGAAAGAGGTCCAAGGCTCCTTTTACATCCTATTTCTCATTTTGAGCTTTTCTCCTCCATTTCTCTCTCTCATTCCTACCACCTTTTGATTTTTTGAGTTACTTTGCAGTATCATTTGGATAAAAAAATAACTCAGATGCTGGCTGGTACAGCGGATTACTGACACTAACTGACTCAAATGGCAACTCTATATAAAAATCACTAATTGGAATAGACTCTAACTGATGCTCAGCTGAGTCTGACTCTGAACTAGAAGATGAAAAACTAGACAAAACAGGCTGACTTGACTCCAGTTCTCTTTTCACTAACCGATGTGTCGGGTCGCGATAATAGAGAGGGTCCTGTTTTCGACCTATGGTGACTTGACTAAAAGATAGAATTAACTACGTTCTACACTAACACTGTTTGAACACACGTCACCGTCCCCGGCAACGGCGCCAAAAATGCTTGACCGTTCGGGTGATTAATAACTAACTAGAATTTCGTCCCAAGCGTAGGACTATTGACCGGTGCAGCACAATAAATCCGGAAGTACCGGAGTCGATCCACAGAGACGGTATACGGTGTTTAACTCAAACAATGTCGGCTTTACGTTTGTAATTGGCTCTCAGGTAGCCACCCCTTGCTCAATTGACTTGATTATTTAACTAAATTGAACTGATTTAACTACTGGATTCTGAATTTAAAAAGGAGAGCGCAGCCGTGGGTACTACGGTGTCCGCAGCTAGATTAATTTACATTCACTCGGGCCACAATTATTCAATTAAAAGATTTAGAAATAAGAAAAATAGTTCCCAACAAATGTGCACCACTTGTCACCAATTTCTGCGCGCATTCGGAATTGGCAATGCCCGGGTTTGTTTGCTAGAAAAATTTTCGTATTCAAAAATTGCGCATTGATTAAAATGATTCGGCACCGAGGTGGAACATAAATTAGCCTAGCCACGGGACACCTTCATCCCGCGGCCGCACTCAATACGACTACTCACTCATTATTAAAAACGCAGCAAGAATAACATGAACCCTAGATCTGAACATGATTAAAGGATGAAAATAAGAACAGAAATTAATACCACGGATTGCGAGAAAGGAATAAACTTGATTAATAACACCAGAGCATCAATCCAAAGCTAGGAATCCGGAAATCTGGAGTAAACTTGAGTCTTTGCTGGAAAATTGAATGCTCGAAATCGTAGCCGCAAAAAACCGAAGAACGTTAAAACTAGGTAAAATTCGTGGAACCCTAACTCGGGTTCAAACATAAGTATATATACTAATCCTAATAACCCTTAGGAAAAACAAACGAAAATCGGAAATAAACTACGCGTAAGCGAAGCAACGCGGCGTTTAGTGGCCGTGAATAACCGCTCGGTAGCGCTACACATAATTACCGATGCGCTACCGCTTTGCTTCGAGCGTGCTTTGACCGTTGCTCCCTGTTTGACCGTTGACCACTAACGCTAACGCGTCGGTAGCGCTACAGGTATTTAGGGGTAGCGCTCAAGAACCTATTGTTCGTTTTGGGGCCCTTTTTGTGCATATTTTGAGCGCTCCAGCAAAATGAGGTAGCGCTCCCGACGGTTTTCGACCATTCCCATGCAAAATCCGCTCGTCTCCAACTCCTGATCGATGTGCATGTACTTCCAATAACATGAAATTGCACCCACAACCTCAAATTACCTGCACAATACGCTCAACACCCACAAGTACCACGTGCACATAATTAATAGGAAATAAAGCTCAAACCGCACATCTAACATGCTAAATCACCCTACTTAGGCGCTGGAAAGCAAGCTTTCCCCGCGCCTATCACATCCCCCAACTTGAGCGTTGCTAGTCCCTAGTAACGAACGAAACAAAAAGAATAACAACACCACAACGACTCAAAAGGGATACGAGGGTTATGCAACCTGTACAAAATCAAATGAGCACTTTAAATATTATCTCTTTACCACCCACAACTCGAACGCATGCATGCCCTAGCACAAATTTGAAAAAATTCATTCCTCAACAAGATTTAAGATAAAATACTCCCACGTGCCACAATATCACTCGTATTCACCGAAGCACTCTACATCCCATGTGAGGCGCCTGGCGATCAACGTGGATTGAAAAGAACCACCACGTGCCAGTCAAGACAACGCCGAAATATACAATGGAAGCTCAATAATCAAGATACCACACATCCATAATCTAAATATTCCACATGCATGTAGGAGAGTCAAACGACGTGTCTTGGGTCAACTAAGGGCTTCGTTAGGCTTATAATGACCGTGGTTCACAAGATAAACGGGCAACCATGCAAAGGGTGATGGCCTATAGAAGCTCATGGTCAGACTACCCAGACTGGCCGTCACCAACACAGATACACACAAACTGAATATCACATAATAATAACTGAAGTTTAACATCCTACAGAACAGAATATCACAACTAAAGTTTGACACAACCACCGACCACACATACGATCGCACCACCGACATAAACAACCACATAAAATGTCATAGTTCCCAATAACTCGAACACAACAAATAACGAAAACAATAAAACTGACACCGCCAATCCAACCCGTGTCCAACTCCATGCTCAGTCCTGCTCACCAATCCCTGCGTCAGAGTGCTCCTCATCCAACGGCGGGTCGCCGAAGTCATCGCTCACCTCCAATGGTGGCCACTGTCTAGGCTGGAAAGGCCCCGGATTCTGCCCCATGACTCGCGCCTCCAGATGGAGCTGTCTATCCTTCACATCCGACACATCCCTTATAATCTGTGCTTGCCCCCTCTTCAACTTCTGGTTACTTCTCGCCAATCCCGTAATACACCCGAAAATTTTCTCAAGCCAAGTCTTGGTGTTGGCACTGGGTGGCGGCGGAGTAAGCAACGACCCTCCAGTTGCTCTCAACTGGGCCCTACTGCGCTTAAGAATGGAGGAATCCATATCCCCGGGGTTCAAGGGGTCATTAATCAAGTATTTCCGAGCCAGAGCAATCTTGCTCCTCAGAATCTTACTCACTAAACAGGGGAAGGGCATCCTCAACGAGGTAGGGGCATCCCTGAAATCACACATTTGCCCAAATACGAACAGAGCCTAATCACAAACAGTGTTTTCTTCCATGAATGCAAACATTAAATTTCCCACTAACCTCTGAGGTGCACCCTCCTTACCCCTGGGATACAGATTATAACATACCACTTGGTTCAAAAACCGATAATCCTGTGTGAGTTTACCGGGCCAGTGAGGATTTCTAGCATTCCTCCTATCATCATATAAGTAGTCAGTCACCTCATCATCATTGAAAGCCGACTCCGGCCTCGGGTAGGTTGTGGGCCTCGTAGGCCTCACATACCCCCAAGCAAGGGCTATCTCTCTGGCATCGATAAACACTGGGGTATTGCCAATTTTGGAGATAATCCGTGCTTCCGGAGTCAAAAAGGAACCCGGCTCCGGAACAATCATATTCTTATAAAACTCATCACATAATGCATTATTGTAACCGGGATTAGCTTCGAACCAGAAACTCATACCTTGATCCCGAATGGCTTGGAATGGCGGAAAATCCGCGGGCCACAACCCATCGTCTATAATATACCTCTCGTTCTTTACCCCCCTCTGCTTGATCGAGGCCTCCCACTTCGCCTGATTATCC
Organism: Vaccinium myrtillus; assembly: GCA_016920895.1. NCBI lineage: Eukaryota > Viridiplantae > Streptophyta > Magnoliopsida > Ericales > Ericaceae > Vaccinium > Vaccinium myrtillus. The sequence goes on along the minus strand of CM029271.1, from coordinate 28,542,590 downwards.
CTGTCTATTTGGTCCCGGTCCCTACGTTTGGGTCGGACCGGCTGAACTTCTTCTACTCCACTGGAAGACCCCGCTACTGCCTTCCCTCTACCAATGTGTTGCCTTTTAGATGCCATGTCTTAAGGTTTTTGGTTTAACAAAAGTTTGGGTTTTTTGAGTTTTCTGATCTGGGAGTTCCGGTGGTTTAGAAGGAATTTGGTTCGGATAGGATGGTAGAGGAGAGTGAAAGGAGTACTTTTGTAAATTTTGGTGGAGATTGGTGAAGATTTGAGGGAGATATGGGGGTTTGAAAATTAGGATTTTGTGGGTAATGGAGGTTTGGGTCGGAGGAAGAAGAAGAAGAATGGAGAAGATGAGAAAAAGTGAAGAAAAGAGAGAGAGTTACGCGTTTTATTTTTTTTCCAGACGGACCGGGAGCGCTACACCATTTTTGGTGTAGCGCTACTGACGTCATCTTTTTTTTTTTTTTTTTTTTTTTTGATTCTCTCTCTCTCTTCAAAGGTAATTTATTAGTGATGAGGGTTTGGGGCCTTCAAGGTTTAAGGTTAGAGGTTTCTCTCTTTTTTCAAGACCATGGCATCCATAAGCAAACTTTTAGAATCTTCCTTACCTGCACAGAGTTGGACCACCATACAGACCCACCATCCAAACATCGGTTTCCTAAGTTTGACACAGGAACTGACATAGACTGGTTGAACATGGGATCAATGGACATATTTAGTGGTTTAATCATGCAAAAATTGCCTTGTTTCATCCCCTAAACACGTCACTAACTCTCTCACATGCATATGAACGATTTAAATCATTATATGCGGTACAAACGCCTACTATTTTATGCGAATGCGGAAAGTGAAGAACAATGAAACATGGGATGCTTTTAAGGACATGTTGTGCACAACGTGGAAACACCTACTCAACTTGTTTATGGTGTGGAAACTATTCAAACATGGAAGCCAGATATATGCATGTGAACAAGTTAAACAGGCAAACAATTGAGACAAAAATTCAGCATGCTCACCTAACTCATACAACCAAGCATAACAATCGTATCCCCAGACTCAAAAATTAACCAAAATTTGAACATGACCCCTAAACTACTAACAACGCTCAACAATCAAAATAACGTGTACAAAAGTACACCCCTTCCCCCAACTTAAATCATGCTATGTCCCCAGAGCATGGAGACAGAAAAATTGAAAGAACAAAGGGAAGAACTGGACCTCCGGGTGGCAGCCAACCACCATGACCTCGGCCGCTATGCGAGGAATTTCAGGTACGCTCACCTTGCAACCTGCAAAACATGTCAGTCCAGCCCGGCACGTGGTATCCGGGCGTACACAGCAAAACCAAAACACAATAACAGAAAAAGAAATTACACCACCACTTTCGTCACGGGAAAGACACGGGTACTACTTTTCTCCCTAATTTCTCACTTAATTTTTGTGTAGAGAAGGTCATCAAACAATCCCGGGTAAGTCATGACTCAATAGGTTAAATCACTCAAGGTTCTTCCTTAAAGCAATCAGAGCCAATCGTCTTTAATGACTATCCGAGACACGGCAATAAGATTGCTCGAAACCCAGATACACAAATTTAAGGCTAGAAATTAGGTGGCTATACCGGACCGAAAATATTTTCATTTTCATTTTTATTTATTTTTAATGTTTTTCCAAAAACGCCCTTACTAACCGGAGCTGGGCACACGAACCTTATTTTAATAGCGGCGTGCGAAGCTATGAGAACCCAAGTCAATGATGGGTACCCCTAATACTAGGGGTCGGGTTCACACTTAATGAAAAGCATGGTACGCGTGAGCTACCCGCCAAAACCTGGCTGAAAAAGCCTAAGTAACCGGGTCATCCGAATACACAGGATCGACCAACTCCTCATCAGGTTCTCCCACTTCTAAAAATTCCAAAAACGGTTTCAGACGCTGCCCATTAACTTTAAACACATGATCATCCTTAGAATCACGGACATCAACTGAACCATTTGGATGCACTTGCACCACAACATAGGGACCTGCCCAACGGGACCTCAACTTGCCGGGAAATAGATGGAGACGCGAATTATAGAGCAACACTTTCTGACCAACTCTAAAGGTTTTTCGCTGAATATTCCTATCATGATACGCCTTCACCTTAGCCTTATAAATACTAGCATTCTCATACGCGTCATTCCTAAGCTCCTCGAGCTCACATAACTGTAACTTCCTATGCGCACCCACCACATCTAGACTCGAATTGATTTCCTGGAGGGCTCAATAGGCCTTCTTCTCTAACTCAACTGGTAGGTGGCAGGCCTTACCGAAAACTAGCCGATAGGGTGAAGCACCCAACACGGTCTTATAAGCAGTGCGATAAGCCCACAACGCATTGTTCAACCTGGTGGACCAATCCTTCCTAGTCACACCTACAGTTTTCTCCAAAATTCGTTTAATCTCTCTATTCGCTAACTCGGCCTGCCCATTAGTTTGGGGGTGGTACGAAGTGGACACCTTGTGAATGACGCTATACTCCCCCATTAACTTTGCAAACGACCGACTTGTGAAGTGTGTGCCCTGATCAGAGATAATGGCGCGTGGCACGCCAAACCTCGACAAAATATTAGACTTAATGAACTCTAGCACAACTCGCGACTCCATAGACTTAGTGGGTATCGCCTCTACCCACTTGGACACATAGTCCACCGCTACCAAAATATACTCGTAACCATGAGACATAGGTAATGGACCCATAAAGTCAATGCCCTAACAATCGAAAACCTCTAGTACAAGAATGGGCCGGAGGGGCATCTCCTGACGTGAAGACAATTTGCCAAGCTTTTGGCAACGGTCGCATGACCTACAGAATACAAAAACGAGCTTAAACATATCAGGCCACCAGAATCCACACTGTAAAATCTTGGCGGTGGTCTTCTTTGCAGAGAAGTGACCACCACACGCCTCGCTATGACAGAACTCTATAATCCCCTTCTGATCAGACTCGGGGACACATCTACGCACAATCTGGTCCGCACAGTACTTAAACAAATATGGGTCATCGAATATATACTGTCGGACACTCCTCAAAAATCGCTGCTTCTCTTGGGTAGACCACTGGGAAGGAATCTGCCCCGTCACCAAATAATTGGCGATATCAGCATACCACGGGCACTCATTAGCGGCGAACAACTGCTCATCCGGAAAAGAATCTCTAATGGGAAGATTCGAGGTGGGGTCCTCGAATTCCAGACGAGACAGATGGTCAGCCACTACATTCTCTACCCCTTTTTTATCCTTGATGATCAGGTGAAATTCTTGCAGCAGCAAAATCCACCGAATGAGGCGAGCTTTCGCGTCCTGCTTAGTCATTAAGTACTTGAGGGCCGCATGATCGGTAAAAACCGTGATCTGCGAACCTACCAGGTAGGACCGAAACTTATCTAAAGCAAACACCACCGCTAACAACTCCTTCTCGGTGGTGGTGTAATTCATCTGCGCCTCATTCAATGTCTTACTAGCGTAGTAGATCACACACGGGTCTTTCCCTCTCCTCTGCCCTAACACAGCTCCGACTGCATAGTTAGAAGCATCACACATCAACTCAAAGGGGAGACTCCAATCTGGGGACTGCACAATTGGCGGAGTTGTGAGACTCCGCTTTAACATCTGAAATGCCCCCTCACAAGCATCGGACCACACAAAAGGTGTGTCCTTTGCCAACAACTGACACAACGGACGGGAGATAACACTGAAGTCTTTAATGAACCGCCGGTAGAAACCAACGTGTCCCAGAAATGAACGTACATCCTTAACAGACTTAGGTATTGGGAGATTTCAGATTAAATCTATTTTGGCCTTGTCCACCTCAATACCCTTAGAGGACACAATGTGTCCCAACACGATTCCTTGGGTAACCATGAAGTGGCACTTCTCCCAATTTAGCACCAAGTGCTTCTCCTCACACCTCTGTAAAACTTTTCCCAAATTGTCGAGGCATCCATCGAATGAATCTCCGAAAATCGAAAAATCATCCATGAACACCTCTACTATCCTCTCCACCATGTCACTAAAAATTCCCATCATGCACCTGGAAAAGGTACCAGGTGCATTGCACAACCCAAAGGGCATGCGACGGTAAGCATAGGTTCCATATGGACATGTGAAGGTGGTCTTTTCCTGGTCCTCTAAGGCGACCTCAATGCTATTATACCCGAATAACCATCCAAAAAGCAATAAAAGGCCCGACCCGCTACCCTATCTAAAATCTGATCAATGAAAGGAAGAGGGAAGTGGTCTTTCCGGGTGCTCGCATTGAGCTTCCGGTAATCTATGCAAACTCTTCATCCTGTGGGAACTCGGGTCGGCACTAAAACTCCCTCATCGTTGGTCACAACGGTCACTCCTGCCTTCTTAGGCACCACCTGCACGGGGCTCACCCACTCACTATGGGCAACTGGGTAAATGATACCCGCGTCTAACAACTTAAGCACCTCAGCCCGAACCACGTCTTTCATGTTGGGATTAAGACGCCGCTGAGGTTGCCTGGAAGGCTTTACACTCTCCTCAAGAATAATGCGGTGTGTACACACCGTTGGGCTTATACCATGCAAATCCGCTATGGTCCAGCCAATCGCGCCCATGTGCTCTCTCAACAAATTTAGCAGTTTCCTCTCTTGATCTTCCTCGAGGAATGAGGAGATCACAACCGGATAGGTATCATTGCCTTTCAAAAAGGCATACTTAAGCGTGTCCGGTAGAGGTTTTAACTCTGGTTTAGGCGGCTGGACAGATGACGGGAGAACCTTGGGCGGAGGGTTGCCCAATGGTTCAAACATAGGGTTATGAGTGACCCCACACACCTCTGCATACAACTCCTCAGTATCTAGCAACTCTAACAAGTTCACAACCTCCGCTGAGTCTAAAAATGATATTCCCTCGGAGGTAAGAGCAACCTCCAAGGGGTCCTTATACAGGACTGTATCAATATGCTCCTGGACTAATGTGTCAATCAGGCACAACTCCTCAGACTCCTCCTCATCATCCTCTATTGTACTGACACTGAAAACATCCACCTCCATTCTCTCCTCACCGACAGACAACTGGACCTTGCCAGTTTTGCAGTTCATAACAGCATTGGAGGTGGCTAGAAAGGGACGCCCCAAGATGATGGGAGTCTTCTCTAAAGCCTCAAGACCGGGACTAATGTCTAGAACAATGAAATCAGCGGGAAATTGAAACTCCCCTACCCGGATCAACACATCCTCTACCACTCCCTTAGGTACTCTAATACTCCGGTCAGCCAACTGTAGAGTGACTGGAGTCTCACTGAGGTCGCCTAAGTCCAATCTCAAGTATGCTGAATAAGGGAGCAAATTCACACTCGCTCCCAAATCCAACAATGCCTTGTCAAAATTCTGACCTGCTATGGCTATGGGAATGGTGGGACACCCTGGATCCTTGCACTTGGCAGGAATCTCAGTCTGTAAAATAGAGCTCACTTGCTCCGTCAGAACCACATTGTTCAGACTCTTGCGCTTTGGTGTGCAAAGGTCCTTCAATACCTTAGCACACTGGGGGAAGGATTCAATCGCCTCCATCAGGGTGATGAGGAATTGAACCTTCTTAAGCAACTCAATTACTTTGTTGTTCATGGGTTGCTTGGGTCTCACCGCCAGTCTTTGGGGAAATGGAGCTACTGGTATAACTGGCGGTGGTGGAGTCGTGGGGGCTGCGGCTGCAGGCACCACCACTTCAGGTGACTCCTCTCTCTCTTCTACTTCCTCCCGAGGCACCTCAGCAGTATCAAAAATGACCTCAGGCTCAATAACTGGCTCCAGGGGTGGAGCCTGTCTTAGTGTTGGCTGAATGGTCTTATCAATCGTTTTCCCACTCCTAAGAATGGTAACTGCTTTAGCCTCTTCCTGATTTTGCCCTTGAACATTGGGACCTGCAGAATTTCCCACATAATGGGCACCTGCCTGACTACCTTGGGCCGGAAACCTACCCTTCTCCTGTTGCATTTGACTGATCACCGCAGTGAGTTGCGTCATTTGGGCCGTAAGGGCCCCAATTTGCTGCCTGGTATCAGTCTGAAATGTCAGCTGAGACTGCATTAGGGAATTCATGGAATCCTCAAAACGGGGTGGTGCAGTATGTGCATAACCTGGGGGTGGACCACGAGTGGATGGTCCTCCCCCCCTGCCTTGCTGTGACTGGTAGTTGTAAGGAATGACTTGGCCCTGCGGGGGCCTGGGTGCTTGGGACTGATGAAACTGTTGCGGCGGAGGCGGCGCAAGGGGTTGCGCTTGACCTCCGCCTCCAGTTCTGGAATCTGACCACCCAAGGTTAGGATGGTCTCTCCATCCCGGATTATAAGTGTTTGAATATGGGTCCCAATTCCTCACAGCATTTACCTCTTCCTGATTATTCTGACTCGCTCCCTTAGCAGCTAAAAATCCGGGGCATGCAGTTGCAATGTGCCCCTTACACTCACACCACACACAGACTTCCTCTATACTGACCTCATGCACTGGACGAGTCTGCCTAACTTCTAATTCCTCTAGCTTCTGCGCCATCTTTTCAACCTGGGCCTGGAGTCGCTGGTCACGTATGGTAACGGGGATAACATTGGACCCAGAAGGTCCGGACCGATCGAAATCAGAGGGTTCTAACGCCCTCTGCCTATCTGCTAGGTCATCCAGAAAATCCCAACCCTCATCCGCAGTTTTGGACAAGAAGTCGTCCCCTTTACACGAATACTCTATGTGCTGGATTGTCTCAGCGTTGAGACCCAGGTGAAAGAATTCGACCAACTGTATCTTCTCAAAACCAGGGTGTGGCATTCTTAGGAGCAAATCTTTGAAACGCTCCCATGCCTTCACAAAAGACTCTCCCCTCTCTTGCCTAAAGCCTTGGATTTGACGCCTTAAACTATTAGTTTTAGCCTCAGAAAAATATTTTCTGTAAAACGCGTCACGCACATGCGCCCATGTGGTGAAGGACTCGAGACTTTTGCATTCGAACCATCTAAGTGCACCATCTTTTAAAGTTGCCTCAAACGACTTGAGGCGGGCATTGTCGTATTGGGTAGTAGACGCCGGGTTGCGCACTAACCCCTCAAACGTCCGCACATGTTCGTACGGATCATCGACTCTCTCCCATAGAAGTTAGGGAGGCTATTTAGGACACCAGGTTTAACAGTGAAGGCATTGCGTGCCTCCTGTGTCTCTCGAGGAAACACAATCGGCCCGGGAGGAGTGGTCCTCTCAGGATGAAGGTGTTCTCTCAAAGACAGCTGATTAGCTAATCGGCCGGTCCGCCATCTCGTCTCTCTCGGACTCTAGCTCGGCCCGACTCGAGATCTTTGGGCCGGGTACAAATGGATTACTGACACTAACTGACTCAAATGGCAACTCTATATAAAAATCACTAATTGGAATAGACTCTAACTGATGCTCAGCTGAGTCTGACTCTGAACTAGAAGATGAAAAACTAGACAAAACAGGCTGACTTGACTCCAGTTCTCTTTTCACTAACCGATGTGTCGGGTCGCGATAATAGAGAGGGTCCTGTTTTCGACCTATGGTGACTTGACTAAAAGATAGAATTAACTACGTTCTACACTAACACTGTTTGAACACACGTCACCGTCCCCGGCAACGGCGCCAAAAATGCTTGACCGTTCGGGTGATTAATAACTAACTAGAATTTCGTCCCAAGCGTAGGACTATTGACCGGTGCAGCACAATAAATCCGGAAGTACCGGAGTCGATCCACAGAGACGGTATACGGTGCTTAACTCAAACAATGTCGGCTTTACGTTTGTAATTGGCTCTCAGGTAGCCACCCCTTGCTCAATTGACTTGATTATTTAACTAAATTGAACTGATTTAACTACTGGATTCTGAATTTAAAAAGGAGAGCGCAGCCGTGGGTACTACGGTGTCCGCAGCTAGATTAATTTACATTCACTCGGGCCACAATTATTCAATTAAAAGATTTAGAAATAAGAAAAATAGTTCCCAACAAATGCGCACCACTTGATTATTTAACTAAATTGAACTGATTTAACTACTGGATTCTGAATTTAAAAAGGAGAGCGCAGCCGTGGGTACTACGGTGTCCGCAGCTAGATTAATTTACATTCACTCGGGCCACAATTATTCAATTAAAAGATTTAGAAATAAGAAAAATAGTTCCCAACAAATGCGCACCACTTGTCACCAATTTCTGCGCGCATTCGGAATTGGCAATGCCCGGGTTTGTTTGCTAGAAAAATTTCCGTATTCAAAAATTGCGCATTGATTAAAATGATTCGGCACCGAGGTGGAACATAAATTAGCCTAGCCACGGGACACCTTCATCCCGCGGCCGCACTCAATACGACTACTCACTCATTATTAAAAACGCAGCAAGAATAACATGAACCCTAGATCTGAACATGATTAAAGGATGAAAATAAGAACAGAAATTAATACCACGGATTGCGAGAAAGGAATAAACTTGATTAATAACACCAGAGCATCAATCCAAAGCTAGGAATCCGGAAATCTGGAGTAAACTTGAGTCTTTGCTGGAAAATTGAATGCTCGAAATCGTAGCCGCAAAACCGAAGAACGTTAAAACTAGGTAAAATTCGTGGAACCCTAACTCTGGGTTCAAACATAAGTATATATACTAATCCTAATAACCCTTAGGAAAAACAAACGAAAATCGGAAATAAACTACACGCGTAAGCCGAACGACGGCGTTTAGTGGCCGTGAATAACCGTTCGGTAGCGCTACACATAATTACCAGTAGCGCTACCGCTTTGCTTCGAGCGTGCTTTGACCGTTGCTCCCTGTTTGACCGTTGACCACTAACGCTAACGCGTCGGTAGCGCTACAGGTATTTAGGGGTAGCGCTCAAGAACCTATTGTTCGTTTTGGGGCCCTTTTTGTGCATATTTTGAGCGCTCCAGCAAAATGAGGTAGCGCTCCCGACGGTTTTCGACCATTCCCATGCAAAATCCGCTCGTCTCCAACTCCTGATCGACGTGCATGTACTTCCAATAACATGAAATTGCACCCACAACCTCAAATTACCTGCACAATACGCTCAACACCCACAAGTACCACGTGCACATAATTAATAGGAAATAAAGCTCAAACCGCACATCTAACATGCTAAATCACCCTACTTAGGCGCTGGAAAGCAAGCTTTCCCCGCGCCTATCAGGGTGTCTCAGGCCAGCCTGAGTTCACCTCGGACTAATTCCTACAGCCACACTTACGCGTGGTGGGTGAGGTTGTCTCAAGAGCTGCTGCAAGATGAATCAAACTTCAGACCTTAAGATTGAGTATTTGCTGTGTAGATGATTTCTTGTAATTTGGATTTTCACAGCCTGTCAAGATTGACAGTATTTATTGTTATTTTTTTAAATATGTTGCCGATCAAAAGAAAAAAAAGAAACTGTCATTTGAAGAAAAATCTTGTGATCAATAGTGAGACCAGACTTGAATGTGTTAACATATTACCAGGCTTGTACTGAGGCCCAGGTCCATTTGTTAAATTTAAGATAGACTCAGAAGATCCTCTGGGCCCCAAAGCATTGAGAATTGGAAGCTGCTGAGCTTACTCCACTAGAGCCCATGTCTTCAAACATAGGCCCACGAACAAGGCCCAATACAGCAGATAGAAATTCACCAGTCCACATCTACATTACATGGGCCCAATACACATTATTATTGCTACTCACTTTCCTCTAAGAGCATTACTAGAAATAAAAATCAAGACGCAACTTTATCTTGAGCCGTTTGATGCACGTGAGGTCATATACGTCGACCAGCTCACAACACAACTGTGTTTGAAAATATATTTCGAGATTTTTCTTTTGTTTTTCTAACATAAAGCGGGAAAGACTATTGCATATATCATGAGAATAAAAATAACGAGGCATTACATCAATCATGTGATTACCTACGACAACAAACACAACTATGGTGGGTCTTCACATGTTTGATCTTCTCTTTCGTATGCTTGAGTTTATGTTGATGAGTTGTTACAAATTAATGTAAAATAGTAAATGGAATAGCAAAGTGTAATGATTCCAAGATAAGCTAGGGTCAGTTGATTGTATAAGTTTAATCTGATTTTAAATACCATTGATTTTCTTTTGAAATTGGTGGTGGGACCAAATATATTTCCGGATTAATGGACCCTGCAATATTTTTTCTCGGAAACCAGGGGACACATCTCTTTTTCTGTTATTTTCCTATTTTAGAATGGAATACCATAGGGGTCATTAACCTCAAGAGGGTGGCCACTCGTTTGGCTGGTTAAGGTTAAGACTTAGGCCCTGATTGGCAATGGGATGAGAAGGGGTATAAAATTATACCCCTTGGTTTTATCCCGGTCTCACCTCCTCATGCATGGTTTGGCAAATTTTTGAGAGGGGTATAAATTTATACCCCTCCCAGATTAATACCCCTGGAGGGGTATAAATTAGTAACGGGGGGGGGGTGTTATTGTTTAGTACCCCTCAATACCCCTAGTTAAATTACTCGAATACCCTCCCTTATCCCCTCCCCTTACCCCTCCACGTTTTCTGTTTTTATTTAAAGCAACCGAATTGCTTTTTAAATATTTTACGAACTCTTGCAATTTTCTTCGGATAAAAAAATGAAGTATTTTTGCGCATAATTTTTTAATTTTTTTTGCACCAAATTAAACTACTAATTGAGATCTTTAATTCAATACAAAAAAATTTGAAAAATTTTATACTTTAGAATTTGACATTGTTGCCTTGCTTTGCAATATCCTTCGGATAAAAAAAAAGTATTTTCACATTAATTTTTTTACTTTTTTTTGCATCAAATTAAACTACAAATTGAGATCTTTAATTTGATACCAAAAAGTTTGAAAAATTTTATACTTTAGAATTTGACATTGTTGGCTTGCTTTGTAATATCCTTCGGATCAAAAAATAAAGTATTCTCACATTAATTTTTTTACTTTTTTTTGCATCAAATTAAACTACCAATTGAGATCTTTAATTTGATACACAAAAGTTTGAAAATTTTTGTACTTTAGAATTTGACATTGTTGGGGAATACCATAAAAATTACTAATTAGTTCATTATTAAAAACATACAATTAGAAAGGAAAAAAAAGCAAAAAATTAAACTTCGAAATATTATTAAAATGAATAATAAAAAATAATAACTAAATATTTTAATTTTAGATATAACTAATAAAAGGAATTATTTATTGAAAAGTATAATTAATTTAATTAGTATTGTTTTTATGTATTTATTTTATCATAAAATCTAATATGACTGTACAAGGGCAAATAAGTCATTTATCAAGTTTTTACATCATCCACCCAACTTTATCCCCCTTTATCACAAATTCATCCAAACCACATACTATTTAATCCACCCTTCCTAAATGTCACATCATTGTGGGTCCACCCTTACTAAATAATACCCCTTACTATCTTATCCCCACTTACTATTTAATCCCACCAAAACCTATCCCGCATCCAATCGGGGCCTTAGGGGTTTATTCTCTCTCGAGATTTTAGGGTCAAAACCTACTGTCAAGTGTCAACGCCTTTGGAATCACTAAAGATTTGACCGGTCATTAAATTTAGAAACATAGGCCGGGCCATTTGCTTTTTTTTTTTCCATTAATCATATTCTTTGATCCCATAATTATGAATCATCGTCGGTTGAGCAAAGCACATAATTGCATTTGGTCGTTTCTTTATACCAACTTCTTAGCGTAACCATCCAAACACAACTTTTCTACACGTTTCTCCTCTGATGGTATAATTTCTTTTTCATGGTTTAAGCATCACATTTGTTGACAAAAAACAGTAAAAGATGTATTCTGTATATATCTCTCAAACATTACTTTTATTGTAAAATAAATTCTACACATATCTTCCAACTATACATTCCACCCATTCATAAAAAATGCAAAAAATATAAAAAAACAAAATTTTAAAAGTTACGGAAAACCCAAGGGTACAGACCCAAGAGTACAGATTTTGCACAGATCTGTTGTGGGTCCCACTCGGGTATACGAACCGATTATTCATCTCAGAATAATTTTTCAAGGGGTCCCGCGAGAAATCACTACAATTTGACGTACCGATTTGAAAGAAATGGGTGAGTTTTTTTTATCAACCCCTTACGCATGTTGGATTGAAGTGATTTCTCGCGGAACCCCTTGAAAAATTATAATGAGATGATGAATCAACGGTTTGAATTTCCCGTGTGGGACCCACAAGTGAGTCCCCCAACAGATCTGTGCAAAATCTGTACCCTTATGTTCTTTCCCCCTAGTACTCTCCAAAAAGTATAGTAGTAATGAAGAAGCTCCGAAACACACAATGGGCCATTTGGTGGAGGTATGATATCAATGGTATGACCCACAGGTAGGCGTTACAGTAAAAATGAGGGCAATTGTGTAGGACAGTGATAGGCTAATTGAGACACGCTCAAAAATATGTATACCATGATGATAAAGATGATAAGGGGGACCCTCAAAAGTGGTCTCGTTGGTATGTGTGTTCTCTTAAAGAGCAAGTGAGTGAAGAAAAAGTTTTGGAGTGGTTGAAAGCACAACCAAAAGTGATGGTAGATGTATTGGGACGTTCTTGGACAGTTTTTTCAAAGTATTAGTTAGATGATTTCTTCCTCTTCTCTCCTCTTTTTTTTTTTTTTTTTTAAAAAAAATTTCGGAACATTCGAAAATATTTTGAACGTCTGAGATGGGTTCTCGGGCAAATCCGTGGTGCTTGCCGGGCACCAAAAAATAGAGACCTAAACCTAGATTAGCCTCAAATGACAAGCTTCTTCGTCTATTCCTTCACTTTGTGGGGTTGTTTGATTTGCAGTTCATTAATGAGTACTGAGAGAAGTAATATCAGATATAATTGGTACTAGTTGGAATTTAGAATGTAATCCATGTATGAAACCGGGACCGAATCAATCCATGTATTAAACCAGGACTGAATCGCGTGACTCACAGATTGGATTGGAAATCGGATCGTAGGACTTTTGATTCGGACACAAATTGCATTTTCTTGGAACCATGACTCACGGTTGAGTTCTCGGATTGATACGAATTCGATCAGGACAATGTGCAGCCCTACTAAAGAATATGACCAATTAATAGCATTGTGCATGCCCATCACTTTTCTTATCTTTACCCCTATCCATTCTCTCTCTCTCTCTCTCTCTCTCTCTCTCTCTCTCTCTCTCTTAAAAAGCCATAGTGTGGAGTCTCCGAGCAAACTTGGTAGCCTTAACCATCATCCCAAAGGTAACAATGAGAGATTTACATGTCTTTTTTCTTTTTCTTTTTCTTTTTCAGATTACAAGATTGGATTTGCCTATGTAATTTTTCCACCCGCTTAAAAAAAAAATTAAATTCGAAAGCTCAATTATGTTTTTTTTTTGGTCTTCTGCTTTTAACAGGATTGACTTGGATTTCTCCCTGATCTAAGTTCTAACAAACACTCACTCGAGGTTTTTTTTTTTTTTTTTTTGTAAGTCTTCCAAAATCATAGACATGGTGTCATATGCTCATGTGAAGTCTTCGTTTATCTTCTTGATTTTTTCTTTACGAATTTTATAATTCTTGTGTGATTTTTTTTCTTCACAGTTTGATTTTTGTTATGTAGTACATTTCTTTTCATTTGTTACAACTTTTTGTAGCGTTTGTTATTTATTATTATGGTCAATTATGGACGGGCGTACGGTAAGTGCAGAAATGTGACGATTTATTTTAGCTAATTATAAACCAATTTGGTTTTATTCACGAATTATATGACGATTTTACGTAACATGGGTAAAGTAATGTCATAGGGCCATAGGCTTGTCCATTTTGTTTGGAGGTTTTTTTTTTTTTTTTTAATGTAAAATGGTACTAAAAATTGTGGAAGCATCTGATGATTACAGGATTAAAACAAAAGCTAGGGAAAGTACTATGGAGATTAATGTAGATCATATAAATCACATGAAAGTAGAGATTCCGCCGGAGAACTCACCAACATCCGCGACGGGGGCAACAACAGGGCTCACAAGGCAGGGGGTGTTGCAAAAACCAACTGCCTCTGCTCTCCAACCACCCACGCTGGCTCGTTTCGGTGCAGGCTCCACCGGGGACCGACGTCTCTCCAACGGACCAAGAGCATCAACTCGAGATCACACAAAGACTCCCATTCCAAGGCTGATATGAGTGCTGCTGAAAATAACAATGCAGGAAACACAGTAGAGGCTCAGTAGGAGTTCTATTAGTGGATGATGTTCTTGTTATTGGCTTTGGTCAATTACTCTTTCTTTAGGGAAATGATTTTCGCACGCGGAATTGTGATTACCACACTTCAATATTTGTCTTTTAGTCTTCTTTTTTTTTTTTTTTTTTTTTTGGAAATTAACACTAAAAGACTTTCTGAAGGGTTCTTTCTTTGCTGGTTTCGTCTTGCAATTAATTTTCCATAGAAAGAGATTATCCTTACAGGGTTCTTTCTTTACTGGTTGTCTTGCTCTTCACCTGCGAGATCAACAAAATCAAGCTCCTACAGATCTGAAAAGGAGAGAATGTAATGCAGATTCGTAAGCTCATACATTTGTGGACTGCTACTGTTTCGAGCGGCACGAGAAATCCTGCTCCAAAAATATATCCTCGTCTTCATGGTTCAATATTTTTCCAATCACACGATTGTGTCTCAAGATTCGAGTTTATTGTGATTATAACATTCGTATGACTAACAAAAAATCCATCGAGACTATGAACAAACCCGAATATTTGAGAACAGAGGTTTTTGGCCTTCCGGCATGTTCATGATCACTAGATGTGTCAAACGGGCCGGGAAGGCACGGGCACGGCACGACACGGCACATCACGTTTAAATGTGACACAGTATGACACGAGCACGGTTTTAGATAGGCACGGCATTGGCACGGCACAGAACTAGGTCGGGCATGGCACGGAAGTGGGCTAGACGGGGCACGGGACCACGGGGCACGGCCCAGGGCACGACACAACAAATAGTAATGTTTAATGTACCAAAAAAAAATAATTTTTAATGATAAATTTTCTAATTATATGTTATCCACTTTTTAATAAGTTAATATAAATATTTTGCGAATCTCAATATACCAAAACTCAACTAGATTATAGAAAAAAATTCGAATTATATGTTATATACTTTTTAATAAGTCAATATAGATATAGTTATTAGATATACAAAAAAAAAAATCGACGAAACTTGACTAGATTATAAAAAAAAAATCGATGAAACTCGGAGATGTGTCGGCACGGCACGGCACGATTGAAAAATGTAAACGGGCCGGCACGGCACAAAACACGATTGACACGAAATTAAATGGGCTCTGCCGGCACGGCACGACCCATTTGACACCTCTAAGGGCAAGTGCAACAGCCTCAATAAATTGGCTCCCCTCCTTATTTTACCCAGCCAACTATCAAAAACAAGCTCCAACAGCCTCAACAAATAGGTTGGTAAAATACCCAGGTGAACAGTGCCTCCCTATATCACCCCCTTTTTACGGAGGCACTGTTCACTCCCAAACCCATTGTTTAATCATTTTTTCCCTCACACTTCTCTCTCCCTCTTCCCTTTCTCGGCATCACCAGATCTTGGCCGACGGCGACGGGTTTCTTTCGACGGCGACGGGTTTCGTTCGACGGCACGGCGACGGGTTTCGGTGTTGGTTCGCAGGCGTTGGTTCGCCGATTGGAGGTCTGGCCCATCTGGCGACAGCACGACGTTGGGTAGGCGTTGGGGTGGCCGGAATTGGTTCGCCGATTGGAGGTCTGGCCCGTCTGGGTTGTCGGCGCAGATCTGGGTTTCGCCAGAGATGGAGGAGGGCATGTATATATGGGTGTATATGTATATATAGGATAATGATCCGTTGAGGGATCCCTTAACCAAAAAAACCGTGCGGACCACCCCCTTTTTCACCTTTCCGAGCCAAATTTTGTCGATCCGAACCGCTCAATGTTTTTAAAATGCATTTTCCAAGGTCCCCGCGGAAAATCTTCCAAAAAATATCCGGAAGGGCTTGATCCATACAATTAAAATCGTATGGGCCGGTTTTTACCGTAACCAAAATCAGCGTATGGATCAAGCCCTTCCGGGTTTTTTTTGAAGATTTTTCGTGGACCTTGGAGGAAATTGAGGGCATGTATCATAAAAGGTGAAAAAGGGGTGTATATGTATATATATGAGTAAATACATTGTATTATTTTAAAAAGTAAAAAATAATATTTTAACAGTAGAGAGGTAGTATAGGTAGTATTGTTGGAGTGTTGAAAGAGACGTGGGTAAATAAAACACTGTTCAGTAATTTTTTTGGCTCAATTTGTTGAGCCTTGTTGTGGATGCCCTAATGATCACAACTATCTCTATATTTTAAGAGAAAGTAGCATTGCTCAAACCTTGAATTAAACATCAGGGGACCATAAGTCCAAGACAAATTTAGAAGGATGGATTTCAACTGTATTTTTGTCATTCAAATGAGCTGTAACCATTAACCAATCCAACAAAGTCAGGTGCTAACATATCTACAGACAAACACAAGAATTTTGGTCCCAACACTTGGGTAAATCCAACCTTTGCTCCTAGTCAGTTCCCATAAAATTAGGTTCCTCAAGAGCTTTTCCTCACATCTCATAAAAAAGGAGAATTGTTTGGTTTTTAAAAAAAAAACTTGTTTGTTATTATGAACACATACTACTACACCATTCACATTGACCCTTTTTTCTCCCCTAAACAAGTACAATGCATTTTTGCAAGGAATAAAAAGAAACGAAAAAAGAAAAAGAAAAAAAGAAGATGGTAATTACCCGTTAACCCTTCTCATCATCAACAAGAAAATTTTAAAAAAACTCTGTCAATGCCTTTGGCTTGCACTTCTACTAATGGGCCACAGCTTACTAAACATCCGTTTTGGCCTGCCCGGAAGCAAACAATTACCCTTAACATTCGAGGATGTCCCGATCCCATTCGTGAAATTCTCATCCAATTCATCGTCTTCTGCCAACTTCATTCTCAGAGTGGAAATCCTCGACGTGGGTGATTTTTGGCCCGATATGCTCCACTGGTCATCAGCTGGACCAGTTGCATTGGTGCTAAATGATGCTGTCATTTGCCTTCTTGGGTCACCGTTGGATTTAAAAAGTGCCTTGATGTTGCTTGGGATATCGGTCACTTGGCCACCGGATGTTGTAGCCCTAGCTTGTTCAAAGAAGAGGACTTGCACCACTACCCTCAACGGGAGTCGCTCGTTTTGAGCTGCGTGCGTGCAGGCTTCCATCGACAACTTTTTGCAGTCTAGAACTCGGCACAAGCGCTTCCTGTCGCTTTTGTTGAGATCCGGGTGTGCCTAGATTTTGAGGTACAAGCATTAGCATCCTTATGTACCCAAAAAATACTATCAAGAAAAGTAATCACGTGGCCAAAATGCAGTAATCTTATTTGTGGATATTTTCAAGTAGAAGAGTTACGATCACTAGATTTCTGGGGTTTCGACACCCGATCAACTGAGGAATCCACCCGACCTAGAATGTTCCTTAAGCCATGCATAGTATGATAGGACTTGAATGTCAATGCATTTGGCTATTGTCTAAAAAGGATGTGAAGCCCATTCAAATTTTGTACCATGGAAATGTCCTATGACAACAATTACATATCTTCCGACATTAATTGAATGAAAATATTGGTGTGATTCTCAAGCTTTTAATCTTAATTGTGCCAACAAAATGGAAAAATTAGTGGGGTCTTAATGATAGTGTGCCCAATAGGCTTACATTTAAGAATACAATATGCAGGTACCCTTCCCGGTCAAAGAACAATTTGAAATTACATTACGAGTACTCTTACCGGTCAAAGAATAGTTACTATAAAATTACATTGCGATTACTGTTACTGGTCAAAATGTACACTATTGTGAGTCCTGTGGCCTTCTGTTAGCATTTGCCAAATTAGTGTAATCCCCAATTCCTTATTACAAAAAACGTACAACTGGATACTGATATGACAGGATTGGAAGGCAGGCAGTTGGTTATCTACTAAAAATGATGGTGACCCATAATCCAATTTCTAACCATTGAAATATGCCATCTGATAACCTTTCAGTTTCAATAGTAGTTGTGGTGATTATGAAATCTTGGACACTAAACTCCAAACTGCGAAAACCCATGGAGAACGTCATTAAGTAAAATATCCTTTTGGGCCACTGAAAGTTTGTCTGGTTATTATGTTTGGGTTTCCTGGGATAGTCGATGTGCACGTAACTGGTTCAGAATCGGTTATCAAATAATGAAAAAAATGGTAAAACACAGCTAATGTAGGAATTTTTTTACCTTGAGATAAATGTCAATAGCCCTGTATAGATCATCATGATCAAGCCTTGCAAATTCTGGTACAGCTTCTGCCACTGCAATGAACTTTGACATAGGCAAATTCCTATCATGTGCTATCTGTTGAAGATAACCATCCACAAGTTTCGCAACCTTAATTTTTGAGCTATGAGACGCGGAAGAAGACCTTCTACTCTCTTGAAACTCCGATTTCTCAGCCGATCGAGACCTCCTCCTCCTCTCGAAACCATCCTTAACCCTAGGAGGACTTGTTGGGGGACTCTGCCCTTGCAACATAAATTGCTCCAATATGTTCAAAACCATGTCAACGTCGTAAACCATATCGTTTGTTACCGACGGTATAAACAAATCACTCACTTTTGCTTCCTCTAGCTGAATCCCAACCCTCCTTACCAATTCCATCTTTGAAGAGTTTGATGCATTGAGTATGTTGGCAGCTTTCAAGAGTTTAAGCAAGAAACTACAAGAAACGGCGCCTTTCTCCGGTGGAAGCAAGCTTGTTATTGTTTCCAAAAGCAGCCTATGCTTTGCATTCATTTTCCCAACCGAATCCGAGTCTGACTCCATTCGGTTAGCGTTATTTGAGTCTTTTGATATGTTGGGTAGCCACCGGGACGCGTAAATTCGCAATGCCTCCCCTATGAGACTCGAAGGCGGCCTTTCCGACAGATTTGATGGCTATCATAGTTCTCCAGTACATGTCTATGCCTAATTCAGCTATATCTTCAGCCCACCACCCTTTGCTCACCAGCTTATCATGTCGTTGGCTCTCCGATCCGTTACACCACGAAATGTCATCCCTACCCCTCCGCGAACAACTGTTTGACAAGTTTACCCTTGATGGGTTGGCTAGTACTTTTGATGCAATTGCGTCAATACATCTACTTGTTATGCCAAGCTCCTCTGACCAAGATGGTAAGGCTCTTGTACTTTGGAGGGTCACAATTGAGTCCTTCCACCCATTAAGTACGCAAGAATTGAAGAACACTTCAATTTTGTATATCAAGTTTCCCTTTTCGGCTTCATCTGTCATCTGGAGGTACTCGGCTGCGCATCTGGTCGATACTATGTTATGGGCAGAGAGGGTAATCGTGATTCCATAACAAAACTTCGCACACAATTCAAACGCCTCGATTCCACCTGGAAAATCCGGCAGCTGGACTATTTGGTGGTGTTTCGATTCGTGGATTTCGGAGCATAGCCGTTGGAGAAGCAAGCACTTGGAGAGCAGGGGAAACTGCATAATAATATAAACCCAAAATTTACATGAATTTTTGAACATTTATCATAAATTCCCAAAAAAAAGTTTACCTTGTGAAGTAAATATCTACTGCCCTTGACCTGAACTATGAGATCACTGGAGACTTCTGAGGAGACAGCCCTGCATTAGCAACAAACAACAACAACAAAAAATACTTATTCTTTGTCCTATCAAATATATGCATACATCAATGATACATGTAATGAATCAAACCTTGTTTGTTTTGTAAAATTCTTACCTCACAGCTTCAGTAGTGTAGAAAGTATCCGGCCGCGAGCCGAGTTTCATAAACTTCATGTTTGATATTTTTCCCCCTGCTGCTTTTTTCCACTAAAAATTAGGAACTTCCATTTCTTGTATATAACTTCTTGCTTTCTTTTTTTTTCCCCAGCAACCCAAGTAGCTTGGAATGAAAATCAACCCAAACTGACATCCACCCAACAGAGAGTGGGCCTATAGCAGTTGAGGAGAGTGACAGGATTTTCTTGGAGGAGAGAGAGAGAGAGAGAGAGAGAGAGTCTCCAAGAATTCTGGCTGTATGTCTCTTTTGTCAAACACTTATATAAATATCTTCAAATTGAAGTATACCCACAAGATCAAATTCTACAAATTCCCTGTCAGCGACATCAGAATATTTGTGTCAGTATCGGCGATATGGTCGTATATCAAATCAAATGAATATACGCGCAACCAAGCTAATCTGGACAAGTAACACAAAAATATACAGTATATATCAATGAATGTAAGGCGAAAAATCACGATATGTAAATGTAAGTATCGGCCGACATTTAAAACCTTTCAGTCTATTTCTGGGCACGCAAACAAAAAATCACACGTACAAAAATCCAAACAACATCATCCAGATATCTGTAGAAATTAATAAATCAAACATGAAGTTTGAACCCAAAAAATTAAAAAATAGATGAAGAAGAACCAGACCTTGTCCTGGGATTATTATCACAAGCTGCTAAGCATTCGCCGGAAAATCTCGCCGGAAAATCAAAACTATGTCGTTTTGGAGAAGAGAGAGAGAGAGAGAGAGAGAGAGAGAGAGAGAGAAGCTTTTGGGTTCGTTAGCGCGCATATCAAACTGTATGACAGCGTGCGAGGCAATGAGGAGAAAGGCGACGCCCACGTGCTTATCCTGCGCCAACTAGTGTCCCTACTCGCTCATCATTGCCATTTCGATCTTTACATTCATTCATCCCCATGAATTGTTCGCCCCCCGGATTATTTTAGTCAAACAT
The DNA here is from genome assembly GCA_016920895.1 of Vaccinium myrtillus. NCBI lineage: Eukaryota > Viridiplantae > Streptophyta > Magnoliopsida > Ericales > Ericaceae > Vaccinium > Vaccinium myrtillus. Next base: position 28,521,699 of record CM029271.1, on the reverse strand, counting down.
TCTGTTATACTCATCATCCTACGCCGCTCAATCCCCATTAATACAGCTAACAGCCCACAAACACTTAAACAATGAAAAAACACTTTTACAAAAGTTGATTGGAAAAAGGTTTTAAACACTATGTTAGCTTCATATATAATATGGACATGTATGCATCTCTGTATTTGTTCCATTGAATCTGCCCTTGGGTTTTCCAAAAATTACAAGAATGCTATATGGTATATTCCTGGCATAAGAAAGCCCAGGGGTTGGCGTGGTGGTCAAAGTCTGAATATAGGGGTTTGTTTATCCTTTCCAATATCTCAGGTTTGAAACACCTAGGGTGCTATCACTTTTTTTGGGATCAGTTTATGTGGAGCTTTGCTCCGGTTTCAATTTGCTCCCCGCAAGTGAGCGGTGGGATTGGACCCCAGGATAAGTCAAGGTGCATGTAAGTTGGCCTAGATACTCGAGTTAAAAAAAAAAAAAAAAAGTCTTTGGCATGAGACCCATGGCTAGAGAAAGAGGTTCCATGGCTAGTGATAAAGAAAGAAGGAAGCCATACTTTGATTGGGGCTAAATGATGTTCTAGGAGTTATGGACCTAAAAGCTTGTTCAATAAAAGAGCAGAAAATGCACCCACTTGGCTGTTTAGGATCTTTGTCCATAAGTTTTTGCATATGATCTCAATTTTAAAACTTTAAAATAGTTTGGCATTTGCGTAAGCGGACCAAACATTCAATTATCGACGATCAAATCTATCTATTAGTGATGGAAATATTGGTACAAACCATTGATCGATCTTTTGATCTTCTCTTAAATGCAGGTCGAAGTAAGAATATGTACTTTAAAAAAAATTTTAAAAAAAAATGCATATTGGCTCAAAATTTTCGAACTTATTTTGCCTTCAAGATGGTTGATATATCAACGAGTTCTTTTATTTTAAAAAAAAAAAGATTAAAATTTTCCGAATATAAACACTTTCTTCAAGTTCTAATTTTGCGGACATGACATTTTTTTTAGGCAAAAGGAGTAGAAATTTACACGCCATATTTGTATGTTTGTTTGAAGTTGTCATTTTGTATGCCATATCATTTGAAAGATGGTAATTATGTGGGCATAATCAAACCAGTCACAACTGTTGACAGAATTTCTCACATGGAGTGAGACACACTTCTTAGAAGAGGTTGGGTTTAATAATTGTCATTGTGCTTGTTATCTCGTTTGAAAGTAGTCCTTTATAGTCCCTCGTTCGGTACGCAACTGTGAAGTTGGTTTACGTTTAGTCCTCCCCGGACAAACGAGGGCCGGCTCAAGACGATTGGAGGCCTAAAGCATCAATCTAAAATGGGTTTTTTCACGCCGTTTCAATCTTCCCTAAATTACTTAACCAAGATTAATTTCTTCAAAATATGTGCCAACTCAAGACCAAAAAAGTATGGGTGAGAGTTTACAACTAAAGTTGGGGATACATATAATTTCTTCAAAATATGTGCTAACTCATTTTTTATTTTTTTACCTGGAACTGCTATTTCCTATTTAGGGGCTGTTCCTTGGTTGTAAAGGCTTTTTTTCATACAAATTTTTGTGTCCTATATGTACATATATAATACCAGTAGAAAAACGGGGCCTTCCTAAATTGGGGGCATAAAGCCAAAGTTATAGTGGCCTAAAGACAAAGCCGGGCTGAGAGAAGCAAGGAGGATATATATGATTAGTAATAACATAACACAGTGGAGTTTGGTCGCAGGGATGGCAATTCAACTTATCCTGTCCCAAACTCGCTTTGAAAATTTTTTATGCATAAAATTTTATTTTTATTCTTATCTTTTTATCCTTACAACTAGAATCCCACATTATGTATTAATTATTTTTCATTTCCTTATAATTATTTTTATTTTGTGACTTTTTATCATTTGTGCTAACTAATTTTTGAATAAAAATATATTTTTTAATATTTAAAAAAAATAGGAACTGGCGGGGTGGAGCGTGTAAACCCGTTACCCGATGGGGTGGGGAATGGGTACCCATCCGTTACCAGTTTGGGTTAGGGGCGGGGGTGAAGATAGATTTTAGGGACGGAGGCGGGGTAAGGCAAAACCTACCCCACCCCACCCCATTGCCATTTCTATTCGGTCATTATCCGGCCCTTCTTGTTCTTTGTCTAAGTGCGAAGCCACATTGTGAAAAGCGGCAAGTGGGTTACTTGACCCGAGTCACTTGTAAAATTTTGCCAACGTAGGTATAGATTTTTGTAAATTATATGGATTTGACTCTACAAAATCAACAATCGTCGACCAAAAAGGTATGGACAAACCCATGGCAAATTTCAAAAAGGATCAACCTCCGATTCGTTTTTGACAGACCACCAAGGCGCGAGTAGAGCGAAAGCACTCTTTCCCAAATTACTACAGAGAGCAAAGTTCGACGATACGGACCATTTACAAAAGATTTGACAATTGAATGCCTTGGTGACTCTGCCTTCTATAAGGTGAAAAACAAAGGTGAAAAACAAAAAGAAGACCTATGAGAAAAAGCAGCTCAAAGACCTGCGGACGTTATTGTTATTGAATATGGCAATTTTGTCCCTGAATTGGAGTTTCAATGAATTGGTTCAATCAATGTCCCCCGAAGGACCAACTCAGGTCAGGCATGATTTTGTCAGATTCGGGAGATCTCTCGATGCAATGATGAGATCCGCTAATTTAGTGTCAGCGGGTCGGATTAATCAATGGGCCGGCTCTGTCGTGCATTCTGCATTGTATGAGATCGATGAATTGCGATCGAACCAAGTTTGTCTACATTCTTTTTTTTTTTTTGTGATCCAAGAGAAATAATATCATTTCATCAAAGTCATACGACACTTACAAATTTCCATCCGAATACAATGAAGAGGGTCTCAAACAATGAATTTCATAGAATAATCCCTAATTCCAAGTTTGTCTACGTTCTTTTTTTTTTTTTTTTGATCAAGAAAAATAATATCATTTCAAATAATGTTTTTGTAATTACAACAATTTTGTTTTAAAAAAAATTATCTATTAAATAAGATGAAGATAAAAAAACAAAACAATCAGTCTCTAAGGGTAAGCATAGACCCAAAACAAAGATACCAAACATAACCAATGGAAATATAGTCCAAGGAGTGCAATCAGCAAAGCCAGGCATAGACCCAAAACAAAATCAAGATAAAAACATAACCGATGGAAATCATCTCTGTAAATGCCACGCCGGCCCAATCAATCATCATCTCAGGAAACTTGTCTAAGTTCAATCAGAGCTGAACAGGGAACTTGGCACTGGCAATTTCGATATTTGGAGGGTGATCCATGGGTGATTGATTAGTGGTGAAGAATAAAGTGGTGGTGTTTGTATTGGTGTCCACTACCTATTAGGCTCGATCCGCACGCTGTACGGGTCATATTCGTGTTACCCAACGGGGCAACCAAACGACATGTGGGTCCCCCTTAATACTCCTTTTTATTGAATCTTTGGAACCATAGGTTTTTCGGAAGACACCGTCACGTGGTGCCAATTCAAGTTATTGTTTAAATTGCATAAATAGTAGTAGTATTTTTGGTATTTTTGATTTATTGTCTACGTCCTGAATACAATATCTTTTCTAAATTGTAGTCTATGAAAGGATATTTTGACTGTTGAAAAAATATAAAAAAATACCATTTAGACAAAAAAAAAAATAATACCAACCTGTATATTTATAGCGGAGAAAACTAGTATTTTGATAGTATTCTGGGAACGATAAATTTAGCGTGAAATGGCCTCAGGTCCTTTATCAAACCACACGTAGGGTGGGGTTTGCTCATTTGTCTCAGGTCTGATACCTAATGCGTGGTGGACAAAAGGCCTAGGGCACCACACGGCCCGATACACAATTGGGACCCTCTTTCTCTCAATCGCTTTCTCATTTGATTTAAAAATTTAGGAAACTATATTTTTCTGTCATTTTCTTACCTTATGGACAACTGTCACAACTCATTGAGCTGTTATTAGCAATTTCCCTCGAGTAATATCACGTACAAACATATTTAGACACAGATTCTTCAGACAAAAATGCTAGAGAAGATCACACACATTAGGTTAACCATGACACGCGTGGTACCTACACGCATCACCTAAAATAATCTCTTGGAATCTGTATTTGAATATTAACGGACACTTACGCTGCTTTGCCAACTCGTCTTATATTTGTAGTGTTGGTTCATGCATATGTACACACCAACACAAGTGAATTATATACAATGTAGTGTAGATACGTACTGCTGATATAAAATCATGTCTTGTGTTAATTTCCAGCCTTTCTTGAGTTGTATCATTCACGTTCAAAGGGACATATCCCACCTTCCAATGATCTGGCAAATTCACCCTCCCAAAAGTCCCTCTCATTCTCAGCTTTTTTTCCCAAACATGGACCCAATTAACCCCAAGTTTGGTAAGCAGATCTCTTACATTCAGCTTTCTGGGGCCTATTCCGACCAAATCCCATCAGCCTTACACCTGGCAAATACGTACCATCTAGACATTCTCGTGGTCCAACTCCACTTGTCTCGTTTCACCTGGTTACTGACGATCCGGAAATCCAAGGGGTACTGACCCCTATGAACCGAACTTGTACCGATCAGTTTCGGGGTGAATGTTTTCACGCGAACGAGGCGATTTTGGATCAAACACTATGTCGTCCGATTGAGATGATTTTTCGATCAAACGGTTCAAAAAGAATTTTCATGTGGGACCCAAAGTGGGGGTACCATTTTGGATTTTTGCACTCGAACGATTTGAAACGTGAATGAAATGTGGTGATTTTGGATCGACCACTTAGACATGTTCGATGGAGCTGATTTCTCGTGTGGTCCCTTGAAAAATCATTCTAAGATGAATGAATGGCTCGGATCGTTCGCGTGGAAACCAAAAGTGGGTCTCCGAAGCCGATCTGTACATGATCGGTGCATGGTGGTCTGTACGTGTAGCAGCGTTCTTTATAATGTTCTTTGCAATTTTAAAATTGGGGGCAGTTCCGCTAACAACGAATAACACAACATTTGACACATTTTTTTTTTTTGTGAGCCCCACGCGAATGATCGGAACCGTTAAATTTGTTTAAAATATGTTTTTAAGATTGCCTATTAAAAATCAACTCATTTTAATATCAGTAAGGGTTTGATCAATTCATTCAGTTGATTCGTGTCATATTTTACAGGATAAATTTGAATGAACCGATCAAACCTTTACCAATTCAAAATGAGTTGATTTTTTACAGGAACTCTTACAAACATGTTTTAAACAACTTGAACGGCTCCGATTGTTAACGTGGGGCTCCAATTATTGTTGTGTCAAATGTTGTGTTATTCATTTGTGTCCATGGAAACCCCTTTTAAAATTATTATTTAATAAAATTAAAGAGATCTATCAATCGAGATCCATATTGCATATAGAACTCATTATACATTAAAAAATGTAAATAATCTTTTGAGAGGTATGAACAGTGATTTTAGACATCTTTTTTGGGATATAGTAATTTTTTTTTCCTTGTCCTGCCTTATTAACAGAGCATTGAATTAATTGTCATTAGCATTTTCCATTTTATGTATATTACAAACATTTAAGCACGAAAATATTTCAAAAAGGTAACTCATGGACTTGATTCATCTTGACTGCGATGATATGATGATATCTACCATCTTTAAATCCGTATGATAAGATTCAACTGTGTAGCATTTCTAATTTTCCGGTGGAGGGCTTGATTTTGTTAAAGTTTGGTGTCAAAATGGTTTTCATCATGATAAAAAAATAATTAAAAAATAAATAAAAATAAATCAAAAAACAACAATGATGTTCTATCAATTTGGTGTCATTTTGGCATATTCTTAAATTCATGCAATTAGCATGATGAGGTCGTAGATTTGGCAAAAAAGCCAAAGAAATTGTCAAATTTGACAAGCCATTTTTTTTACAATAACTTTGATTCACGAGTGAAGTACCATTTTGTGGTAGTATTTGCCGAATATTTAGCTTTGACAACCTAAATGGTTCATGAGTGACCTTACTCTAAGATGCTCTAAATTCTAGACGACGTTTGGTTTCGTTCCAATTTTATCAGAGGTCCCCGACCCGAAGGGACAGACGACGTTTAGTTTGGTATTTTTGGTATATGCATGCCATAAGCATGTTTGACCATATATCATTTCGTGGTATGTTCATATACAGAAAATGGATGTGAGTTATATAGGAGTCCCATTTTTATCCTATATGCAAAACCCAATTTACCAATATCGACTTTGAGACTTTTTAAATCCTCTGTTTTGTTACATATAGTTTCACGTCTCCGTCTTAAATCTCTTAACCCTTTTATGCCATTTGAGAAAGTTTAGACTCCCTATACTAAAAATTTAAGGGTAGGTTTGAGACATTGAAAAATAGGAAAACCGATAGAGAATTCTTCATAAATTAATTAATTTCTACATTAATTTTTTTCCATTACCATTGAGTAGAAGAATATAATCATATACCTCACATATGACACGAACACCGACCATTGTTCATTTTCACTATTGGGTACTCTAGTCAAGCCTTTTCCTTGTTGGGTTCAAATCGACCTTGAACACCTTTTACTTGTGTTCCCATGCAATTTTATCAGCAGGATTGCAAAGACGATTTCTACCGGTAAGAGTACTTCCGTATAATTTCGCAATTGAAATTGCTCAAAAACGGAGGTAAAAATATAAATATGGTTAACTATCCAGAATACACTTTTGTGCACAAAGTGAAATGAAGTAAGAGTGGGGTCTAAAAAAGCATTTACCAAATCTTGAATATATTACACTTTTATTTGTAGTAGGTATTAAAAATGATGAAGCAAGAAACTCGTTTTTCACCCAAAATAACCCAGCCCTCATGTATTTGTCAAAGATTCGCGTGCAAGGCATGATGAGTGTGACAAGACCAAATTGGCTTCAACTTTTAACACCTTTTTTTTCTATCATTGGATGTCCCGACCTGCTTAAGTGCACTTCAATTAATTTTGAGGTCTTAAAATTAATTTTGAGGTCTTAATGTTAACGACCGATTACAACCTGTAGTGGCCCCAAAGTACGAAATGTTTGGCCTTCATAGGATTTGAACTTGTGACTTCTTGGAGACAAGACCGTTAGCTGCTTTCTCATGTCCACTTGACCAAATCTCTTGGGTTAGCTTTTAACCTTGTTCTTCACTGTGAAAATGTAAAGCTCTTTTTGACGGTGGATGGATAAATTGAGTCACAGACAAGATATCTAGCATTGTTATGTGCATGATTAGCTTTTAACCTTGTTCTTGACTGTGAAAATGTAAAGTTCTTTTTGAGGCAGGGGTGCGTGCTGTGCGGCAATGCACAGTTATAGGACACATTCGGGATCCCGTTGTTTGATTCCTAACCATTCATTTTGTTCGTCTGGTCGAGTACGTAGTCCACGTAAAAATTCAAGTTGACTGGACATGGGTAACAATTTGATTAGTGACCATTTAACTTACAGTTTTGTGAAAAAAATCACCTACAACCAGTTCTTTAACAATATAGTTTCTATGAAAAATGCAATCTAAAAACTTAGTAACTAAGGTCCGATCAACCTAAATTTTTGCGTGAGATAAGTACTCGAAGGGACGAACAAAATAAACCTTTCAGATCAAAAAATAGGACCTCGGATGGGCCCCATAATTGTCGCACAACACGAACCCCACACCCTCTTTTTGACGGTGGATGGATAAATTGAGTCACAGACAAGATATCTAGCATTGCTATTTTCATGATTAGTGCTAATTAATCCGATCTTATCCAATCATAATGGGTTAGAATTTACTGCCCCTCCCCCCTTTTTCTTTTTTAGCTTGCGCGTGTCTCGGACTAATCACTACAATCCCTCCCACAGCCTTTTTCGTGTTTACAAGTGAAATGAGCAAATCCCTAAATCTTAGACGAAAACGACCCTACCAACTTACATTTACTGTCCCCCTTTGACGTTTGTTGACCTTCACTCTCACATTTTTAACTGTTTTGCCATGTGTTGTTTTTTGATGTAGCAAAAATCAGATGAACCAATATCTAGTCCTGTTACTCCAACCGAATATACTCCTATGTATTTAACAGAGGTTCAAACCTTACTAATAACAACTTTCACCGGGGGGAAAAATCTAGTCCTAGTACTTCATTATGGAGACTTCTTTGGTGTGCATATGTCATTTTCTCAATTTCATGTCCCCTATTTGTTAGCATTGTGTAAATTCCGGACTCAGCTTGATGGTGGATTACTATGCTATTGTTCTTTGGGGTCAAAGGTTATTTGTAAGGCTTCTCTCACATAAGTGAGACCTAGACATATACATGACACCACAAACGTGAGAGGGCATTTCAAATCACCGTTGCATTTAAACATTTTCTGCTGTCTAGAGTTTCATGATTTGACCCCAATTAAATTCATCTCGCAATCCCCAAAATTAAGGAATGCAAGAACCCCGGAAAAAAAAAAAAGAGAGAATTTGTAATATCTATTGGTGAATCTAGCCTTGCACCGAGGTTCGAATTCAATATTTTCCTCTCTTTTTTTTTTTTTTTTTGAGAAAGAGGAAAGAATTGGTTAGATAGTAATCAAAAAACAGTTTACGGCAAGAGCAAATTAACCAGAATAGAAATTAGCCTAGGACAATATGACAATGTGCAGCTGTGCATTTTTTTTGTCCCCTCACTCCCTAAAGCTACCACCATAAACAAAAGGTTTCTCATTCCCTGCAAGTGTGACAGGCATGAAACATCTCTTTTTTGATAACTGAGATGTCAAGTAGCTTACGTGCACATTAATTAATTTTGGGATCCAATCACACCGTCTTTTTGCGGGAGTCCAATTAAAGTCAAAGCAAAACTATGTATGAATTAGCCGTCTGGCCCCAAAAAGAGTTGATAACCTGAAAATTTGGAAATAAGCGCAAATTCCTAAGTCCTAGGTTTTGATCATCAGGACAACCCCTCTCGTCGTTCATTCCCATCACCTATTATGTCACCCCTGATGTCAATAATATATATGGCCCTAGTAACAAGAAACTATGTTCTGATCATGACCAAGCTTTTAAATGATTTGATGCAAGATCATATGTGTCCTCTTTATTAAAGTTGCAAGATCAATTTAAAATCACTAAAAAGAAAAAGAAAAAAAAAGACAGGTGGAGATGAACCCTGGTGCCGCCTATGCTTTTGAGCTAAAAGCTCATCTTCAAATCATTATTTCGTGAATTTTTTCTCTCCCTCAACAACTTTCTTCATAAATTAAAAGATCCAAACTCGGCCTTAGCTTTCGAACTTGTACATATTGATGGCTTAGTTGTTGAGCTCATGAGTTCGGCTCATATATCATGAGTGTACGCGGTTAAGGTCGTTGTCGAGCTTTTTGTGTGATTTCATATTGTTGGACTTTCATATATAAGTATACAACTTGTTATTTACTTCATACCAATTGGCAAAAACAAGAATTTTCCACTAACTAATCCAAATTGACAATAACAAGTGAAAAGTCCATTAACTTATCTTCCTTTCTTTGTGATCTACAAGTATATGCTTTAGGCTTCTAATCAAGACTTAATTTCTGTTGGGCTTGCTCTAAACTCAAGAATGAAATTTGGGCTTTTATTTCAGTCCCTGGCCTCTTTCAAAGTTGTATTTAAACCCATAGTGAGGCCTCACAACTAGATTGACTTTGCACTAATATTATACTTTAGGACATGGTCACTATATATAGAGGTCAAATTAAACATAATGTAACTCATTAGATTTAAATTTTGCAATGGTGGTAATTGTCATTCTGTTGAATCTATTAGTTACTAAGGAGTATATTGTTCCCAAAATGGGAGTATTCACATTTTTTTTAACAGAAAAAAAATTTATTAATCTTTGAAAACAAATTACAAAGATTAAAGGGATTCAAAACTCGAGGCATCATGACGGACGAGGAGAAAATCTTCGAAGAAGGAAACCACATACCGACAATCCCATGCCGCCAAGACCCAAGAGGGAAACAACAAAAACCCAAGATTGTCAAGATGGCAACAGCAACAACAACACACTTTTGCTTCTTCTTGCCTCCACTTTTCTTAGATTTAGGAATCCCCAACAACTCTTCAACCGACTTCTGCTTCCATTTTTCTTTCATAGTATCCTTAACCTCATCAGCCAGAATTAACTCAATGCCATCAATAGAATTAACCTGTGTCGAGTTAAGCTCAACCATTAGCGAATCGCCATAGCAAGGATTATTAAGCTGATATTGTAGGTCATTGTTTGCCATTCAAAAAATAGAAAATAGTACTCTCTCCGTCCGATTTGTTTGTCCAATTCCGATGTCCGTGCGTGTTCTCAATTGCTTATCTTTCACCATGGATCTCTAAAAATAAGAGATTTTATTTGATAGTTCTCAATTAGTTATATTGGCATGAACATTAAAAATGGATAAACAAGTATCAGTTTTCTCTATGTAGGGATTTGAGGGTACGTACAGAAAATCTGACCCAACAAGTCAATATGGTCACTGCTATTTTGTTTGGGCTTCATGTAAACCACTTAGATTTGGTTTTCATATTAGTATTGGCGAAGCTTCAGTCCTTAATTTCTTGAATGCTACTGGTGGACGAAAGATAGACCCCAGTGAATCAATTTGGCAAATTCTTCTGAAGGATGGAAAATGATGGAAAATGGGCTGCATCTTGAACCCATAGTGGCCCATGTGTCCCAAATTCTACCTTCGGCTATTGAGGGCCAAAATGCAATTTTTGTTGCTATTTTCGTTAAACTATTATAGTTTTCAAACATGAAGGATTACATAAATTGCAACGCACACGCTTGACAAATATCCCCAAAATCGCATGATCGCGATCCGATCGCGCTCACCGCAATGCCTTTCAACCTTTTCCTGGAAGAAATGGATGGTTTTCAAATTAATAAATCAACTATTTGTCAATTTAAATCCTAAGAATATTTTGTATACATTGAATCTTTATTCAGATGAAATTCTCGGGCCGTTCCAACAATGTGCAAGAACATAAATGGGAAGGGGGCTCTGCAGCAATATGTGCAAATTTCAACAAGAAAGAACCACATTAAAGGGTTCTTCTTTGTGCTTTTTTTGTTAGACTATTATAGTTTTCAAACATGAAGGATTACATAAATTGCAACGCTCGACAAATATCCCCATAAATCCTATCTGAAGGTCGCGTGTTCGATCCACGCTCACCGCAATTCCTTTCAACCTTTTCCTGTCCAAAAAAAAAAAACCCAATAATTCATTAATGTGAAATTAAGTTTTTTTCGCCTTATGGATGGTTTTCAAATTAATAAATCCAACTATTTGTCAATTAATAATTTCTATGGCTAAGAATATGTTTGCAAAAAAAGAAAAAATATACATTGAATCTTTATTCAGATTTGTTTCTAATTCTCATTTCTGTTTCCAATCCTCCAACAATGTGCAAGAACATAAATGGGAAGCGGGGCTCTGCTTTGTCTCTCTCCGTAATGTGTTTTTATAGTAGCTGGGTTGTGTTTGTAATGCCTTTTGCCCAACAAAAGAAACGGCACGCTTTGCCACATTAAGAGGGTTCTTCTTTGTGCTTCCTCCTTCCTTGTTGGTACCCGATAAAAGGGGCAATAAAGCAAACAAAAATATGTTTTTTAATGGGGCAAAAAAGCATCATATATAACAAACACAACCCTGCTATAAAAAAATTATTATCTTATAATTATTCCCATGGCAACATTTTACTTTTTTTTACTATTTCCGGTTAAAAAAATATCCAAACATATTTTCAAACTACAATTTATTTGCATCGGATTAATCTTATTTTTTACAGTACGATTGGTATAAAAACGTTTTAAGATATACTAGCGGTTTGAATCATCTTTATGGAATCCAAAATAAGCTCCACAAAAACCCAATAATTCATTAATGTGAAATTAAGTTTTTAAACTACTTTTGTTGCCCAAAGTGTTCCTTTTATCTTTTAATGATCTTACCCATGTCGGATCATGCTCATTTTTTTATAGATACGCACACAACAATAATTTAAGATAAACTCCATGTTTGAATCAGTTTTTTGTGAGGACCCAAAATAAGCCTCACAAAAAAAAAAATATTTTTTAAGAAAATTTTAAGAACAATTCCTTAATTATCTTAAAATGATTTTTTGTGAGGCCTATTTTGGTCCCAAAGAGATGATTCAAACCGTGATTTTGCCTTAAAATGTTTTTATGTGCGTACCTGTAAAAAATTAGCTTATTCCGATATCGGTAAGGACTTTTTCAAAATTCGTAGGGCGCCTCTACTAATTACTCCGTAATGTGTTTTTTATAGTAGCTGGGTTGTGTTTGTAATGCCTTTTTGCCCCATTACAAAATAGATTTTTGTTTGCTTTGTTGCCCCATTTATTGGTACCAAACAAGGTGGAAAGACAGCACAAAGGAGACCCCCTTAACATGGCAAAACGTTAACGTTTTAATGGTTGGCAGGGGTTGCTGGCTGCTGGAGACAACAGAGTCCCCGCTTCCCATAAAGGTACATAAGGGAAAAGTAAAGGCAACATCTATGCTAAGAGAACAAAAATGCGTGGGGTGTGACTTTTTCATTTTTAATTTTTTTTTTTGGATGTATCTTATAATTATTCCCATGGCAACATTTACTTCTTTTTTTTTACTATTTCCGGTTAATATTTTTTAAAATATCCAAACATATTTTCAAACTACAATTTACTTTCATTTGCATTTTCCGTAGCTTAAAAAGGAAATCTCATAGAGCTAAATTGGACTTGTCGAGTACGATTGGTGTTTGATGTGAATTGATGAGGCTATATTAGATTTATCGGTGTTTGAATTCATGTCTTTGATCATGTATCGTATCGGTATTCGGCCGAATGAATCGAGTAATATGGGAGACTAATCCCATTGCCACAAGCGGAGATCTTACACAAAAGTTAATTGCACGAGAGTGAAAGTAGAACCTATGACCCATCCAAAGGTTTGTGTTTATTTTAAACTACATTTTGTTGCTCAAAGTGTTCCTTTTTTTTTTTTGAACGGCGAAAAATTTATTAATCTTTGGAAACAAATTACAAAGATTAAAAGGACCCTAAGCACAAAAAAACATCGGAGATGGAAAACCATAGCTCCGACATCAAAAGGCGCCTAGGACCCGAAGGGGGAAAACACCAAAGCAAAAGGTTAGCAAGACACCAACCAAAACAGGAACAGAAAAGAAACAACAAAAGGCAAGCACCCCTCTCCAAAGATGAATCGGCATCTATGCATCCGAACAGACATGCACCCGGAAGAGACCCAGCTGCAGCACCAAATGATGGAATGCAACTGACAAGAATGCCATCCCTTTGATGAAAATGAAGATGACAATAGTAGGATAATGACAAAGCACCAAGCCCCAATGCAACCTCCAAAGAAATGAGCAATAGCAATGAAAAAGAGAGAAACAGAATCCAGCCATCCAACCATCCAAAATCAGCAGCCAGCAACAAAAAGATATCCTCTCCAAAGCACCTTCAGCAACAAATCCAAAAGACAAAGGAGAGATAGATAAGACCCCAAAACATCCCGGAAAAAAAACCTCCATAAATATCCCAAGCCATCCTTAATTCTACCTTTTATCTTTTATCCATCTTTAGAGGTAAGCACCCAAAAAAATAACAAAAAATAAACTATTTTGTGAGGTAGGGGTCTAGGGACTAGGGCTAAAAGAAACCTAATTTTACAGGGATATTCTTCTTCCATCAAAAGAAGATTGAAAGTAGCACAAAAGGAAGAAACTATAAAGCAAAACCACATGAGATGTTTCCAAAAAGCTAACAGCTGCAACTGGAAGGTCAATGTGCCCCGGACCCTACTCCACCCGGAGCTGTTATTAAAAAAATGCATAAAAAGAAAACAGAAATTTTATATCTATGCTAGTACTCCATAAAATAACGGACAACTATTTTTCGTGAGAAGAGCTTTAAAAACGGCACCATTATTATAATTTGAAAGCGATACGATTATAGATTCAGGCATATGATCTTTGACTATTGGATGCAAGAAATTATTCGGATATTAACATCAGAAACCAACCTTATAAAACATGTATTATAAATGTGAGATGACAATCTTCTAAGTATTAATTAGTAAAGTTACTCATTTTAGCCGTTATTCTCTCTCGTTGTTAGTCCACAATCTATCCAAAAGCGGAGGTATTAAGGGCCGGCTAGAGTTTTGTCACTCACTTGAAAAGTACGTAGTTACGTACATTAAGTTTCATTCTTATGTACAAGGATCAAATTTAATTGCGGTACACTAATTTTGTGATGCATATTGCATTATATACCAAGTAATTAAGATTAATACATATTATTATTCCCTCGATGGTTCTTCAATGTTGAAAAATGTATTATGAAAACTAGAAGAACTGGAACTATTCATAAATGTCGTCTTCCATATTTAGAATGGAACTTTTTTCTCATATCATTGTAGAAGGCCATGCGAAGCAAGTTGTCGAAGCTATTTATCGCGAGAGGGCTTGCGTAGATTGTGATGCGATAATCCTTGATTTTATCCGTTATATTTCTCAATTTTCATTTTGTACTTTTTCTCATGTTAAATGTGATGGTAACAGAGTAGCCCATGTATGGCTAATGATGCCTGTCTGCGGCTAGGAAGGAGAGTTGGAGAGGGAATTTTCCCCAATGGCTATCTGACCTAGCGCATTGTGATGTTCAGGCCTTTGGTCTTTCAAGTAGTCATCAATAAAACTTCTTTCTAACTGTGTTGTCCGGCACCAACAAATCTCCGCCGACTTCCAAAGGAGCACTACACAACCACTCGGGCAAACCCAGAGGTTCATAAGTCATAATCGAGAGTCCAAGAAAAGAAATAGCCTTTACGCATAGGGAACAACATGGTTCCAAAGTTTCCAACCAGTTGTACCCACAACTAGGTAACATACAAATAGGTTGTTCCTATATAACTTCTGTTTTTGGGCAAGTACTGAAGCAACCACCATAAAATTGAGCTTGTGAAATCAGTCTATAAATGTTCTTTCTCCCTTTTTTTCTGTTCCTTTTTTCTTATTTGTCAAGGTTCGGCAAATTGTTTTTCACAAAAGTGTTGTAATTTATAAGTAAGCAGGCAATAAAAGTGTTGTTTACTCTCTTTTATTTCTATTTTCAGGATAATTGAACTACCCAGTTGGAATAAAAAATGGTGCATGAGAAGAACTTTCAATTGTTTTTCACAAAAATGTTAATTTTACAAATATAAAATTCAATTGCAAACTCTTGCTTACGGAGGAGTTGGACTGAGATAAAAGATTAGAAAGACTTCTCAATTTTTTTGTTTATTGAATTGGTTAATATATTGTTAATCAAATTTGCATCGATCACTAGCATTAATTATCAAATCAATTTAAAACCACTCTCTTACACAGCATCGACCACTAGCATTAATTTGCATCGATCACTAGTATTACTCTCTGTCTTACAAGAATGTGTGGACCCCACTTCTGAGTCTCTTGCAACCCGAGAAATTTCATATTGTGTCTAATGGTGATTTATCAAAGCTTTGTTCGAGATTACCTATCAGGCGAAAGTTAATATTTAGATGTATCATGCATAATGTATTTAAATTTAGTGATTTTACTATTATCTTTTTTTTTTTTAAAGGTTAAGCAAAAACACAAATATTATCACGTCTGAATTTTTTTATTTTTTATTTATATATTTTTTTAATCATATGTCTGAAGTTGTTCGGACCTAACTTCCAAATTTTGTTCCTTATTTGTGGCTTACATCTTTCTAATACTACTATAAATTATTTATTTCCATATATACCTATATATAATTCCTACAAATTTTTTTGAACATTCACAAATTTAGGACATAATGACCTGTTTGTTTTGAGGGATGTATAAGCCAGATATGGGAGAGGCCAAATATAACATCTTGGACTTACCCATATCGCTTTATAACCTTATTCGTTCAACAAACGTGCCGTAAAATGCCGTAAACCCCTTGCCTCACTGGCCTAGTGGACAAGCCGGCCTGTATCCGAGATTATCTTCTAACTTGTAACTTCCACCATTACCTTCATTATTAGTTTGACTAGGTATTCAGATATAATTATTAGTTTGACTAGGTATTCAGATATAATTATTAGTTTGACTAGGTATTCAGATATTTGTTTGTGGGCATATGTCATGTAGTTAAAGAAGTGTTGACTCATGAGAGAGACTTGACCAAAGTGATAGAAGGAAGATATTTCTGACCAGGGGAGGTGTTGTGCACGCGTTTGCGTCGACGTTCCGGTGGCGCTCCGATAATCGGAAAGGTTCACTACGTAGAGTTTGTCGAGTAGAATAAGTGTGGCTAAAATCAGCTCAATAGGAGATCATTTAGTGTTTCATCCGAACACATTTACCTTAGCAATAATGGGTTCTAGAGGTTTGATCTAGTGTTTCAGATCCATTTCGGATCCATTCTTTTTAAGATAATAATGTTCCCATGAGGAATTTAATGATATCCGAACGAGCTGATTTTTAGTATACTTCTTCTACTCGACGAGCTCTATGTAGTGAATGTTTCTGATCATCGGAGCACCGCCGAAGCGCCGCCACGTAGTGTGCACAGCACCTCCCCCTGAGGAAGGGAAATGGCAAGGAAGTTGCCCTCCTCTCTATCACAAAGATTTTTACAAGAGAGATTTGGATTTTTTTAAGTGTGTCCAAACATCAATGATTACATCAATTGGATTCATGTATTTGGATGCAAACATTCTCATTGGTATCAGGATTATGGAGTATAAAATTTATCATAATACAATATCCACATGTCTAAATCACAAGTATACTACTCGTATGTCAACTAGAGATTATTTAGCATCCTTACAACTGTTACGTATTGTTTCAGATTTCTATCTGTTATACATTCAAATGAGATCCATGCGTTTGAATTCCACGTGAATGTCTGGTGAAGGAGAAACCCGGAGCATCACGGGCGGTGCCCTATCGAATAATTATCTTTGTCGACGCGCAAATCAAGAAAAAGCACGACAATGGATTTGAGACTTTGAGCCATTCAATTAAGCGCGTGGGGACTGGGACTGACCGGGTTACTCCGTGTACGGCAAGACGCTGCGAAAAGTTCAAAGTAAACGTCTTCCTCTATTAAATCTAGGATAAATTACACTGACCTTCCTTGGAGTTTATGTCTTATACAGAAATTCCTTTTACATTCCTTCTACATTCTAGAAATTAAATTTTTGTCTCTCCAAATTTCAATATTTAGTAAGGATTCTCTCAGGTGAAGATTTCCCACGTGATCCTTCATGTAAGGTAAAAATAAAATAAAACCCATTTTGATTCTATTGGACTTTGAGCTGTTAATCAACAGAGCTCGATTTTTTATATGTTCCGTGCATAAAATCGAGTTGATCAGACATCGATACCTACCTGAATAAAAGCATATTTAATTACCACCAAAGAAATGGACGATCTTCTCTCAAATAAAATTTGACCACGTCTTCACCGATTTTTGCGATCAACTTGATTTTTTATACAAGAAGTAAAACTATCGAGTGCTTGAAAATGAATAGCTCAGATCATCAAATTGAATCATGGTGGGTCTCATTTTTGTGTCAAAACTCACACGATATCTTCACATGAGAGGATATAACAAGTCACTATTGATAGTACCATAAGACTATTCATAAATATTTTCATATGGTATCACAACAACATTTGTTGTGATGTTTCTACGATGGTTGGTCAGAGTTGGAGGGTATTTGAGAAGAGTAGATAGAATTAGGGAAGAAGAGTGACAATACATGAAATAAATTGTTCATTAATCATACTAAGGTTGTTAAAACTTTTTTTTTTTTTAAAGTATAGTCATTAGACATGTTAGAATATCTCCAAATCTTATCCCTTTTTTTCGCTCAACCTCAAAATTGGAGAAAAACTACCTTAAACTCACTCCAATTTCAACCCTTGACTCAAAAGTCATACATATACTAAATTACCTTTTTACACAAATATTTACTCATGTGAAGGGAGGCTTGAATTTGAAGATATTATTTTGTGCCTCTTGAATTTATAGTCTTACCATTAATTAAGTTTATACTCAAATTAACGCTTATACGAGACCTTAAGAGTGTTTCATAATAATCGAAGTTTTTTTGCATGTTATCAGTCACATTAGGCTCAAGTATGAGTAAGATTTATATGACAAAAACTTAAGGGGGCTATCCAAATAGATTCCTTATCGCGCGCGCTCTCTCTCTCTCTCTAGAAGCCTTCCTTACAACTTCTAAGACTAGGGTTTTCTTGGGGAGGAGGGGGCCACCTCCCTCCTCTTCTCCTCCCCCTCAACCACTGACCTTTCTTCCCAATTTCCCCTCTTCCTTCTCTCCCTCTTCTCCATTTGTTGTGTGTATCTCTTCGTTTTGTGTTTGATTACAAGTAGATGGGTGGCATGTCAAACTTCGGCATTCAGGCTCCAATGGTGGCGTGCGTGTGGGTTTGTTTCATGTTCGTCTCCTCCTGATCAGCTCAGATTTAACAGATGGTGGCCGACAACAGACAATAGCGACGAGGATGGGGTTAGGGTTTTTTCTTACTGTCTTGTTCCCTTAGTTTGGTGTTTTATGTTTCCGACTGGTTTTCCCGCTGGTTTCCTAAGATTCGGTGGGTGATGGCGGTGGGTAATTATTTTTTTTAGTTTTTTTTTAAATCGTGTTTTGGTCCTGGATATGGAATCGTCCTTGCAGGCATTCGCTTGCGTCTGGTTTCCTGCGTCCGGAGCCTGCCATGAAAGCAAGGGCATGGTCCGGAGTGGCATTTAATGTTCGTGGCTCCGGGGCTTGCTGACTTTGCCAGCGTTCTCTCATATCACGTGTCGGCTGGCATTGGTTTTCAACTAGCAAATTCGTTGAGGAGGTTTCCATCGATGCTCTGTGTAACCCTTGAATGAGATCTCTACCAGCCTTGGGGGACTGTTTATTTTGACTGCAAACTCCACATGTCTCGAACTTTGTTTTCGGTGTGAAGTGAGCACTGACTCGTGTTTGGATTCAGACATTAGTCAGTCTGCCTATTACTTACTTCTTGTTTATCCTTAGTGTTAAAAGGTTTGGTTGTACTTTTCTTTTCATTGTATACGGATGGAAATTGTTGTAAGCGCCAGAAGGCTTTTCTTAAAATATAATCATTCCTTTCAGATTAAAAAAACACACTTAAGGGGGCTCACTTGAATTTCCAGAACTTAAAAAGGTGGTAAATGTCACTTTGCTGACCCTTAAAGTTCCGTTTGGTAATTAGGGAAAAGAAAGAAAAAAGAAGGAAAGATTGAGAAAAATTAAGAGGAAAATTTTTCGTTAAAATGATTTAGTTTAGTTATTTTTCCTCTTTTTTTTCTCTCAAACCAATCAAAGGAATAGAAAAATTATTTGACGGCGTTTGGTTAGATAGTTTAGTTTAGTTTTAATGATGTCAGCAGATGTAATGAGTGAAAAGAGATAGAGAGAAATGAGAAAAATGATAATGTCATCAAAACGAAAACTAAAATTAAACAAAGAAACGAACATAGCCTTTATTTTCCTTTCCTTTCCTTTTCTTTTCTTTTCTTTTCTTGGGTTCCAAAGAAAGCCTTATACTAATTCTTAAATCCATATAATTCACTTGCTGGGGTCTGAGAGAGAGAGAGAGAGAGTGGTGGGGTAGAAGACAAGTGGAAACGGCTCTCCCCTGTCTAGTGTTAACAAGTGCCACCCATCACCAAGAGAAGCACCATCAGCACAAACCTAGCTCTCAAAAATCCACACTACCTTTTCTTTTTTCCTTCTTAAAATCTTATTCAATTCATTCATTTTTCCACAATCTTTATTCTTCTGGAGCTTAAATTTAGGGGGAAAAACATCATTGGCCTCGCCTCCATCTCTGTTTTGTGAAACAGTGATTTGGGTTTTTTTAACAGGTATACATATTTGTAGTAGTAGTAGTAGTAGTAGTAGAGAGAGAGAGAAATAGAGGAGAGAGAAGGGAGAACCCATCAAGGGATCTCCTGTTTTTTCGATCGATTTCTGGTGGGGGGTTTTTTTTCGGCCATTTGAAGTTGGTGTTTCACGTTTGATCCTGGTTTCAACGGTTGAGATAACGTAAGACAGATTTAGTGAGAGAGAAACAGATATGGGAATTATATCAAGATTTTTTGAGAAAGTTAAAGTGATGGCGGAAGGAGGATCTCGTTATTGTTCTAAGAAGTCGGACGATATCTGCGGTGATAGCTACGATGAGGTAGATTTCCCTCTCCCTCTCTCTCTCTCTCTCTCTCAAGCTCAATTGGCATAAATGTGGATTGGATTTCAAATGGGATGAGATGTTACTTTTGATAGGATAACTTAAATTTAATGTTTGGGTAGTGTTAGATTATTTTGGAGGTTCCAACCTAAAACAAATGGGCAATAGGTATTAGGTGGAGTGACCAAGTAAGGTACGTGAGTCTAGCAGGTACTTTAGGGTGAGGATTTCGACGACAAGTATGGTAATCGAAAAGAACATAAGACATGGATTCGGATATCTCCCTTCCCTTCAACCCCGCGATATGACTTATTTGAAATAAATAGTTGAAGGAAAGTCTCCGAAGGGAAAATGGATTATGCGAGTGTCTCACTTTGAACAATTTCTTGGTCCGTGCAAAGAGATGCGTTTATCTATTTGCCACATTGGAAACATTTGCCACATTGGAAACAAAAATCGAATGTCTTTGTTCCAACCATCGTGTAAGTGCCATACAAAGGATAGACTGGTTTACTTGAAGAGATGTTGCGTTTGGTGATGGATTTGAAGAGTCTATTTGATATGAGTAATTTGAGATTGTATCTATTCTAGTTTAACAAGACAGATTAAACCTGTTGTGTTTCTGTTGAAATTGAACACTCAATCTTTTAGTAGAAAAATCAACCTCTTTTGGAAGTTGCAACTGTTCTTGTTAACTATTTGATTATGCAGTTTAAGATTTTGTTTTGCCCTTCTAAAGACAATGTCTGGATTAGTTTGTGGGAGTGTTGCAATTTGGTTTTGGGTTGGTTAATGCTTCCTTTGGTTTATGGGAAAATGCAAGGAAACTAAGGCTTCGTTAACTTGTCAAGAAAATGTTGAAGAAAGTTATTCCCGAGGAAACTACAGTGAAACTGAAAAGTATTTCCCTTTATGCGCTCATTTAATAGAAGAAATTTAAGAGAAAGTTAAAATGTGAGGAGTAGTTTAATTGTAGAAACAAGATTCCTGCAAAATCATGTGTTTTTTGCAAGACAAGTTTGAGGGAAAGTTAATCCTAGTAGGAAAATCAGAGACGTGAGCCCCATAACTTTCCAGCGAATAGAAAAAAATGCAAGCCAAGTTAAACATTTCCGTACTTTCCTTTCCTTGCAACTAAACGGCACTTGGAAAATATGATTATGCAATTGTAAGATTGCTCAAATAAACATGTCATTTTCCACAAAAACATGGAATTCAAGATTCTATGCTGGCATTTTTCACCATGTTACTCTCTCTGGATTAGAAACAGTCTTATGATCCCCTGTTTTTCGACACACTCAAAAAAAAAAAAAAAAACGCGCATAGAATCACCCATGAACGGAAATTAACACAGATACAAAGATAATAACTCATGTTTTTCTTCAGTTTATGTTCCACGGAAAAGCTAAAATGCATCATTAATCTTCAATAGAATCAATACTATTCTAAGAAGAGGACACTTTTGAAGAGGTGGTGCATCTTTTCAGGCATCATGCAAGTATGACACGACACAATGCAACATGACACTCATTGGAAACTTCTAGGCATCTATAAAAGACACGTCCAAACATATGCTAGTTTTATTCTCGAACTTTACTGCAAACGCTTGGTTGCTTGGTTATCGTTAAAAGTGAACTTAGAATCCAATTGTCATAAACCTAACTGCTTATTATACTTTGGGGGAATGTATAAAGGCATGTCATATAAATATAGTAATTGTGTACTCCTCTGTTGGGCATAAAATGACTACAGAGCTTAATTATTTTGCACGTCCCTCGTGTGTAATGTCTTTCATATAAAAAGGAAAATTCGTGTCAGCATGTTTGTGTCATATCACGTCTCTATGTCTGTGGTTTCACTACTTCATAGGTTGCCTAATTAGATGGAGGATGGGAACCCAGTTGCATCTAAAATATTTCCTTTTAAATATGCAATCTAGGGGTCAGGGTGATCAACTGATTCATTTCCAAAAAGCTGTGCATTATGTTGTCTGGATAACTCTTGTCAAAGATGTTCTACATTTTCATGTTTTTTTATGTCTAAATGTATATCAGTATGTGGATTTATAAGTGATCCCCGTATCTTTTTCCGAATTTGGGAGAAAAAGTTCATTCACAATGTCCTCTATTTACTGTTGTCTTAACTATGCTTTCATGATTTGAGATGGTTGCATTATAGTTATAATTTATACGTTTGCTTCTGGCTCAAATGAGTGAAACTGAAAATTAATACTTTCTATGTCTGTGTATGTTTGAAGCGACTCTAAGAAAAACATCATCTCTGAATCTGCAGGAGCCAGGCAGAATGTTGAGCATGTCGAGAGTGCGATGTATTTTGCGAGGACTGGATTTGAAAACTTTGATCTTTCTTTTGGTTATGGTCCCAACTTGTATCTGTGTTATATACTTTCATGGGCAGAAGATTACATATTTCTTGCGGCCGTTGTGGGACAAGCCACCCAAGCCCTTCATCGAAACCCCTCACTATTACCATGAGAATGTGTCAATGGAGAACCTCTGTAAACTTCATGGGTGGGGAATTCGCGAATACCCAAGGCGCGTTTTTGATGCTGTTTTGTTTAGTAATGAGGTTGAGATTCTTACCATAAGATGGAAAGAGTTATTCCCTTACATAACAGGGTTTGTTCTCCTTGAGTCAAACTCAACTTTCACTGGATTGCCAAAGCCTCTGACTTTTGAGAACAACCGAGATCAATTCAAATTTGTCGAGTCGCGACTGAGATATGGGAAAATTCCTGGGAGATTCAGAAGAGGGGTCAACCCTTTTATTGAGGAAGCCTATCAGCGACTAGCACTAGATCATATTCTCAAACTAGCCGGTATTACAGATGATGACTTGTTGATAATGTCGGATGTGGATGAGATACCAAGTGGACACACTATCAATCTCTTGAGGTGGTGTGACGAAATACCTTCGATCCTCCATCTTCGTCTGAAGAACTATCTTTACTCGTTTGAGTTCCTTGTTGATAATGACAGCTGGAGAGCTTCAGTCCATAGATATCAGTCTGGTAAAACAACCTATGCACATTATCGTCAATCTGATGTCATATTGTCTGACGCGGGTTGGCATTGTAGTTTTTGTTTCCGCCGTATTGATGAGTTCATCTTCAAAATGAAAGCGTACAGCCATTTCGACAGAGTGAGGTTCTCTCATTATTTGAACCCTAAGAGAGTTCAAAACGTGATTTGTGAAGGGTCCGACTTGTTTGATATGCTGCCTGAGGAGTATACTTTCAAGGAAATTATTGCGAAAATGGGACCCATTCCGCATTCCTATTCAGCTGTTCATCTTCCTTCATATCTTTTGGAAAATGCTGATAAGTATAAATATCTCTTACCTGGACACTGCTTAAGAGAAAGTGGCTGAATTACTTTTGGTGCGTTTCGATCTGTGTCATGACTCTTTGTAAAGAAAGGTTGAAGTTGCAGCAGGAAGTGACTCCTCAGGAAGATTGTTACTCAAACAGTTGATGACTGCAGTGAGTCACAGTTACAGCACTACTGCTTAGTCTCCGGCTACGTGTTGATGTCATTCTTTCCAGGACGTTTGGAAGACTATGACGAGTTCTTGGATTTCTAGGGGTGAAATTTTTGTGTTGGTTTTCATACGAGGCGGAACAATATCTAGTTGCTGAAGAGGGAAGCTTTGCTTCTTGTAGAAACAGCTTAAGTTGATGTGGAGGTACCTCTAGATTTATTTGCATTCCTATAGCACCTAGAAGATATGGGGCTGTTCCCTGGATTACCTCATGTTAGGAAATTTTTTTTTGCTTACTAATTTGTTCTCAAATTTTGGCAAGTTGTGGTGTTCTTAACTTAATTGACTTTTTATGCTGTTGACCAGAATCTAGTCAGTTTGAAAGTTTGAGGAGGTGATTGCTTACAATACTTTGATCTTTGCACCTTCTTGCAAGTTGGTGCAACAATTTTAGTGTTAATTTACTAGTACTATCTGTTGCCTAAAATTTTATTAATATCGCACCAAAAATCAGAATCCTATAGAAATCAAATGCAACGGCTGAAATTCTCATCATAATTGGCCATTTCCTAGTTTGCGCATAACTGAGTGAATCACAGCAAAGTTTATGCAAAATTTAAATGGTGACTGACTCACTACTGTGCAGAGAGAGAAAGAGAGAGAGAGAGAGAGAGAGAGAGAGAGAGATGATTGTGACTCAAATTTACTAGCCTCAAGGTTGTTTATGAACTCATGAATGGATCTTGCCAAACCGTTTGAGGCTTGGAGCTTATCTGAGCAGAGTCCAAATTTTTGATCTTTTGTGAGTTCCAATCTTAGTAGCAACTCTTTAGTCATCATTTCACACCATACCCAAATTGTGTCAAATTCCATTCTTGATTTTCAACTACTTCTGATATCTTTTCCTGCCTTTCGTTTTCCCGAAGTCATTAGAATCAAATCTGTGAACTCCACTTCAATGGCTGCCTAGAATTGCTTGCCTGCTATTTTTCAGGATTTTTTTTTTGCTGCTTGGCTGCTTTTTTTTATCAGCAAATTGCTTGGCTGCCGATAAAAACTACTTAGGTTGCTATTTGTTAGGTCTGTTTTGTTAGATATTTTGTATGTTTCAAAGTTCTTTTCCTTCGTTTCTGTAACTAAAGTTCCAAGACAATTGGTAGGGGCAGCTCACACCTTAGCCAAGCGCTGTATCGGTTAATTTAGTGGAATGATTTATTATGTTTTTGCTTGCTCAAAAAAAAAAAAAAAAAAAGAAAAAGAGGCCGAAACAAGTTATTAATATCTTCATAAAGACAAGTTATCAACAACTTAATGAAACCAAGGATCAGTTCAAGATTTTTGCTTGTGATATGTGATGCGATTTCTGATTTGAGTTATTGTCTTCTTGTGTTTCTTTTGCAATTCCAGTTTGAGGAAAAAAAGGCTCGTTTCTTTTGGTAGTGAAACTTTGAATCTGATGCTTATTAATCGGGTGCCTGATGTGCTAGCTCACCTCAGTAATGGCATGTATTCGAAGAGCTAGAGAGACAGAGAGACGAATCGAATGATCGTTATGCTTTCTTATATGATGGTTTTTGTTTTGTCTTCATTGAACGGATATACTTTTGGTTGCAAATTTCAGATGTATATCACAATTAAGTGGAAAATATCACAAGTTGGGAACCTTTCCTTCCATAGAACACAGGTTTATCAATTTTATTTTGGACAAGTCAGGGTTGTGTGAGGCCGAATCTCAATAAATCGTGACAAATCATCTCAATAAATGGTGACAAATCTCAGCAGATCGTGACTACAAGATCACGTATGTACCCTTCATGTAATTGAGTCATTGGGAAAACTTCAAGGCGCATGGCTCATCCACCGCGCAGGCTTCACCAAAGACACGTGTCATTATGGGGGCCGTGGAAAATGCTCAAGTTGGGGTTAGTGCGAGTTGGTATTAGATTCATTCTGATCTACTGAGAATCCACTCACAAAAACCTTATAAATAGCAAGTAGAAACCCAGGCAATTGCACCCATCATAAATTGGGAAAACAAGAAGAAATGATGAACCAATATGATTCCTACCCCTCTGTTGGCTACCAAAAAGAAACCTATGTTGTGTGCGAAGAGGATTGGTACCCACCTAGTGGCTACAAAAACGGTGTCCCGGGCATGCAGACGCAGATGTGCCCTAGCATCACCGCTGCTATGCCCCCAAACCACCATATGATGGCTGAGGGTGGATATGGTAAGCCACACCACAATGAATGGGATGGTAAGAGCCATGACCACCACAAGCACGGCTATAACACTGGTCACGGTGGCTATGCTCAGCCACACGAGGGGTGGACTGGCAAGAACAAGCAGCACACTGACTGGAGTGGTAAACCTGATCGCTACAGCCACGGATATAATTCCCATGGTGGTGGTGCGGCTTATGGTGTGCCTTACAATGAGGGATACGGTCCTGCGATGCAGGGTGTGGGATACGGGTGTGGCTCTGCTTATGAGGGCCAATGTCCCAGTAAACACTACGAGAAGGTGGAGTATTGGGGAGTTAAGGACGTAAAGGACTGAGGCATAGAGTGAAAATATGCCTAATGTACTGCCTTGGTAATAGCTGATTAAGTAGATCTATAAATAATGTTCCAAGGTGCTTGCTTACTGAAGTACTATGTGTTTTCTGATTAAGCAAAGACAAAAAATATTGTGGTAATAGCATGGTAAATAAGACCTGTCTTTTCTTCTACCTGTTCTTTTTCGCTTCCGGTTCCACTGAAATACAGGACAGGAATTCTACCAAATATAAACAGCAAAAGATTAAAAAGCGAAAAATAGCAAGCAAGAAAATAAACAAGGCAGATAATCATATCTGTACCTAATACATTGCCTTAAAAGTGTTACAAATATTCACCTCTGCGGAAGCAGCTTAATCTCTTCTGCTATCACTTTAATACTAACAATTGAACCATAGGATTTGCAGTCATCTTTAGTCATCCTATTCGTAAGTTGCTTCAAGTTGTTGTACGATGGTTGACGAAAATTCGTTCTTCAAATCTTTATCTGTGGTACTTTCATCATGTCCTCAAATGGCACAACTTTTGTGCAACTAAACGTTTGCGGTTCACGATTCACCTGTTCTTGAGCTTTTAGCCTTCATTTGGAATTCAGGCTCATTTTTAACCATCAAATTGCTAGTGCCTCCTCCCCTCTTCCCCCATCTTGACGTACTATTTGTCAAGATTTCACTAATAAAATTTTTGGCCAATAAACACATAAAAGAAAAACCATCAACATGTCAGTAATTCAAACACTACGTACTAGACACCTGAGTATACTTTCAAGGAAATTATTTTGAAAATGGGATCAATTCCGCAATCCTACTCAGCTGTTCATCTTCCATTATATCTATTGGCAAATGCTGATGAGTAAAAGGTTTCAGGATAAACAAGCTATTGATGTCTTCATAAAGATAAGCTATCAACAACTTAATGAAACCAAGGATTTTTGCTGATATGTGATGCTATTTGTGAAGTGAGTTGTTGTCTTGTCTTGTCTTGTCTTTTTTTTTTTTTTGATAACCGGATGTCCGAGTCAGGTTGCGCGCACCTCAACTAATTCCGGGGCCCTGGAGGCAACGACCGGGCATAACCCCCAGTGACCCCAAGAGTTTGCCGGCAAGGGGAGGGTTATTGTCTTGTTATGTTCTTTTGCAATTCCAGTTGAGGAAAAATACATTTTCTTTTGGCAGTGAAACTGGGAATCTGATGCTTATTTTATCGTCTGCCTGATGTGCTAGTCCAACTAAATTTGAACAAAAATAGCCCAACAAAACAAAATAAGTCCAGCCAAATAAGTTATGAGAGCCCAATATGCTAGTAATGTTTTTGGGATAGTGGTAGCCTGGTGGGGGCAGTTGGTTTAGTATGCAAAAACAAAAAAAAAATTAAAGGGAATCAGAACCTAGCTTCTTCTTCTCTCTCTCTCTGTGTGTCGGCGAAAATTTAAGAGTGTTCATAATGAAACTATAATTCAATGCTTATGTAGACTCGTCGTGGGATGTAATATATCGAAATCTCTTTTTGTCAAACGTAGGAATATATATGTACATATTTCTTTTGCCTAGTCTTAGTTTTTTTTTTTTCCCATACAACTCTTTGTCATAGACACGCTATGTATTTTTTGTCGGGATGAAAATCCTGAAGCCGCTTCATCAAAGATACGTGCTGTTGTGGGGACCATGGAAAATGCTTAACTTGGAATAGTGCGACTTGGTATTAGATTCGTTCTCATCTACTCAGAATCCAATCACAAAACCTTATAAATAGCACAGATAGAAACCCAGGCAAATGCACCCATCAGAAATTTGTGAAAACAGGAAGCAATGATTGATCAATTTGATTCCTATCCGTCTGTTGGCTACCAACAACAAAACTATGTTGTGTGCCAGGAGGGTATGTACCCACCCAGTGGCTACAGAACCAATGGCCGGGGCATGATGGGCCTAAGCGCTCCTCCACCCTCAAACAACCATTTTACGGCTCAAGGTGGTTATGCTAAGCCACAGGAGGGGTGGTGGAGCGGCACTAATAAGCAGCACAATGAATGGGCTGGTAAGAATCATGAACACCAGAACCACGGCTATAATACTGGTCACAGTGGTTATGCTCAGCCACATGAGGGGTGGAGCGGCAAGAATAAGACTGGAGTGGTAAACCTGACCGCTATAGCCAAGGATATAATTCCCACCGTGGTGTGACCGATGGTGGATATGGGACTTACAGTGAGGGATACAGTCCTGCGATGCAGCCTGTGGGATACGGTCTTTCTATGCAGGCTGTGGCATACGAGTGTAGCTCTACTTATGAGGGCCAATGTCCCAGTACCCGCTATCAAAAGGTGGAGTATTGGGGCGGTAAGGACATCGAGGACTGAGGCTGTGTGAAAATATGCCTAATGTAGTGCCTTGGCAATAGCTGATCATGTAGCACTCTAAATAATGTTCAAGGTACTTACTTATTATACTATGTATTTTCTGATTAATTGTAGAAAAGAAAAAGTAGAAGTAATAATATGGTAAATAAGACCGGTGTTTTCTTCTACCTGTTCTTTTTCACTTCCGGTGCCATCGAAAATACAGGACAGGTTCTACAAAGTTTAAAACTGAAAATGAAAAAGGTAAATGAGACAAGCAAGAAGTACAACTACTACAAGGAAATAGGTGTAACAAATACATGGACTTAAAGTGCTAAAAGTAGTGCATAATACTCAGATCTGCGGAAGCAGCTTAATTCCATTTGCTACTGTAAATTTAAGTAAAAATGAACGATTGAATCTGCAGTGTTTTAGTCATGTTATTCCTAAGTTGGTTAAAGTTCTTGGTACGATGGTTGACGAAAACATGCTCTTCAAATTTGTAACCATAGTAATTTGATCATGTCCTCAATGGCACAAATGTTGTCCAAAAAATGTTTGCTCACGAATCACTAGTCCTTGAGCTTTTAGACTTTGAAAAGTTATCTAGTGTGGTGACACCATCTTTGGACTTTGATTTTGTATTCTCTCGAAAGTTTTAGTGGGTTTGAAAGATTGATCACTGCAAGACACTTACGAGTCCTTAAGAGTGCATCTGTGCATGAATCATGCAGCTTATCATCATTGAGATTCTTCTTGAGCTTATTACCTATTCTCTATATCATCAAGAGAGCAGTTAAATTCAGCTGCAGGAAGTGTAATTAGCTAGTTCTGTATTACTGTTCTGTTCATCTCTATGATCTCATTTATTTCAGTTGAAATTGATGGCAAAAGTTGTTCAATAAGTTCTTCGATTGTCGAGAAAGTTCGCAAAGAAAGATCAACATAGAGTTATTGCAAGGACCAAGAGAAGAACTAAAGAACCTGTGTTGTTTCTGGTTTTGGTCATTTCTCATCATGTTAATCTAATGAGGAAACAAGCACTGTTTACACGTGTGTTTGAGATGTCTGTTTGAAAATAATCCACAGATTAGGTAAAACATGAAAGAATTTCTTCACTTATGCTTGAAATTATAGTGGACTAGTGCGGACTGCGGACTAAAGGCAGAAATGAACCTCCAAGGGTTGGTGTAGACCGTGTAGTGGTAGTCACCTGGCGACTAGGGGACCTTAGGAAGTCTTTGGTCTCGGGTTCGACTCCCACTTGAGCGTGCTGTCAATTCCTGTGTTGGACTAAGGGACTTTGTCCTGGTTTCAACTGGCCTCCACCTGGTTTCAACTGGCCTCCACCAGTGGGTGGTCTGATTGGTCCTCAGCTGATTTTAAGTCTGAAATGCCGATGGGCTTAATTAGAATTGGAACATTATGTCCATCCCATAATGTTGGCTATGAGAATCCAGGACTAAGGTTGGGTGTCGGTAATTTGCTATCAGCTTTAAGCATGTTTGGTTGTTATGAGGACAGATCATCCTAATTGGCCTTATCATCTGTTGCCATTGAATGGCGAATTTCCAGCTTTTTGGATTCTTGACAGCAACTCCATCTCAATTACCAAAAAAGCACAAAACAAAAGAAGCAAGATCACTTTGAATGGTGGACAAGGACAAAACAGAAAACTAGAAAAGCATAATATGTTAGGAGTGTACCTTGTATATAAAGTTGAAGTTTTAGTAGAAAAAGATAGTTTTAAATGATTTTAGTGTGGCATATCAGCATCCCCAAATAATTTTCCTCAAATAAGGGAATAAAGCCATCGAACTTTTTCCAAAAGATAGGGAATAAAAGCCATAGCAATGTTCCAAACAAAGATAGTACAATATGACTAAACGTGGTGACGATTTTTCGAAACTTGTTTCATGAGGATTTTTCAAGAGGAATGCTTTCAAAATGGAATATTTATATTCATGGTAACCATTCACCACAAATACGAATAAGGTTATGAAACAACAAGCGATTTTGTTTTCAAAAATAATTTTCTAATATGCGTTCTACAATAAATTGATACTAGAAGCTGCAACCAAACAATGGCCCTCCCCTTGGCAATGAATCCGAGAGTGGAACGCTTTTCCATTGAAAAGCTGTTGGTTATATCTGTTGACTGTTGGCCATTGAAAACTTTTGCAACTTGGACCTATGGTTTATTGATCAGCTGTGTCAGTTAGCATATTTGCATTTTGCAGTGATATAAGGCCTTCTTTTTGGGCATAGAAAAAGGGTGGAGAAGGGGGCCACCAGCGTAACTAACTCCCCTGGGCGTGACCATAAGGATTTAAAAACAGTGAGATTCATATGTTTCAATTGCTCTCCAAATGCATGAGCCGAACAAAGCCTCTCTATTTACAGCTTCCACTTATGAAATGTCTAGGAGAAGTAGTAGTAACGCAATCTTATACCCGACTTTTAGTTCAGGTACTGATTATTGTCGCTCAAACCCGTGAATACTTGTCATATTACAAAGTCAAGATCTTTATATGCCTTAAACTTCAAAACTAGAGAGAAATTCCTGATGACAAGTATTACAACAAAGACACGTTAGGAAAGCTTCAGTTTTCTATGGTCATGTTTTCCTTACCAATCGAATAAAATGGCAGAAATTCATTTTGTACCACTTGATGCTATATGCTTTATTGCATGTTTTCCATCAAACAATAGTCAACTTCATAAGGAGAAGAAAAGATCACTTGTAGGTTGGAAAAGCTATTCGATTGCAGCTTAGACGTAATATTAGCAGAAGAAAGAATCAACTCATTAGAGGTGAAGGCCCAAGAGAAGAACTAAAGAACCTGTGCTGTTTCTGATTTTGGTCATTGCTAATCATGTTATTTCAGTTGAGAAAACAAGCACGGGTGTATTTGAGCCGGTGACTTTGGAATATTCCAAACATTACTCAAAAATGTGCAAAAAAAAATTCTCTTTAACTAGAACAAAATGTTTTTGAAATTTCTAATGAGCTAGTGATAACTGATTGTGGAAATGAGCCCCAGAGGGTTGGCACAGTTGTAGTCACCTAGCGATTAGAGGACCTCTTGAAGTCTTTGGTCTCAAGTTCAACCCCCACTCGCGTTCTATAAGTTCAACCCCCAATGGGTTGTATAATTGGTCTTCCTGATTAGTCAATCTTATTGGGCCGAATCGGGACTTACCAAAAATGACTGAGGCAATGTTTTGGTTACAGCAATCTGCATAGATTTGGTTGCCTGTCCTGTCACGACTTTAATTTTGAAATGCCAATAGTCTTAATCAAAATGAGAACATTAGGACTAGGATTGAGGGCTACTGGTGGTGGTAGTGGTTTGGCCTCCGCAGCTATTGCCATTGAATTCCCAGCTTTTTGGACCAGCATTTTTGGATTCTTGACAGGCAATTCCTTCTGAATTATCACTTTGAGCAGTATGGTGGACAAGGACAACTCAGAAAAGCATAGTAAAAAGAAAAAAGGAAAGAAAGATGGTTTTAAATGATTCAAGGGTGGCATATCAGCTCCTCAAATAAAGAACAAAAAAAACATCAAACTTTTCCAACAACAAAAAGAGAGAAGGGAGAAGGGAATAAAGCTACAGACTTTTCCCACAAATAGTATACCGTAAAAAATACGCGACTATTTTCCAGAAATGTTTCGGGTACATTGTCACCGGATATTAACCTTATTGATACCCCATACAGAACGAGAAGAAATCGAAGATACAGTAGCTAGCCAAAAGGAGAGGAAAGAAAAATGCTCAACGAATCTGGTAATATGAATCCTGCTGCTGGTACCCACGACCAGGCTATTTTGGCTACCAAAAAGGGTGTAAAGACAGAAACAGCATAAGCAAAGACAGAAACGAAACACAAAAGAGAAAGTTAACAAATAAAAGGATCTTTGTGAAACATCTGATATCTACTTATTTTCTTCTTCCCCTTCAGTTCACTTTTCTTTCCTTTTTTTTTTTTTTGCAAGTTATTGTTTTGCATGATTTTCGATAATAGATTAATTGAAGTTACGTTATTTGGCCTGCGATTACCAAATTTATATTACATCCTTGAGATTGATTTTAGCATATCTGGAATGGGGATGATAAACGAACAGAGCTTGGGTAAAGTTCGTTTGAGATGGGCTTACCTCATAAGCAAATCAAACTTGAACGTCTCTTTTAGCTTGCTAAATTATTAATGATCTTGCAATGGCCTACTGTATGGCTCAAGCCGGTGTAACTAGCATGTCTGTTTGGGAAAGGGTTGATTTTTCTTATGGTAAAACCAAAAACAAAGAAAGTACAATGAGGCTGAGTTATGGCGGTACCAAGTTGTGTGTCGTTTTCGTATAAAAAATAATTAATTAAACAAAACAATTACAACTACTTTTTTGAATAGTGTCAAAAAGTGGGTATTTCAAGTATCGCTAGGGATTAAAAGGCTGAGTTACAACTATTTCAATTGATTTCTAAATTAATTCGAGAAAAATGAGATTTTGATTTGATTTCCTAAATTAATGAAAGCTAAATTAAAAACAAGCAACTAAATAGTGAAGAGATTTGATGAGAGAAAGTCTAGGGTTTTTGTTGTGACAAGCCACGAAGTAAGATAAAACAAACTAACAAGCGAAAATAAAGGACACAAGATTTACGTGGTTCCCCGCCAAGCACGAAGCTCTAGAGGTACGTCCACGGGCGAAGAGCGAGAGAGGATTCACTATGAATGGGAGATAATACAAAGAGCTGGGCTATACCCGTAACTCTAATTGAAACACCCAAAAGATATCTAGGGACAAAGTCTCAAAAACACGAAAGGGACAAGCAAAAAACCCTAATATCCAATCCCAAGAGTTAAAGACCAAACCCTAAGTGGCCACAAAGGCTCCTATTTATAAGAAAGTATAGAAAATTAGGTTAAAACTCTCAAAAACGCGTCACCCGCGTAAATCGAACAAAACTGCCCGGGCGGGATTTCCAGAAAAACATCGAAAAAACTCATAACTGTCAAACCTGCCCGGGCGGCACTAAATCCCGCCGGGGCGGTTTTTCCAGAAACTTCCCTGCAGTCCGAAACAAAAAAACTACTCGCGACGAATTCTGCACCTTTCTTCAAATGTCTAAAATTCAAGGCATAATCTCAACAATTTTAAATCCACTTGACTCTTTGTAACCTAGATTTATTTCGATTGAAAGATTTCTTATTCGGATTCACATGATACCGTTAGGGTGCAGAAGGCCTTGTAATATCTCCTAAAAATATTCATGTATCATCAAGCGGTATAGATTACCTCCGCCTAGCACAAATCGTCTTACTAGTACGGTCCGTCTCTATGGCACGAACCATCTAATAGCACGACACATCTTACGATAGTATAATCTATCACTGTCAATTACCACGAATTTAATTAAACCCATTGTATAAAAAGTATTTAAAACCGGGGATGTCAAACACACAATAATATGGGAAAAATTAAACCAATTTCATACACATGAAATCATCTAATTTACACAACTGAATCCGAATAAATAATCCAGCAAAAGCAATAAAATCTACGTTACTCGGATTACAAACTTCATTTATGCCCTAGAGAAGGGGTTTAGTCGGCCATCGATCGGAATCATTGAGGCAGCCGTGCTCTCTGTGATACCCCCTTCCTATGCGTGGATTCGTCCCCTTTTATAATCGCTGTGTGGAGTGCCCTCCAAGCCACTGCCACCACTGTGCACCGAAAAATCCTCCTCCATAGGAAAAAGCCAAGTTCCCTATTTATTCAGTTCTCATTATACCGAGAAGGGAAATGATAGGTGCCAAGAAAAATTACCCAGAAAGTGTCCGGAATTTGAAAATGAGTGGCTCAGATTCTAGACAAGCGAATCTGAGCCACTCATTTTCAAATTCTAGGTACTTTCTGGGTAATTGTTTGTACATGCAGCACTCATGTACCGAGAATTTGCCTTCGGCCCAATTGATTCCCTTCCAAAATTAGGGTTCTTCCAGGTCGGCCCTCTTTTGGGAGGGTGTTCCCATCTAGGCGTCGCGTCATACTCTTTCATTTAAACCCTTTTTCACGCGTGTCAGGTGATGTCTTTACCCTTTTTCACGCGCGTCACATGTTTTCTCTATCTATTCTCTCTCTCCTCCGTTTACCCTGTACGCATCCTCTCTCTCTCTCTCTCTCTCTCTCTCTCTCTCTCTCTCTCTCTCTTTAACGCTTCCAAAACAAAATAAACAAAAGATTTTAAACAAGTACCAAAGAATAACTTTATTAAAGAACTAGATTTAAAATAAAATAACTTTTGTTATATACAATTACTTTTTATAAAAATTATATATTTGAAATCTACTTGATGAGATCTTTCAAATGGGATCTCTCTCTCTCTCTCTCTCTCTCTCTCTCTCTCTCTCTCTCTCTCTCTCTCTCTTTAATTTTAGATTTAAAATAAAATAACTTTTGTTATATACAATTACTTTTTATAAAAATTATATATTTGAAATCTACTTGATGAGATCTTTCAAATAAGATCCCATTTGAATATGAAACTGTGTACATGTAAAAAAAAACTATTTTATACCCATTAATTAATGTACTAATTTACATCTCTCCTAAATAATTCACACCTTCCAAAATGAAAGAATTCACATATTTGAAATGCAAAATTCACATACAACATAACTCACTCTCCAAAATACACAATTCACACCCCAAAAAGATAGAATTCACACCCCTCAAATGCAAAATTCACACCCCTTCAAAATAATTCACAACCCTCAAATTCACATAATTCACACGCACATGCAACAATTCACACCACCAAATAACACACAATTCACACCCATTCAACAATTCACACCCCCAATTGCACACAATTAACACCCATGCAACAATTCACACCTTAATAGCACAATTTCTTTTTGGGTGTGAATTATGCATTTAATTAATGGGTATAAAAAAAACTTTTTTTTTATGTACACAATTTCATATTCACAATGGATCTTGTTTGAAAGATCTCATCGAGTAGATTTTAAATACATAATTTTGATAAAAAATAAATGTGTATAACAAAAGTTATTTTATTTTAAATCTAAAATTAAAAAGAGAGAGGGAGGGAGAGGGAGAGAGAGAGAGAGAGAGAGAGAAAAGAAAAAGGGACTGAGAGAGAGAGAGAGAGAGGAAAAAGAGAAATAAATGCATTGCATGTGTCAGGACATGCATGTAGCGAGAGAGAGAGAGAGAGAGAGAGAGAGAGAGAGAGAGAGAGAGAGAAGCATGTGACACAATGAGAGAGAGAAAGAGAAATAGAGAAAGTGGGCGGGTGCGCGCGGTGAGGTTTTTTGGGAATTGAAACACATTAAAGTGCTTGGATGGGACGAAACACCAAAAATGAAACCGGTCAGTCATTTCCCGTCCAAAATTGTACCTAGTGGGCCCCTTTGAAAAAATCCCCAACGCTTGATCCTTCAAACTATATATGCTGGAGATTCTCTTATAGGTAGACTTCATTTTCTTGCCAAAATCAAATCCCTTAAAGCAAATCCAATGGGGGATGGATATCCAGTTGCATTGCCGTTATAGAACCAAAATTTGCAAATTATCAATCCAGTGCATAGCTATAATCAATTGCAAAATGCATAAGTTGCATAATTGGTTGCAAATATAGAACCAAGGATGGCTATATCAAGGATAACTGTCATCTTCACAAAACCAACCAGAGTGTACCTGAATATGGCCGAAAAATCACTTGAATCTGATGTTGCCGTCGGAAACTGCTGTTGTCGCCGGAAACTGCTGATGTCACCATCAGAGTAGCCGGAGGCGACCTCGGTTTGATCATTCAGCACCGGAATCTTGCAAGCATAGGCGAACGGAAGGAAGGATTTTGGTGAGAAATATGGGTTTTGATCGACAGAGAGAGAGGTTGGGTTTAATCGAACCGAGAGAGAGAGAGAGAGAGAGAGAGAGAGGGAGGGGTTTGATCAATCGGAGCACCATGGGTTGGGTTTAATCGGACCGAGAGAGAAAGAGAGGGGTTTGATCGATCAGAGCACCAGGGGTTGGGTGTAATCGGAGAGAGAGAGAGAGAGAGAGAGAGAGAGAGAGGGATTTGCATTTGTTGTTGGTTATGACGCATTTGCATTTGTTGATAGCTGCTCGCCATTACCATCTGCAGCATTGCAACTTCATCTTCATCGGAGGTATCTCCGTCGAAATCTCCCCGCAGTACCCTTTTGCTTAAGTTGCTCATGATATTAGTTTGGAAAGGAAAATCTATATGGCAGATGAGAATGGTGTGACAAATATACTAGTTTAATTGTGTATTTATAGAAAGAAAAAAAAAGGGTAGAATGTTAGATGAGAGAGTTAGGTAAGAAAGTTTTTTTTTTTTTTGGATAAATAGGTAAGAAAGTTAAGTGAGAATGTTAGGTGAGAAAGTTAGATGAGAAAATATCTAGGGTAGAATGGTGATTGAAACAGTAGAGGACAAAATATGTTTTAAAAAAAACGTAATTTAAAAATATTTCGGAATGGGGGTTATTAAATTAGATCACAACGGGGTTGAACATAACGTACATAGTTGAATTAGGGTTGAAAACGTAATTAAAAGTGAGGTGGTGGGAAAGTTAGTTAAATTTGGAACTGTTTGGTTCTAAAATAGAACCAAGCATTGGAGACTGGGTTGTATTTTAGCACCAAAAACCACTTTTTGGTGTCAAAATATAGCAATGACTATAGCCATTTTCCATTTAGCATTGGATTTGCTCTTATGTGATGATATGCAATTTTGCAACTTTGTTCAGCCCTTGTGCCGACATCCAAGATTGGGAATAAGATTGGGTGCTTTATCATGCATTGTTCATTATAATTTGGATGCACCACTTTAATTAATTTGACTAGCTTCGATACCAAGTAAAATTGGATCGCTCTTTTTACATCGAAACCTTTAAATATCTACAAAATCTGCAAACAAAGCATTACACTCCAAGTAACAATATAAATAGACTTGGCAAGCATAAATTATGGAGTGCTAAAGTGAACATTTACGTGCTTATCACAAATCATGGTAGCAGTTTCACTGCCGTTTTAGGTTTTTTTGTGAGAAAGTTAAGTGAGAAAGTTAAATGAGAATGTTAGGTGAGAAAGTTAGATGAGAAAATATCTAGGGTAGAATGACGATTGAAACAATAGAGGACAAAATATGTTTAAAAAAACGTAATTAAAAAATATTTCGGAATAGGGGTTAATTAATTTGACTAGCTTCGATACCAAGTAAAATTGGATCGCTATTTTTACATCGAAACCTTTAAATATTTACAAAATCTGCAGACAAAGCATTACACTCCAAGTAACAATATAAATAGACTTGGCAAGCATAAATTATGGAGCGCTAAAGTGAACATTTACGTGCTTATCACAAACCATGGTAGCAGTTTCACTGCCCTTTAGGTTTTTTGTGGCATGCCTCTGGTGTTTCAATCCCCCTTGTTGGACTATCTTCTAGGAAAGTTGAGACGTTTTCGTGGATTTTTCAAGAGCGAATTCAAAAAAGAAGTTTCATAATCATGGAAACCATTCCTCACAAATAAGAATAAGATTGTAAAAAAATGAGTGATTTTGATTTCAGAGAACAATTTTCTGAAACAGGTGTTCTGCCAACAAGTGATTCTTTTCACTTTTTTATTTTTTTAATGTCAAGTGTTAGGAGAATTACATTCACAGAATAATAATAATAACACAACACTATGTGAGGTCCCCAACAACTAAATCAAGCCCAATACATAATGATCTAAGGAATTGCACCATACGGAGAAGAAATAAACTAATAACGGACTACTAACGAAGCAATCATGCCCAAATTTTCGGGTGTTTCCAACCAAATCAATGGACTACTAACGAAGCAATCATGCCCAAATTTCAAAAGATTTGTACATTCTACGCAAAAAATGTTGAAGAAGTTGGAAATTTTGGGTATTAGGCTTATTGTTTACCTTGTTTACGCGTGTTTCCAACCAAATTAATGGACTACTAACGAAGCAGTCATGCCAAACTTTCAAAAGATGAATTTAGACTTTTGCGGTTCCCTCTCCCCTAAGTGGAAAATCCTGGCTCCGCCACTGCCCGCGAGAATCATAGGTTTCCATCGGTCAACAGATATACGAGCAGAACAAAATTAAACTTTCTCCATTACAACTTTCACGTAAAACATGTGTAAGAGAATAAGAAGTTACACAATCTTATCCCCTAACTATTCGTTCAGATCTTTATATG
Organism: Vaccinium myrtillus; assembly: GCA_016920895.1. Lineage (NCBI taxonomy): Eukaryota > Viridiplantae > Streptophyta > Magnoliopsida > Ericales > Ericaceae > Vaccinium > Vaccinium myrtillus. Next base: position 28,482,692 of record CM029271.1, on the reverse strand, counting down.
CCTAAAATCATAAAACCATGAGTCATTCCTGGTTTAAATTCGTACTGCAGATACACCCTTAGAAAAGCATCAGTTTTTATCGGTTGTATTCTCCTTACTAATCGAATAAAGCGGCCGAAAATCATTTTGTAGGAGTTTTTGTTTTGGCTGGTTTTTTTGTAGTTTCTTGTTTTGGCTGTCTTCTTTTTCTTTATTTCAACCTCGGTTGAATTTCCCTCCCCCTCTCCCTTCTCGATATACCCTTATCGAGTTTCTTTTATAAATCTTCTTTTTCTGATAAAAAAAAATAGAGAAGAATGCAATTTGTGTCCACTAGTATTGAAATATCCGGCGTAAGAATAAAAATAAAGAGCTTTATCCTAGTATCGTATCTGTATCTTGTGTCCTTTCGAGTTTAGGCCGCAAATTAAGACACGCTATGAAACTTCATTGAGAAAGAATTAAGGGGAATGAGATTCTGCCTTATCCTGGTACCGAAACATTAGTCTATAAATAAGGTTGGAAAGTACAATGTAAGACACATCGAAAAACCAATTCTATTGATCTTACTGACCGAAGAAACGCAAAGAAAGATCGAAAGAAAATGAAGCACGGAAGCTCAAAGCATCAGGCCAAGCGTCAACTTCGCCCAGTCGCTTCAGAAGACTACGAGGTGCCCAAGTTCTTTAACATATACTGGTTTTTATTCATGGGATTATATCAACAAACAAGTTCCATAAACTGACGGTCCAGCGAATGATTAAGTATCAAAATTCTACTTATTACGCGAAAAAAGTGTACGAAGTGATTAAAATACCGAAACTGCTAGATACATTTTCTGTTTTTCGTCTTATAACTTTTCTCTCACAATGCTTATGTAAGATTTTGTTTTCCCACCTTTGCTACTTTCAACTTCGCTTTGCTTCACTAAACGAAATTCCTGACTCTGTCCCTGCAGGTTCGTGGGTCAACATTTGAGCAAATGCCGCATAAGCTCCCTGGTGCGTCTGAAGATTTTTACGGCAACTCCCACAGCTTTGAATTACTTAGGCCTGAGAATCAATACAAGGTTAGATAAGCAACGCACTAATTACAAAGTTTATAACAAGTACATTTTCTGTTTTTCTTCTTATAATTTTACTTATTGTAAGAATTTTTTTTCCCACCTTTGCTACTTTCAACTTGGCTTCACTAAACGAAATTTCTGACTTTGTCCCTGCAGGTGCGTGGGTCAACATCTGAGCAAACGGCTCATAAGCTCCCTAGTGCGTCTGAAGATTTTTACGTCAAATACTCCAGCTATGATTTAGTTCGGCCTGAGCATCAAAACCAGGCTAGAGTGGACTACTATAATCAACCCACTACTTACAAAGTTTATGAAGAAGAAGATGAGGTTAATACTGAAGCAGATGATTTCATCAAATATGAGCATAAGAAGTTTCAGCTCTCCAAAACCATGACTGGGATTTTTGGTTGGAGTAACTGAGGGCTAAATACTTAATCAAATAATGTCATGGGGTGGTGTATTTATAAATAAGTATTATGCTTACTTGCTTTTTCAATAACGGGATGTTCGGGCCAGCTTGCGCGCACCTCAACTAATTCCGGGAGCCCTGGAGGTAACGACCGGGCATATAAGTTTGCTGGCAAGAAGAATCAAACCTGAGCCCTTAGGTAAGAGCAAACCCCTAAATCTCAAGGCAAGACCACTTTGTCAACCCCGTATTATGATTACTAGTTTTGTCACTTTGTCTTTTCCCCCTTTTTTTTTTCCTGTTTGTGATGTTGGAATGTATTTTGGATTCATTTCTTCTTCTTCTTTCTCTCCCACTGCTGTGCCCTAAATAAGAATCGTAATGGTTAATTACTAAAGCGTGTTAAGATTGTAAGGATACATAATGTGCATCTGTTGTTTTTTCTTTCTTCGAGTTAAGCAACTAACTTTTGTCCAAAATGAACAAAAAAATGTTTGACAAATACAAAATGTTTGCAATACTTGATTACAAATTTCTTATCCTAACCAAATGCATACGTAAAAGAAACATATTGTCTTTCCAATTTGTTCCGAACGATCTACTTCCTTGAATGAATTCTGTGAAATTGAACAATTCAAAACTGATCCACCAATACGACCACTCGAAATTGATAGAATTACAGACAACATTTCACCAGAATATACACCCGTATGTTTCTATATATACATACACCAGTAAGAAATATAATTTGTACAGGGGTAGACTACCTCATCAAGAAATCCCTATACAGAAGCAGCAAAAACACTGCCAAATTCTCGATTATTGGTACAAAATCAGAGGGTTCGCAAATCAATCAATCTGTTCAATGACGGTAGAATTTCACACTTTCGTTAAACCTCCCGACGAGGGCCGTCAGAATCAGATGCAGCTGAAGAACAGGGGAGCCAAAGTTCAATGCGGGTCCCACCCGCCCCAACAACGGCATCTGTTCTCCGTGGGGATATGACACGAACGACGCATCCGTAGCTTTCCAGTATCTCCCGTGCAACAGTAAGCCCTGCAACAAAGTTCCATGTCATGTTGTCTTCGAACTTATCTTCGGAGAAGAGGTCCGCTCCAAATGGTGCGAGTGAATGCATCTGTGTCTGCAAGAAAATGAAGCCGGAAAACCTTTCAAATATGAAAAATTACAAATCTCACAAACTGAGCTTTTCCTTCTCAAGATTATTCACCCCCAAAACTGCTAGAAACGATATAGGAGTCTCACATTCAGAATCCTATTCATATCTTGCACTGTTGCACATCCTGCATCTTGAATCGTTCGAGGGATTTAAGGAGGAAAAAAAAAGTATAGGAAGAGGTAGCATCTTTTCTTCTTGCTTTTCCTTTCCCTCTACAATCTCTCCACAACTTTCAATATACAAACAGTCTCGTATGAGGCAGATAGACTCACACTGTTAACAGCTTCCTCCAATGGAACTTGAATGGTTAATTTTGTAAGTAGAAAACACTCAAGTCCTAGCGACCAAAGACTAGGAGGCCATACTGTATGCCATAGACAAGTGACAATATGGAAGCTAAAAAGAATTTACAATTTATAACCGGGTAGCAGGGAGCAATAGGCAGAGCGCAATTTTTTACCATGTAATGCATATCTGGTCCATCATCATCGATTACAACAAGAGCGCCACCTGCCGGTGCTCCAGTAGACACAATTTCAACCTTGCCCCCTACTTTTGTGCGCAATAAAGCCCCCTCAATTAGATTGCTCAAAGCCTGTCGCAGAGCTGGTTCTTCTACATCAACTTGCAAAGAGTGTGAAAGTTCACACAGCTCAACCATGCGTTGCTGCTTACTAGCCAGAGGTTCTACAGCTCCAACCAAATCTTGAAGTACACTAGAAACATTGCATGGTCTTCTGTCACAAAGGGAGAGGATAAGGAGCACAACCATCAATATGTAACCATATTGTTATCTCAAATAACATTCCCACGGTAATTAAAATAAGCAGGACAAAAGCCTACCTGATGCCCTGTTTCCGTAGTGGTGCAAGGGCAAGAGGAGGCATAGGCATTTCTAAATCACTGGATGTAGAAGAGAGTCCATCGGGTTCCATGGAAATGCTGGTGGACAATTGAGACCTCAGTGACTCGGGATGGACGTAAGATGGGCTATCCATTTTGTTCAATGTTTCTTCGTTATAACGCACAATATTAGCCTGGAAATTTGCACATACTAAATATTCAGATAATATTGTAACTGTACATAGGATCGTTTCCCCCACACTCCTCTACCATGCTTGAAACCTTGACGTTGGGTTACAGAAACAGAACAGGAACCCGACAAAAACCAAAAGTTACTGGTAGGGAGGTACAATTACAAGAAGGTTTCAGAAAAACCAGTTTTCATGTATAATCTCAAAAGGGAACACAAGGAAATATATGAAACCAGCTCACCAAAAAAAAAAAAAAATGTAACCGTGTATAACTTTCTCAGATAAGTAGAAGGCAACCAGAAAGAGAGAGGGAGGGGGTTAAACCTTTGTCAGGTAAACAGCATCCTGGAGTTGTTGAAGCGTATCTCTCATACGATCACCTTGGACTAAAATGTCTTCAACAATGTCATAAGAGATCTGAAGACAATATTCATGACGTAAAATCATGCTATATATCATAATTTGAACAAGTATAGAAGTCAATATCTATATCTGTGCCATGGAGGCACGCACCTCACTTCTCTTCGTGTGAAGAGACAACATTTTACTTAAAGTTCGAATGCTAGATAGAGATCCGCGAATCTGCAAAACTAAACTGGTAAGAAGATCACCATAAATGACGATAAAAACAATGAATAACACCATCAATTTGCAACTCTATTTCAAAACCAAGGGCAACAACAGAGAACATCTTACTTGTTCAACCAAATTACTCATCCTGATGTTATTTTGCCATGATGATTGCTGAAGCAACATAGCTTTCTGTAGAAAACAATTATCAAATTATTCATGATTCAAAATGATAAAAGCAACAACGTGCACACAGAGATCTGAAGCTCCAATAACAAGTGTTACACCACTTTCCTACAAGGAACCAGTTACATTGGGAAATGCGCTGTTGTTTGAAACCAACATCAGTGCAGTAGAACATAATGACAAGAAACAAACTAGCAGCTGCTACCACAAAAAGTATCATACTTAAATGCACCAGAACAAAATAACAACAGATATCTGCCCCAACAAATGAATTGAACTATGATTTTGCTTTGCGTTAGTGCGTTACTAACTTACTATGCATCAACAGCATTAACCTAGCTTTTCAACTTTGATGAGCGCATGCTACATAGAAAAAGAATTCCCATGCATTAGATCCATTCATTGGCATTGATGTAAAAGTATACTCCTATAATGAGATAATTATTACTCATTTATCTAGCAAGTATAGCGCAACCAGCTACTGCCAAGACTGCAATGTTCATCAGAGAGCTAAATATCAAAGAACCATACCAAGTTGCTAGCGAATACTTTTGTTTTGTCCCATAGTACCTTCAATAAGTATCCTACAATCCAATGTTGAAATTCCACAAACCCCCCCACCTCCACTTTTTTTCTTTTTTTAATAATTACCCCCACCCCCACCGCACAGAAAAAGAAGATGATGATGATGATGAAATAGAAGGAATAACTAAAAAGTGCTGAAGTAGCAATCACCTGATCCATAACATAAGCCATAGCAAGAGATTGAGAAATGTTAATAGCGTTTAATCTCTGTGCGGTAGTGAACTTGTACATTTCTAATTCGTGGTCCTTGAGAGTTTGAATTTCCCGTGATTTTGTTTCTATATATGGTGGACAAGCATAGGATTCCTCAGGCAATGGGCATTGCTTTATCTCATGCTCTTCCATTTTGAGTTCCATCTTCGGAAGTTCAGCAACCAAAAAACCCACCAAAAATGGATGTTTCAACATAGGCAAAACCACAGCTCTGCACTCGGGAATGAATTTGGCCTACAATTCAAACCAATACCCGATGCAAATTACAACGATGAGGAACAAAAAAAAAAAAGTGGAGGTCCAACTAATACAGGGAATGAGTCAGAAAAATATTGTACTTGCAGACTCGAAAAGGCAGCTTCAGCTTCTCTTAGCCCTGTTGGGATACTAAAACTACTGCATAACATTACAATATCAGCCGCCGCATCAACTCCTGGATAGACAACAACTCGATGCAGCTCCAACCGGTCCACGACATACCTTCCAGCTGGTCTTACAAAGACCTGCATGAGCAAACTTCAAATTCCTCAATGAAATCTTTGAACAAAAGATATCCAACTACATGAAAACAATATGAACAGTTAAAATCTTTAAGTAGAAAGCATTGGCTACCAGGAATGCAACCAACGGGCTGCTGAGGGGGGTAACTAACTCTCCAAAGTTTTCATCTTGTAGTGGTAGTTTTAGCAAACACAAAACATAAGATAGGAAATAGACAAAGGCTAAATGTCTCTCAAGGCAATGGTTTAACCATGTTAACTACGACACAGATTCTTTAGTACATAAAAGGATTTTCTTTGCATTAGGGCCTTTTTGTTGTTAAGAGTCATTTATCTCCAAAGATAACTGAGAACTGTTCAGACCAAACATTCTATGCATTAAATTTTTTCTTATTTCATTGGTTTATAACATTTAGGATGCAAATTCTTTTTTCTTCTGGAATGAGAATGGATATTGCATAATCGTATGAGTGTTATTTTGTGATTTCAACTTCTTCAGCCATTCGTTGCCTACCGTAGTAAAAACTGTGACAGCTACTTGTCTATTACCATATAGGCACATCAGTACGGCAGTACCTTACGATTCACAACCTCTAAAACAACAAATAAATTTTCAAGACCAACCAAACTCCATGAATTTTTCCCAATAATCTAGCATGTCATCATTACTATTCCCAACGTGTTATTATGTATCTACTTAATTGTGGTACGAGATTGAGATAATATACTATGAACCGATTCTTAGCTGAAACCGTGTCTCCAACTAAAGAAGGAAGTAAAAATATTGGCACTTGGAGTACTATAGTGTTGCAATTAAAATTGAACATAAAACCTACTATGAGCTCCTTCGATAATACATTTTTACATTGCCACTCAAATCTCAATCGTTCAACTCATAACACAAAATAAGCCAGCAATGAATGCATTTCTCTTAAGAGTTAAGTTTGATTGAAAACAAGCTGTTTCTCATGCCTTACAGCACACACAAACTTAATAGTGGTACCACTACCATTTAGTCATTTTCCAACTTAAAATGGTAAAAAATAGCATATATAGGAAACAAAGCATAATAAGAGCTGCAAACGATTCACCAAGTTGTTTGCGGGCATCTCAAGGCTTGGTTTGTTATGGTCGGCTCGGCGCGTTAGTAAACGAGTCGAACTCAAGTTTTAATCTCCTTTAGTAAACAAGCCAAGCTCGAATTAGTTTTAACTTGGCTTGTTTGTAGAAGCCTGTTTAGTAAACAAATTGAGCTCGAACACTTCAATACCTAAGTCACATAGTTTTAGTGGACCCTTTGCTTTCACTCTCAATTCTCGCTCGTGAATTTTAATAACTTGGAATGTTTTAGAAAGTCGCATTCATGCACGCATTGTGCGACGAAGCTCTATACTAAAGAGGTCGAGTAGCTCAATTTTCTGGGCTCAACTCGAGCTCCAGCCGAGGTAGACTAGTTTTCAACGATCCGAGCTCCAACAGTTCAAAGCTCAGCTCGGCGCTGCTCGTTTGCAGCCTTACGCATAATGATTCAAAGTCAATTAACAAAAGTGCCATTTCGATGGGGATTAGACATAAACCTTCGCTCGCCCTCTCACTCGTCGCTCTACCCTTGCGCCCTCAATCCTCGGTTTCGCGAATTGTAATACCTTCGAATGTTTTCGTTTTCGAAAGACACTTTCAAGCTGGGTCTCGTGCTCCCGCATTATTGTGACTATAAAGAATAAGGAGTGTGAACTGAACTGTGAACTAACCGAGAGAAGAGCATCGGGATGGACGATACGGCGAAAGAGATCCAACTGCTGGACGCAAAGTCTCTGAAAATCAGCACTCGGCATAACCTTCTTCTTCTCCTCCTCCTCCTTCCCTGCCTCATCAATCCTCTGTACGAACTCCACAGGTGAGGTCGAGGCCATGCGTATGGCACGCGCCACGGCCGAAGCCGAAGACACCGTGACTTCTCCTTGTTCCGATTCATCGACACGGACGTGGCGGAGAAGGTTAGGGTCTGCGAGGGAGGAGGAGGAGGTGGAGGCGTTGGTGGTGAGGAGTAAGAGTGTGGAGGTCCGGTGAGTGGCGGTGGAGAGAGAGCGGTTGTGAGTGGTGGTGGTGGGGAAGAAGAGGGGGTCGGGATTGGTTGTACAGTTGGGGGTAGAGAGAGGTGGTGTAATGGCGGAGAGCAGCATCGTGTTCGAGCAAGTGGACAGAATGAAACGACCCCGTGTTCGAGTTAGAACGATACATGATTAGTATTTAGTGGGCATAGCTATAGTTAAAATAATATGTTTCATTGCAGAGTAGCACAAATGACTCTGTGGCCCAATGGATAAGGCGCTGGTCTACGAAACCAGAGATTCTGGGTTCGATCCCCAGCAGAGTCGATGATTATCTATTTGCTTTTTTGGTCCGATAAACCTATGCGTACAGACAGCTTCTTACTTTTTAGGTCTTACACAGAAAACGTACAATGGTTTTTGGGGCCCTGTGAAAACTAGATAAAGATACGGGTACAGAAAAAAATGGACCGAAAATGTACCGATCGCGTTTGGGGAATTCAAACGGTGAGACTTTGGTTGGAGCACTTTCAACCGTCCGATTGAGCTAAAATTTTGTGTGGCCCCTCGGAAAAATGTTTTAAGAACAATGAACGGTTAGGATCACTCGTGTGGGACCCAAAAGTGGGTCCCCGAATGCAATCGGTACATTTTCGGTCCCTTTTTCTGTACACCCAGCAGTGTCCGTGAAAACTTGGAGTTTTGGATCGACCAGTTACACATATCCAATTGAGCTGATTTTTTGCAAAGCCCTAGGAAAAAATATTTTGAAATTATTTAACGGTTCGGATTATTCGTGTTGGACCCAAAAGTGGGCCCCAAAACTGTTGTACATTTTCTGTGCAAGAAACCTCTATACCCGTAGTGCCCTCCTTTTTTGGTCACAACCTGGATTAAGGGGATAGCTACAATACACACTCATTAAAAGTGTGTACCATACACACTTATTGCTTAGTCTATATTGTACCACCAGCAATATGATTCGTAACTTTTATGAATATAAAAAAAATCAAATATGAGGTGTGTATTATAGCATCTTAACCGATACCATCCACGATTCTAGGTGGTGAGATTTGGAGACTTGACTATCAACAATGCTCACCGCGAGACAAACCAATGTGGAGATGCGTTGACAAAAGATGCACCTCTCTCCGTTGGGGACTTTCATATTTATCCGTTTATTCCAAATTGCATTGTTAATGTACTTGTTTCAGACTCTATGAGGGTTAATTACCCTAGACTTGTTACTGTTTAATGTTTTAATGCACCTTTTCATTATTAAAAATAAAATAAAAAAAGAGTGAAGTATAGATGTTACTGTTCTTATACACTTATTCCATTAAATATGAAATCTTTCTGTTTGTAATTTGATTAAAAACAGCAACAACGTCAGATTTTATGGAGTTTAGAACTCAATGATAGAAACAAATTTATTTTTGTGTTTGAGCAGACTTGTGACATGGGGAGTATTTAGTGGGCATAGTTATAGTTAAAATAATTTGTTTCATTGCAGAGTAGCACAAATGACTCTGTGGCCCAATGGATAAGGCGCTGGTCTACGAAACCAGAGATTCTGGGTTCGATCCCCAGCAGAGTCGACAAAGATATATCTACCTTTTTTGGTCCGATAAACCTATGCGTACAGACTGTTTCTTACACAGAAAACGTACAACGATTTTTGGGGCCCACTTTTGGGTCCCACACAAATAATCCGAACTGTTATATAATTTCAAAATATTTTTTCCCTAGGGCCTTGCAAAAAATCAGCTCAATTGGATATGTGTAACTGGTCGATCCAAAACTCCAAGTTTTCATTCACACAGTTATGAATGAAAACGTGGATCGACCAGTTACACATATCCAATTGAGCGGATTTTTTACAAGGCCCTAGGAAAAAATATTTTGAAATTATTTAACGGTTCGGATTATTTGTGTGAGACCCAAAAGTGGGCCCCAAAAACTGTTGTACATTTTCTGTGCAAGAAACCTCTATACCCGTAGTGCCCTCCTTTTTTTGTCACAGTCTGGATTAAGGGGATAGCTACAATACACACTCATTAAAAATGTGTACCATATACACTTATTGCATAGTCTATATTGTACCACCAGCAATATGATTCGTACTATAACTTTTATGAATATAAAAAAAATCAAATATGAAGTGTGTATTATAGCTTCTTAAGCAATAATACCATCCACGATTGTAGGTCTATTTAATTGTTTGGTGTTATTTCTCTTTTTTCGAAATACGTTGGGTCTCGATTTTTTATGATTGTACGGAAGACAGCGAACTCAATACTTCCATTTTGGAAGAAACTTGGGTGACTATTTTCATCCGCAGACATAAATTTTAAGCTTAATTTCATAGTAATTATTTTGCTCCTAGTATGTTTGCTCTATTGTGCTCCATGTTAGTTACATTTAGTTCCATCACGGCACCGATATAACTTTACACTACGGGCATGTTAAATGAATCAAGTTATTCGAGCTTGACTCACCTTCAGCTTGTTAAAACTACTCTTGAGATTGGCATGTCACCGAAACAAATCAATTTGAACACATTTTGGAAGCTCGTAAAAAAGCCACTACAGTACCACTCATTAGAACCGTACAGGTACATACCGGGCCTAATTAAGTTGGTATTCTCAAGACATGTGAGGAATGAAATGAAATATTAGAGATTCGAATATATGAGTTTGTACATAAGAATCGCGAGAACTGGAAATGGTTTCCATTCATAGAACATGGCTAACATGTATTTATTTTCCTATATCAGATCAAGCATTTAGCCAGAGCCACTGAAATTTGACTGAACTACTGAAGATCAAAGGGTTCTTTTGAACGAGTGAAGATCAAATATGGCCTCTGGAAATTACGATTTCTCCCAGTACAAAAACAAGAGAGGAGAGAAGAGGAAGGTTGACTTGCTCCGTTCCAGATGGAGTTTTATCCAAGTTTCACTCAAATTCAATTGAAAACATGATATTATTTCCGTCTATCAATTCTATCGACTCTATCCTAAGGATTCATTCACCAGGTGGAAGGAATGAGCATGCCTTCAACCGTAGTTCTTGTTTTCCAATGACGAGAATAAAAGCTTCCTATTTCACGAGCAGGTTGATAAAAACGCTAAACATCAGCAATCACAGAGAGAGAGAGAGAGAGAGAGAGAGAGAGAGAGAGAGAGAGAGAGAGAGAGAGAGAGAGAGAGAGAGAGAGAGAGAGAGAGAGAGCAAAACCAGCAACGCCAACAATGTATATCACAATTAGAAGTCTAAATGACAATAATTGAACAGGTTTGTTGCCACCAGACAGATTGAAGAGAAGAGTTGAAAAAAATGCAATTTTACATAGTTTAGAGCCGTAACAATCAATCAGTGCAGGAGTTCCCGGTGGCAATAGTCAAATAAATCCTAGCCCCATTCCTCAGAGCAAAATCATTAGAGAAACAAAATAAAAAATAATAATAAAAATAAAGGTGACAAAATATTATTTCTTCTAATTGCCAAAAGTAGAAGGGAAAACTCAATGAATCCACAGCCAACTGAAGGCTCACCATCTATTCCTTGACCCCGGCCTGCAAAAAACAAAAACAAAAAATTAGACATCAGCAATATTTTGTGACAAATGCTTGCGGGCAATTAACAGTGTACTATCATCTTAGTTGTGCAGCAACAGCAGGTAACTGCCATTGCTGCTGCTCCTCCTATCCTTGGAACATACCAGCAGTATTCTAAAAGAAGGTCTGCAAGGCCGAGTACTTGCCGCCTAAGCACTAGAAGGCCCTTCGCCAACTAACCCGACTAGACCGACTAATTGCCCAACTAGGCGCCGAGTACTCGGCCCTAGAAGCTAGAAGGTGCCCGGCCACCCTAGGAGCACCTAGCGAGTTTTAAAACTTGCATACAAGCATGATGGCCAATGAATGTGTCGATTTTAATTTTCAGTAGAACCAATTAATAGCATAACCAGCTAGTTTTACTGGTGATAAAGGATCCCTGACCCAACCCCAATTGATAAAGGGACAATGGCTCAAATGCAAGGTTGGAACCTCCAAAAGAACAGAACATTACACATGCAAGAATGACAAATATGAAGGGGGACAAAGAATATGGACAGTCATTTATGCCAATTACACACGGAATTGTGTCATGGAACTGACATTGAAATAGAACCATTTTTGCATTTCAAATGTTACTTTGCACTGTCCTTATTCTAAACAACGCAAATCGAGTAGTTTAAAGAAATAAACTCATATTCGAGTAATTTGAAGAAATAAACTCATATTTTTTCGAATCTCTATCCATAAAAGCCGCGTCGGAAGAATTCTACACTTTTGTTTCTCAAGTTATCTCAAAAATTGGTAAGCATCGCAATTAATAAGTGTGACAATAGTACGTCTCCAAGAGTTAGGACTGTCACCAGTAGGGCTGCAAACGAGCCGAGCCGAGCTTCGGCGTGTTCAGGCTTGGCTCGAACCAAAAGGGGTCCATTCGAGCTCGAGACGAGCTGCCAGAAGCTGGCTCGGGCTCGGCTTGAGAATTATTTACCAGGCTCAAGCTAGGCTCGCATATGGCTCGGGATGTGCCAAGTGAGATTGAAAGCGATCTAAAGGGCCAGAGTAGGGTTGTGTTTTGATAGAGCCTTATACGGTTCCCTCTTGTTCTGAGAGACCGATGTGGGACAAATGGAAAAGGGAAGCATGAGTATTTTACTCGTCCCTCATCAAACAAATACACTTGTGGGAGGAATTCATTCCTCTACAAAACCTCTTTTTGGCCATTTGCATTGCACGTGTTCCTCTACTTTTGTATCATGACAAAGAACATGTTCGCTGTCAAGAGTGAAGTCAAGACGTACATGTAGATATACAGAGAAAAACATACAGTATGCAGTATATAAAATTTTATACAGGTATATACATATATTATGGGCTCGCGAGCCAACCCAAGCGAGCTTGGGCAAACTCGAGCTCGGCTCGTTTGGTATACTAGTCAAACACCCCAGCTTGAGCTCGTTTGTTTACATCATGAACCGAGCCATTTTCGAGCCGAGCCTCGAACGGCTCAGTTCGTTTGCAGCCCTAGTCACCAGTTGTTTACTAGAATTGCTTGAAGAATATTTCAGAATTTTAATGCAAAATGAGTCATCTTGAATGTGTACAAGATACAAGATGTCTGTTACATAGAATCAATACACAAAGTAGCAACTGTTCATTGTTCTCAGTGTGGATGCACTGGATGGAACACAGACTCCATGCCTTCCCTGCGTATTTAATGAAATGTCTCATATATGTAACATAAGAGTTTTAAACCAACTAGAGCTAGCCTAGTTGGTCACCCTTGTTAACTCTCCAATCTACATTGAGAGGTCAAGGGGTCAAGTCTTGCTGAAGGTAAAAATTGGTTATAAGTAATCCAGTGTAGGTGTCTTTAATTTCTTCCCAATATGGAACTACTTCTTTCATTGTGGTGCATTGGGCTTGATTTAGTCGTTGTAGACCTCACATGATAGATGTAATGTCCTCTTATTGTTGAAAGAGTATCTCCTTCAACGTAATTCTCCTACTGTTTTGAAATAAAAAAACAAAATATTGGTGTTTAATATACGTCATGAACACTACATACTTGAGCATGCTAGAAAGGATTGCATCATATACATTCGGATTTACGTACAAACAATAATACATACAAGTACTCTGTTTCCATTTATATCTTATTGCATTCTATGTTTGAATGTTTCCATTCCCCTTGTGCAAGACAGGTTTTCACATGAGGGAAAGTGTTGCAGAGCTGGATATACTGGACTCACCAATGTCGGGATAAGAGGAGACAGGCAAAGGTTAAGACATGGGAGGATAATAGGGAAAGTTTTTGGGACAATTGGTTAATATGTAGCGACATGGTGCAGTGGAAACCCTACTTTTATACCGTTCAATAACAAGAGTCAGCTATCAAAGGGAACTCATGAATCCAGGTTTTGGTTGGAAAAAAAAAAAACATACTTCCTCACAAAAGCTGCAACATAAACGAAAAGCAGAGGTAAGAAAGAGCTACTGGTCAAATTGAATACCTGTCCATGTCCCTATTGCCCAGAAATCCTCTTTCCCTGCCACCTTGAAAAGATCTTCTATCATCACCCTGCCTTGACCACATATCTCCAGTGCCGCGTGATCGAGGCCTGTCCATATACTCCACACTTCTGGGTTCTTCAAATGCCCCAGACTGAGAAGGGGGCCTCTCAGGAAAGCTAGAAACCCTGCCTGCTCCAGAACCCGGCCTTTCAATGGCTTTCTGCCCAAAGCGGACTTTGTCATCCAATTCCCTGGTCAGAAGCTCCAAATCCTTTTGTCTAATAAGTATTTGATCACGCAAATTGGTTTTGTCCTCACCAGGCCCTTCCAGGGGTTCATGGTTTTCATGTGAAGAAGATTCTTTCTCGAGTTCCTTCTTTAGATGCTCTATTTCTTCTTTCAAGTTCTTCTCAGCCTCTGTCTCAGGTCTGAAACGATTTCCCTTGTTTAGAGACCAAGAAAAATGTTTTGACAGTGGGAAAACTCCCTCACACAGCAAACCCATATAAGAGTGGAAAACATATATGTCAGACAGTACGCACAACCATGAATGGAGCATCATGAGACTTCGTAATGCATCTTAAAAAACAGCAATTATTTAGAGCCCTTCAAAATTAGCCTCGGTGAATAAAAAACTTCGAAAGCTTGCCCCTACAGAATCTCAGAAAAGGTTTTCAATAAAAGCTAGAAAAATATTAACAGGACAAACATCGTACGTTAAGGCTAAATAGTCTTAGAATTACAGACAGAGCAATGAAAATTGCTTGCACAAAACATAAGGCTCTACAGGGGAAAAATAACTTCGGCAAAGCAAATGCATCCCTCATGTCAATCCCACGAGCCTCTTAACCATTCTAAATTTAGTGGAATTCTCAAGCACATGAACCACTAATATTGATTCTAATCTAATGGCCATATAGAAATAAAATAGAATATGGAAACCTATTATTTTATTCAATTCGAATAAAAGAGAGAGAGAGAGAGAGAGAGAGTAAAGGAGCAATGCGCTCTTTTAAGTTCTAGAAAAGAAGAGTTTATTGCTCCTTTACTACATTATACTCTCTTTATTATCAATATCAGTCTTCTCATCTCTCGTCTAAAAGACCATTTAGATAAGCTCTCGCCTTTTCACATGATAGTCATCACCACCAAGAATTTTAAAGGAACCAACTAGGGGTAAGATAGTTTGAGAAAATAATTATGAAACAAAATTTCCTTCTCTGCCGAGAAAAAAACACAGGTACAACTGCAAAATGGATTCATCAAACCCAATGGGTCAGAAACATGCTAAGCAAGCATATAACTCCTTTCCCATAATCAATGGCTCAACTGTGAATGTATGCATGTGTGCGTGCTACTATTAGTTTATCTCTTATTTCAAAGACCTTATCCACATGATGGTCATCGCCACCAATACTTCTAAAGGAACCAACGCTATATATCTTATAACCATCCCATTATAAGAATAATATTGATTCTAATCTAATGGCCATATAGAAATAAAATAGAATATGGAAACCTATTATTTTATTCAATTCGGATAATAAAAAAAGGAGTAAAGGAGCAATGCGCTCTTTCAAGTTCTAGAAAAGAAGAGTTTATTGCTCCTTTACTTCATTACTCTCTACTTTCTCTTTATTATCAATATCAGTCTTCTCATCTCTCATCTAAAAGACCATTTAGATAAGCTCTCGCCCTTTCACATGATAGTCATCACCACCAAGAATTTTAAAGGAACCAACTAGGGGTAAGATAGTTTGAGAAAATAATTATGAAACAAAATTTCCTTCTCTGCGGAGAAAAAAACACAGGTACAACTGCAAAATGGATTCATCAAAGCCAATGGGTCAGAAACATGCTAAGCGAGCATATAACTCCTTTCCCATAAACAATGGCTCAACTGTGAATGTATGCATGCGTGCGTGCTACTATTAGTTTATCTCTTATTTCAAAGACCTTATTCACATGATGGTCATTGCCACCAAGACTTTTAAAGGAACCAACTAGGGGTAAGATAGTTTTAGAAAAAACTATTGGGAAAAAAAAAATCCTTTTCTGCAGAGAAAAAAGCACAGGTACAACTGCAATATGAATTCATCAAAGCCAATAAAATTTCATGCTAAATGCGCATATAACCCCTTTCTCTCGAAATCAATGGTGCAACAGCGAATGTATGCATGCTACTATTAGTCTATCTCTTATTTCAAATTTTTCTTAGCCTGTCTCAGGCCAGAAACAACTCTGACTGTGTCTGTTGTCTAGCTCAGCTAACAAGGTTCAATTAATAACTAACTTAAATGGCAAACTCAGAGAAAAATGGCAAACACATTCGTCAGGCAATGACCACAACCATGACAAAGAAAGTTTTGTGGTGGCTTCAATTAATAACTAACTTAAATGGCAAACTCAGAGCAAAATGGCTAACACATTAGTCAGGCAATGTGCACAACCATGACAAAGAAAGGTTTTTTGTGGTAAACAAAGCCCCACGGGCAGGAACCATTCCACGAGTCAAGTAGAGAGCCATCTGATCTGCTCTCACTCGCTCCAAAAGTTTCTTAGATATTTCATCCATACAACAGCAGACGAAGAAGACCTTCCTTCATTTGATGTCCAGTCAGCAGCCAATCATTCGTTAAGGACGGTTTATAGATCATCAAATTCCGACAAATAGAATGAAAAGTGGGTATGCAGCAAGATAACACTGGGTAGGGTATCTAACAATCAGCATTCAGCACTTAATTAGAGCCCTTCAAAATCAGCCTTGGGGGATGGAAAACTTAAAAAGCTTGCCTCCACAGTATTTTAGAAAGGGTTCTCCATGAAGGGAAAGAAAATATTAAGGATTTGTCATCAGCATCCCTGAGAATATTAGTAACACAAACATTGGAATGGAGAAGCTTACGGTAAGTGGTAAGAGTCCTGGACCTATCACCAGTGTAATGAAAGTTAATGATGCAAAACATAAAGCTTTACCTATCTGTAGAGGAAGAAAGAAAGAACAAAAAAATAGAGGCTGTAGCAAATCAGGTGACATCAAAGACCTTGTTCACAAGGCATTCATCAGAAACAAAACCTGTAAAGTAACCAACTGGGATAAGGTAGTTTGAGAAGTTGAATATTTGACCTAAACTTTCTAGTTATTGAAGAGAAACAAAGTCTGGAATATATAGATGCGAGTGCAAAATACAAAGCCGATTCGCAAGAATCTCATGCTAAAACCACTTACATCCCATGCCCAAAAAAATGGTCCATATGTTTCATATATTTACATATGAGTGTGCAAGTATGTCACTATTCAAAAGCTGTCATCCAGTCCATGCCTTTTATAACTGCCCACAACTTTCCAGCTCTCCATTATTTCCCCATTTCCCTTATCAGTGGATCTCAACCCAAAAACATAATGATAGAAGAAGACAATCTACAAACACCCGAAAAGTTTTACAAAATACTGTTGTTCAAGTAGTTTCAAGTTTCAACAGAAAAAATGTCCCTAACTAGATTGAGAGGTATTTTCATAAGAGTAAAACATACATAATTCGAATTTTCCAGTTGTTTATAATAACGAGAGGAAGGACCTAACTAAACATCAAGATACTTTTATTCATAAACACTGGTTTCCTTTGTGTTGCACCATTTCATTTGTCTTGCACTCATTGGATAGTGCTTTTTTGAATGGTAAGGGTTGGTTTTGTACCATGGTTTCTTCAAACTAGCAAATGACAAACAGGGCTAGCAGCAACAACCCAATTTTTAAGGAACCTGGTATATTTTGTATGCATATTTGCAGATAAAGAGAAGTCAACTGTGAAGATTGAATGATGACAATGTGGGATCAGGGATTGGGGACTCCATACTATCCTAACTGCTATCGTTTTTGCATGCTATCACTGAGACAGTTCTCAGTCCCTGACCCTAAATAACGACAACACCTTACATTGGACTTGAGAATTGTTGCTGCTACAGTTATGTGCCAATGTTAGATAAGGAGGAACACAATAAATGAGCCATCTTTATCAATCGGTAAAGAACTGTGCAAGGGGGCACGTATGAAATGCCAAGTCCTTTTTAAAAAGAATTCTTGGACAGTTCTCTAGTGAAATATCCAAAGTGCAAATAAACAGGAAATGCAAATTAATAACAACTATCTATGAATACCTAAAACAGCTTCTCCGAAGGGATGTATAGCACATCATACATCATTACTCATTGTTTCCTCTTATCCCCACAAATTATCTAAGACATCATAATGCTAACTAATTAAGTACTAAGTAACTCAACTTTCCCAAAACACAAGTAGATTCATCATTCATCACAAAAAAAGATCAGCAAAATATAACAACTGCAAGGGTGCAAACAGCACGTCACTAGCATATGGTCGGTATTAAACCATGTTATAAGGACCCTTAGTCAAAAAGCTAAACACTGCAACATAAATAGATCAAACACTGACTAGCTTTAACATAAATCTTGGATTGTGCACTGAAACAGCAATGCTACTGCTATATCGTCATTTGTCACTAGGGATGAAACAAAGGCAATGTAAATACACAACACAAACCTGTCAACCCGGCGATGCTCCAAATCCAAATCAATCTTCCTCCAATCCATACCTTTCTCTTGAAGCAAGACTTCCCTAGGCTTCGCATCCCCAAAAGGATTCACCTTCGGCCTCGGCTTCACCACACCACCTCCTTCCATCCCCTGCAACCCTAACCCTTCAGACCGGCTCGATTGTGCACTCGAAGGCCTACTAGAATGCTCACTCGCCGGCCTACTACTCTTCTTCACCTCAATCTCCAAATCCACTTTCTTCCAATCCAAACCCTTTTCAGCCAACACCTCCTCTCTAGGCCTTGCTGTCCCAAATGGGTTTGGCTTATTACTACTAGCTTTCACTTGCTCAACAACCTCACCTCCTAATCCCTCTCTCCGTGGTGGATCCAATACCAATTTTCGTCTCTCTGATTGCACTTCCCTCTCTCCTCCCTCCTCAAATCCTCCGCCAAACCCTCCTCTAGAAGACCAGCGATCAGGCTCTGGCCTAGAATCGCGAAAACTCGACCCGAACGTTGACGACCTAACTGGTGCTACTGGCTTTTTCCCAGCTCCCCAATTATCTACCTCATCAGCCCTAGACATACCCATACCACCACCTCCACCACCACCACCACCTAGTCCACTGTACCGATTCGAGGGCAATGGGATAGAAGATGTCTTCTTTCCCATTGCCCAGTTATCAGCCTCGTCAGCCCTAGAGGGCTGATCAAAATCCGAAACCCTAGGTGGTGCCCCACCCCTACGATCCTCATCAAATCCACCACCATACGATCTACGGCCACCGCGATCGCCCTCTTCTCGGTCGCGACGGCCGTAGTTTGAGAACCCTCCGCCGAGCCGTCCGAACGGCATTTCATCCCCCGGCGCCCGCTGCGTGGGCCCTGTGGGAAGCCGGAGCATCTCGTCGGGCGTCAAACCCTTGCTCCTTGCGGGGGTTTGTTGCATCGTGAACTCCTGCAAGGTCATTTTCTTCTTCTTCTGTTTGGTGGAGGAAGCTTCTTTCAGGCTGGGGAAGTTGCCGGCGCCGCCGCCTGCCGCGGCAGCGGCGGCGGCGAGTTCTTTTTCTTCGGCTTCTTCGCGCTCGGCTTCGGCCGCCCAGGCGCCGATTGCACCCCAGGTTTTCGACATTTTTGTTGTGTGTGATTTTCGATCTGAGAAGCGTTCAGTGATATTCGTGTGGAGGGAGAGAGAGAGATTCTAGAGTAGGGTTGCCCATTTCATCCAACCCGTCCGAATCCGATCCGATCCCCGATCCGAACGGATCGACAATACGGAGATCTATTTGGAGATTGGATAGGATATGAGGATTTTTTTTGAAAATGTTTGGAGATCGGGTAGGGGTGGAGATAGGCATGTCCTCGTCCCGAATCCGCTTCGAATCCGTTCCCCGCTCCGTCCCCGCCTCGCTCCACCCCGTCCCCAATATGCCCCGTCCCTGAATCCCCGAAATATAGGGGTCTATTCATGAATTATGAAACTTTTGGGTCTCACTGAATTTTCTCCAAATATATGCGGTCGCACTAAAATTTCTCCAAACACACAGGTCTCACTGTAATTATTGTTCTAGGGTTTAGATCTACGTATTGTTTCTTCTTTCACTTTTCACTGTATTTCATTTGCAGACGACACACTCTCAACAAACTGCAGAAAACCCTTCCACTCTCGATCTCACACACAACAGTCATGCTCGATCTCTGACTCTCTCAATTCGCGACAAAGCCAAGACTCACGGTAATCCCTTTTCTATGTTTTTTGTGGTTCA
The DNA here is from genome assembly GCA_016920895.1 of Vaccinium myrtillus. Classification (NCBI taxonomy): domain Eukaryota; kingdom Viridiplantae; phylum Streptophyta; class Magnoliopsida; order Ericales; family Ericaceae; genus Vaccinium; species Vaccinium myrtillus. Next base: position 28,462,523 of record CM029271.1, on the reverse strand, counting down.
TTATATTCTAGTTGTAATATGGAATGCAAAGATATGAACAATCAGTATGTACAAGAGTCTTATATTAGTACATTCCAGGGGCTTATGTTCTGTGGTATCTTCCTCTTTATCGTGCTGATTGACTTCTTTTTTGTATCACAAATAAATAGAAATGCGAGTGCGTGGAGTTATTCTTGGGGTGAAGTGCATGCGTCATTTAGGAATTTCCGTTACGCCGTTACCTAATGCTACCTTGTTTTGCACTAATTTAGTTCAATTTTAATTATGACACTTGTTTTGGGTGATCTGGGACTGTTTTTGTTGGTTCAGAGACTACTTAAAGGTAGTTAGTGTTGTTCTTTGAATTCTTATCATTTGCTGCTATCATATTCTGTTTCCTGGGCATATCAACAGTGAGTTGTAGTCTCTTTTCCTTTGAAACAATTATGTATGTTATCCACTAGACAACCCATATTGCATTTAATCAATTTTAATTAATATCATGAATATACACAAGAACTCTTCATAATTTATACTTTTCTGCACTCTTTATGTTGTTCTACAAACACATGAAGTTTTACACGCCCACCAGTGATTGGATTTTAGGGAAAATGATTTGCAACTGAGCTTCTATAACTATTTACTTGTTACTCTAGGGAAAATGATTGGATCCCCGAAATACCCGTGGGGATCCTCGTTCCCCGTTTGGAGTGGGGATGGAGGTTGAAAATAAATCACCGTTGGAGATTGGATAGGGGATGGATATGAGTAAAGGGTTTGGGGATTGGGGGTGGAGATAGTAGTCTCCGGCCCCGATCCGTCCCCATGCCCATCCCTATTGTAGAGTGTATGGGAAATGGATAGGCTCCGATTTAAGAGAGACGGAGCTCCGAGAAAGGCTAACACTTGTTTTGGGTGTGGGCATGCGGGTCTGTTGCGACAAAATTGCTCATATATCCCTTACTATCTTATACCCCCTCCATATATAATCTGTCATCCAATCGGGCCGAAAATGTTTGCACTTCAAAAAAAAGTGCTAGAACTAGCCGAGCATGTGATTGATTAAGCTTAGTTTGAAAGTTTAATGAGTTATCAAAATGTGTTTAAGTGTAGACCATTTACGCGACAAGTTGATCTAAAAAAGTTTTAATCAAGACGAACACGAGCAATCTCAAGTAGCTTGAATCTTATATGTTTCATAAGTAGATCAAGTTGAATAGTAAATTGTTCGAAGCTTGGTTTGGAACTTTAAGAGTTTCAGGAAAAAAAAGGTTTACGTTTCTTCCAAATTTATTACATTGCACCATGTGTCTATGTTATACCTTTTGGGACCACTGTTTGGACTCATGGTGCAATGTAATAGATTTGGAGGAAACTTTTATTTACACCGCCAGTGTAAAGAATGTTTTCTCTAACTCAAACTCAAGTAACTTTGTTCATTTAGAAAGCCTCAAATGCAAAATATTGAATAGTACAATTTCAAAAAGAAAATGGTAGCAAATACTAGCTTAAGCCGAGAACCAAATCCCTACCCTAGATTATCAATTTGGGAAACTAAACTAACCCATAAAATTCATAGAATCAAACCAATCCAACCCATTAAAATACAGCTCGTTTTGGTTTTGAACTACATACGGTTCGCCTGAAATTGAGATATCATCCTCATAAATTATTTAAAACTTAAAATTACATTGATAACTCCGCTTGGGACGTGCTTAACGCCTTATTTTTCCTAGCTGGTCCAAAGCCTGGATAAAGGAGGTGGATTGTGCGTTAAGTAGCTGACAGCCAACACATAAAAGCCCCATCAGATATTTTTGACGTGAATCCTAATAGAAAAGAGTGATTCATGCAGCTGACCCCGTTGACTGAGACATAAGGTTTGGTTTTGGTTTGGTTTGCATGATTAAGTTAAAACCAAAACTTAGTCTTGTTTGATAACACAGATTCAACACTTAAAATTGAATGAATTAAGTAATAAGTGATTAAGTAGGTTTGATAACTACATTCTACATTACTTAAAAGATTAAGTGTCTCTTAAAATGTAAGCTTAAAAGTTAATAAAAATTAAGTAGCTTTGAGCTACTTAATTTTTGCTGAATTTGTGTGTTTTCATTACCACCACTTTGCCACTCTACCACCATTACCACCTCAACTACTACTACCACCACCACCACCACTACATCACCACTACCACCACTCACGCCACCACCACCACTCTGCCACTGCCACCACCACCACCTCCTAGCACCATCATTGCCTCCACTACATCACCACCACCACTACTCCCACCATCACTCCACCACCGCCGCCCCAATGCCAGCACTCCACCACTACCACCACCACCACCACCACCTCCACCACCGCCACTACCACCAAAACTATAGATATCACTACTACTCTGCTACTTCCATCACCACTCCACCGCTACCACAAACACTCTTCTGCCACCTACATTTCCGCCTCAAAGACCACCACCACCACCACCACTCACACAACCACTTCGCTACTCCAGCCACAACTACCACCACCACCACGACTACACCACCACCACAACTACTCCCACCATCACCTGCCTCATCCACCGCCGCCACCACCACCATTCCACCACTCTAACCACCTGATGCCACCACTCCACAACCACTACCACCAACACCATTACTCCACCAGCACTCCCACTATCAATCTACCGCCACCGCAGCTGCCATAACTCCCACCAGTATTCCACCACCATTCCACCCTTGAATCATCTTGTCAATATTGTGTTATTTTTTTAGTTGGATAACTATATGTTTTTTTCATTTATTGATTTGATTTTTGCATTCTGGTATGAAATTATAAAAGGCAAAGTAGAAAAATTAGTGAATTTAATACTTCATCTCTTTGTAAACATCAAATAGCTTATTTTTCAGTGCATATCAAACAGCTTATTAGCTTAAAAGATTCAACATTCAGTTTTCAGTACTTAATTTTCAGTTTTCAGTTTTCAGCATTCAGTTTTATCAAACAATCACTAAAACTAGTTACTCCCTCTGTCCGGATTTCTTTGTCCCTCGTTCTATTGTAACTAGATAAAAACTAGTGATATCTTTAAATTGGTAATAAATTTTATATCCAATGTGGATCTTGTTTGATAGATCTCGATTACTTCTATAAGACAATGTCTTACAATTAGATAAAATATTCTAAATTACAAGATATAATCATTTGAAAAGTGACGCGAACTCCCAAAATGGACTAACAAATCCGGATGGAGGGAATATATTAACTCTCCAAAACTCACTAACTTAAACCAACTAATGAATAATACAGTAGAATATCAGTTATTGCTGAAGGGATAGGGCCATGGGATATAGTATTAGATTAAGAAATTAGGAACTTAGCGAAAAAATATTAGAAAATCAATTGACTAAGCACAAGTCAATTCTGTATGAATTAATCTTGGAAGTAAAAGAATAGGGTGCTGGAATGGAAATATAGATTAGGAAATTAATTGAATATGGAGACAAAGTTTATTCAATTTATCTAAATAAAATTTATTACATATATTATACGGTTCGGATCAGTTTGGAACCAGAACCGTTAACGTAAATTCACATACTAAACAAATTAACATGGTTTATAATTTTTTTAAACCAAGACCAAATTACATTACTAAAAAACTGAACCAAACTATTCAGTTTTGATTGATTTGGACCGAATTTGAGATTTGACTGTTATTTTGCTCACTCCTAATTATTATTTCCTCGTCCATGTGTTGGATGTGCAAATTGCTAAAAAAAATATTAGCATCTTCAATTTTGGCTTCAAATATCGAGATGTCAAGTATTTTCAAAAGCTTATGTGGTAAATTGACAACTTCAAAATTGGCATCCAATAGGAGCCTCTCTTTTTGGCTTTTTGCATTTCTACATTTTGCATTTTTTGATTTTTTAAATTATGGTCAGAATGTATGAATGAACAGCTCATATCAGTTCTAAAATTAATATCACTAAACCTAAAATTAATAAAAACCTCAAACCATACAAGATTTTAAAAGCATCATCTGAATATCAATCTTCTTGCAGTACCTAGGAGTACCTAAGGTAGATAACTTTTGAAATTCGTAGTTTTTTTGGGCCTAAATCAGCTGTAACGCTCGCTTTAGCTCAGGGCCAATTCTGGTCTTTTGTGGGCCCTTTTCAAGATAATTTAATAATAGAAATCAGAATCACTCATTTTTTAATATTTATTGAGGCAATAAATTACGCAAAAGCTCCTATTTACCGAAGAGGCACTAACACTTGTACCAACAATCACACAAACTCTCTCACATGGAATACGTGGGACCCACAAGTGTTAGTGCCTGTAGCAAACTAGAATTTTAAATATTAAGGGCAATTTCCCATTTTTGCTAAAAGTGCTATAACGGACTAGAGCAGGTTTCCCAAAACTGACTTATTCTCAAAACTGGTTTATTGTGCTTTACAAGACGGGTCATTCTTTCACAATACATCAACCCAATTTCAATTAATGAGCTAGTTTCACTGACTTATTGCCATTAAGTAAGTTTCACTAAAAAATTTGATGTATACGAGAAGAATGACATGTCTCAAGATCCGTATTTAGCACTTTTACTTTTAGCAAAAACGAAAAACTCACCCACTGGGAAGTCATTTTTTGTAACACAAATGGCTTGGGAAAACACGCCAATGAACATTTGATAAAAGACTTTGGCGTGATTGTTGGTCTCAGCATGTTTTAAATGATGAACGATTTTGATAATCAAAACAAGTCTGTAAAAGATCCATAATAAAAAGCTTCGACCGGTTCAACTTTGTTTAGTTTGGTTTTTTAAGGAGGTTTTTCAGATAATAAGTGGGGAGAGAGATGGAAAAATAAAAGTAATAATTAAAGAGAAAACTTATTACTCCTAAATAACATGCTAAGAAAAAAAAGGTGATTCTTAAAAACCAAAACGAGTCTCCAAAGGGACCGGAGAGGATTCCAATGTATTTGAAAACAAAAATATAATGTATATGAAAACAAAAACATTAGACACACAACCATCCAACCACAACCATATGTGGTACTGGAAAGAAAACACTGGTACTCAATCCTATTTTTCTTACGATTTGCCCTTTTATGGTAGAATTGAGGGGCAAAACCGTAACAAAAGAATTCAATTTGGGGGGCACTGAGAAACAGACAACGTGAATTTAGAAAGGCCAATTCTATTCGCAACCGAGGAACGGCTAAATTCAACCCACTAGCATTTAATCAGTGGTAGACAAAAATGCCCTTGCATAAAAAGACATCTTTGTCCTTAATGAGTGGGATGCAAATAGCACAAATCAATTAAAGACAACCACAAAATATCTACAATCCCTCTCCATCTTATCCCCAACCCATCTGCCCAAAAAAAAGAACCCAAGAACACAGATCGTGTTCTTCATCGTCTTCCCATTACATGCCCTAAAAAACCTCCTTTGCTCTTCTCCCACATCTCCATCTCCCACCTCAAACCCTAAAGAACATTCACTCCCCTTCTCCCATTCCTCACCTCTCCCTCAATGGAGAATCCAATGGAGGTTTCCATGGAAGGTTCTTCACCTACATTTGATCTTGACCCACAATGCTCCTTTTTTGAAATGGAAGAAACGGAAATGGGGTTAAACTTTTCGATTACAAGCTGCAAGGAGGTCGACAAGGAAGATGACGGCAAGAAAATGGTGGTTTGGGAGCAAAAAATGAGCAAAGAGGTAAGACCCAGATTTGTCTCTCGCGTTTTCATCATTTGAAATTCGGATTCCCAGTGTTGAAGTTGCACGTAGTTTTCATTCTTTAAAGTTTGAAGTACGTACATTATTTCGAATTTTGTAACATGAAAAAAAGTTTGAAAAAACTAGGTTCAAATTCTCGCCAATTGATTCATTTGTTTGAAACCGAATTTTATACACCTATTCAAATTTTAGAATATGAATTAAGACGTTACTTCAACTTATAAAATCTGAACACGGAACTGTAGGATATGAAGATTTAAATTAATTGTTTATGTTCGAATAGTAGTAAATGTTTCATTTTTTAATATTTGAAATTATGACATGTTTTCAATTGTTAAATCTTGATGTTTTGATCATTGAACTTATATAAACTTCATCTGTTGATCATTCAATTTGTAATATCCGAATTGTAGGTCACAATTCATTTTTTAATAATGGAATTTTTGTCATGGGTTTACCGAATTTTTTTTGGGTCATGTTTTCAATTGTTAAAACTTGATGTTTGCTGATCAATATGTATTTTTGTGGGATCATGTATTTTCTTTTCTTTTTTTGCTTTTTTCAGTGTGACGCTTCAACGCGTGATAGCCACATACGCGTGATAGCCACACGGTTATGTCATTGCAATCAAGGCCTCTGAGAAAATTAGGAAAAGCTCGTAGGCCAATGATGAGATTTGTAAGCAAACGGAGTGAGAAGAAGAGAGTGTGCACGACAGAGTCAAAAAAATGTTAGTACCCCTTTGAATTGAAATGTGTACAGACTTATGATGGGTGGACCGTTATTGTATTGAACGGCACCCTCATTGCTCCACTTATAATGTTGTCTTTGTCCATCTCTCTATGCACCAATGTCCTTATACATTATTTGTAATTTTTCAATTCGGTTTGCCTGGGATATGCCCCTTGTACACATCTACACATCTTTTTAAAGATGAATACAGCCTCACTATTTCATATTTTGATTTCTACATTTTGTGTTTCATTCCAAATTTTAAGTTTTGAATTATTAGTTAATATTCAATTTTAACATCTGAACCTTAATATTCAATTTTTAACATCTGAATCATTGAGTATAATTCATATTCTAAAAATCGAAATCTAGTACTCTTTCTTTTTAGTTGAGAAAAATGAATGATGTAATGTTTTGGTTGGAGAAGAGGAAAAAATGAGAGTTAAAGTACTTTTCAGGTCCAATATGAGTTGTATAAAATACTTCTCAGGTGCAATATGAGTTGTATAAAATACTTCTCAGGTCCAATATGAGTAGCATATTTTCAATTAGTATACCAGAAATTTCAAATACTTCTCAGGTCCAAATTGAGATGTTCAACGACTTCTCATTTTAAACATGAGAAGTGTGTATGAACATGCTGGCCAAACATCCATGTTGGACAAGGACATGTTGGATGAAATTTTACGAGACTTCTAAGGTTGAGAATGAGAAGTGGTTAAAGATCTTAGTTTGAAAATAAGAAGTACAAAACAACGGTAGTTTTATAAATATTTCGAAACAACAGAGAAAACAATAGTTTTATAAATAGTTTGAAAACAACGGTAGATTGGTTAATAGTTTAAAAAACAACGTTATTTTCATAAAAAACGAGAGAGAGAGAGAGAGAGAGAGAGAGAGAGAGAGAGAGAGAGAGAGAGAGAGAGAGAGAGAGAGAGAGAGAGAGAGAGAGTAGATTTTTAAGATGCATGTGGCCTCCACTAATCCATATTTTTACATGTGCGCATGATTTCAAATTTTTAGTTATGAATTATGCATTCAGTTTCATGTTTTAACATCTGAACAATGGAGTGTAATTCATAATCTAAAAATTGAAATCGTTGTGAGCGTGGTACTCTTTCTTTTTTATTTCAGACGCAACCCCAAAAGCGTGGTACTCTTTTTTTTTCTTCTTCATGTTTTATCATGCTATATTTGATGATCCCATCTTACCGTTCATTCCATCTTAATCCTTTCATTTTGAATAGCATAATCAGAAACGAAAACAAAAATCAATCGTCGAGCCAATTGCCAATAAGAAATACCTTCTATTAACACATTATTCCATACAAACTAGTAGGCATCTCAAAATAGAAGCGAGTAGCTACTTATATAACATTGGCAAGGAGATCATAGGCACTCAAGTATCTCAAAACTAAGTTGCCCAATTACATATATATGTTGACACAAAATATGGTGTCATTGATGCAAAAACTTCAATTGAGTTCCAACCAACACTAGCAAGATCATAATCTCCATCTTGAGCAAAAAGTGACGAATTATCCATCTTCTCTTCAACCAATCGACCTACATACAATGTAAGAAAGAGACTTAGAAGATAACACAATAAATTACGTTCGTGATTCTAATTCAATAATCAAGAAACCATGGACATTAAATGAACTAGAGAATGCATAGTTTATGTGTATGTGCTTGGGTTAATCTGGAGAATAATGGAAGTTCTGCTAGTCTATGATGTGTATCAGTAGATGATGTGATCTTGGAATCAATTTGAAACTGTCCAATTCAAGTACAAGGAGTGAACTTAGCCATGGCGGAGCCAAAGTGGCATGTAAAAGTCCGGTTGTGTCTGTGTGTGCATAGCCAAAGTGACCGAAACATGCGGAAACATCATTACTTATCTCACAAAAATATACACCGATTTTTTCCAATCTCTTCAAGTGAAATATGTCCATCAAACTAGGAAACAAAATAAGGTTCAACCCCCATGAATTCCGACCGTCTAAACATGCAGGCAAATTATAATCGCATTTTTTAAGCAACAACAATGATATGAGTTGACTGATTAACTTGCTTTACTAAGTACCCATGCTTAACTAATATAGGGAGATCTAGGTGGGGTATGCACAAATTCATCAATGTATAAGTTTACCTATTTCACTACTTCTACCTCAGAACTCTTTAAGTTGACTGACTAACTTGCTTAACTAAGTACCCATTCTCACTTTACGCTTGACAGTAACTTTCACTTGATTCGCCAAGTCCTTAAGGCTACAACACAACTCTTTTATTTCCCTTTTTTTTTTCTTTTTTTTTTTTTAAGAATCTGAAAAAGAGTAACCTTAAAAAAAATGTATACACTTGTACACTTTTGGTCGTGCGTATTCCCTTCTCGCCAACCACTTAAGGATTTGGTGGATGAATGACAAGTTGAATGCCCTTTTGTACTTATCCTAGTGGTGGGCTTGACAAGGTCATACCCAATTCTAATTTGTAATGGCGTGGCAGAGAAATAATTATGGAGGCTTTGGGTCTTAGATTACCTGATCAGATTGGCCTTATTATTCACCAACTAAAGCAATAACATACTTGAATAACATAAGACAATAAATCTCATCTGTGAAGGATCATTCTCCTTTACTTCGGGCAGATGAGTCACTCAAGATTGATGATCTTATCTGACCTTTTCTGAGTGGTAAAAGCTTTGTCGAGTGGTGTTCGTTGCCGGCAGCCCGATCGTTGGGTCGGATCATTGAATTGCTTCGTGGGTCAGCATTAGACCACCCTGCCTTAGATTGAGGACCATCTTTTCTTTGTTAGCGTGACCTGCAATAGCAACGATCATTGAGGCGTGAACCACTAGACCCATTTTTACTTCAAACAATATTAGATAACCTGAGTGAGAGTACATCTAGAACTATCTACTACTGTCCGGTACTTTGCAATTTACTAGTGTTCTTGAACTCCCATATAAAACTACCAATAGACAAAATAAATGAATCTACTTATATCGTATTGTTCCTCAGTTATGCATATAATGATGTAAGCAAATCACACCATGAACAAGAAAAACTCAGATTGCCCTTAGGTTTATTATTTTGAAACTAATTATCTGAGACACACTCAAAGAGATCTATATTGAAACAACCGGAATACCAATTCCTTGCGCCCACACAAACCTTTTTTGGATTACACAACACCTCAAAGACCAATTCCAGAGCAGAAAATGAACGAATAAAATTCAAAGGGAAAAATCAGAGTATTTGTCTCATTTAACGTGAACTCAATCAAAGCAAAACAGAGAACAAAATTAGGATCACCACATATACAACAATCAACGACCTTCAACATTGAACAAAAATATCCAGAAATGCACTCCTCTGTTAGCACGAAAGAGGTGTCAGTGCGATGAAATAAAAAAGGAAGTTACCTGCCCAAAATGAACAAAGAGTACTGCTAGTTGTTCTTCAGTAACCTCAAGGAAACAAAGACTCGCTCATCATTTTCTATTCTGCAAATTAAAATGCCAAATGTCCAAAAGCAAGGAACCCAAAATTATAATCCAAGATGCAGCATAACTCTATTCGGCTGATGATTGATTTCAAATACATACACAATTCTCCTAAATTCTTAATTACCTCTTCCTGTTGTGCCAGGCCATGGAAAAGCATTGTAAAAAGAACAACGCATATTTGCTCAAATTCCATTATGTATCATGGGAAATTTTTCCAGTTGTGCATTTAAACGCGCACTAATCGTTTTTTTTTTTTTTTTCAAACGTCCACTCCGTTACTTGATATATTCGGAACAGATACACCATATTAATGCGCGTTTGAATGGGTTCCAACTTTTTCGATGATTTTAAGGTTAATGTACGGCGTTCGAAGGCATGAGAGTTCAAATACATACCCTAGACGAGTGGTGAATCAAACGGAGAGGTGAGGAGTCGCGGAATTCAGCAATTTCGTAGTGGTGATGGCAGTGACGATGGAGAGACGAAGAGACGGAGAGGAAGAAGATGAAGGGAAGGACAGCATTTCGTGGTGGTGATGGTTCGGGGGGCTCAGATCTGCCGATTTCGTGGTGGTGGTGATGGCGCTGTCGCTGCTTCCATTTTCGTTCCGAAGAGAGGAGAAGACAATGGGGGAACAGGATGGGAGAAATACGATGGGTTTACTGGGTTTTGATTTTTTAGGGTTTAGATTGATAGGAGGGGTAGATTGGGAAGTAGGAGTAAATGTTAGGAAGGGGAGTAAATGTTACGACGGGTTTAGAAAAGCACTACGTGACTTGTCACTGTGGTACTAAAAGAAAGAAAAAAAAACACGAAGAAACGAAGCCAGAAACCCTAGAAAATGAATTCGATTGCAAGGACCATCTTCTCGCGACCTGGGATTACGCTGAAATCGCCAAGCTTCGAGCTTCAACAATGGAGGGGGATCAGGGTCAAGATTCGATCTGGTAACCTGGAACAGGCGTTGACGATTTTGCAGAGGCAGATGCAGTCGAGCGGGATCGAACGGCTGATTAAGCGCGAACAGACTCATCACATCAAGAATTCAGAGAAGCGTGTTCTGGCTCGTAAAAACCTTGAACGGAAGATTCGGTCTCAGGATCTCGCGAGAAAGCTCAAGTCCATTCTCATTAAGAAAGTCAGGTAATCAGACACAAACCTCTCTCTCTCTCTCTCTCTCTCTCTCTCTCTCTCTCTCAGCACTATTTGAACAAGAAGCTAATTGTAAGTTGAAGAAGTAATGCGTTTGTCCTTGCACAATTGAGTGCCGTAGCTCTTCAATATGGATAATTTGAGTAAGTATATGAGTTAAAACTTCATTTTGGTATCATGTACTTAATGGAGAAATTCATATCTGAACACAAGTTTAGTAAAGACTTCGATAATTGCACGATTGTGAATTTGGGACAGGAGAAAATAGCTTTACGAAATTTGAGTGGAAATTCGATTAAAACTCAATTTGGTATAGGTTTGGGTTGTACTAAAAAACTGTAAGGTCAAAGATATCCAATTCTTTATACAATTACAAAATCCTGATAGCTCCCTTACCGATATCCTGTCTTCCTTTGTTCTCATCGACAGCAAGGGGTGATTATTGGATATAGAAGAAGTCAGGTTTACAATTCAGTCCTGAGAAAAACCCATAGGTCCCTTCTATTTGCGATTGTGGCCAACTCTAATGGTTACAGGTTGATCCATATAAGTAATTACTTGAACATTCAAAAAAGTGCCATTCCATAACAGAATAATTCTGGCTAAATCTCCAGTACCATAGTTACCAAAGGACATAGAGGTATAGATAATATTGCAGTGGCCTAGCCAGAAATTGACATTATCAGGGCCACCTATTAAAGACAGTTTCAAGGGAAAAAAAATTCAATAGCTGATGATAAGATAAGGGAAAAAATTTTGCACTCAAAACAAGAATGAATCCACTATGCCTGTTTAGTTTGTCTTGTTTATTTACCATTTGAAAGAAAAGAAATCGTCTTTAGTGAACTTTTTGCATATTTAGCTTAAAGAATTTTTTGATCGAAAAAGTAACGAAATTGCCTCCTTTCAAAAAGGACCAAGGAAAATAATAAGCAAGCAAGCCCTCATTATTGTATATAGTCTAACAAATGCTTCGCTTGAGTTGACTATCTGTTATGTTTCCATGAAGGGGGGGTTATTTTTTGAAGAAGCAAACATAATGTTTAAACTGTGATATAAATGTGTTAAAATTAAAGGTATAAATTAGTTCAAGTGTGTTTGAGAGGAAAAATATTGAAAATTGCAGTGGGGCCATGTGCCCCCGTTGGGCTGGTGTTCCCTCCGCCACTGTACTCCTGCATACCAAAGGGAAGTTGAAATTTCTAGTTTCTGAGTAAATGTTTGAGTCTTCCTTCATTTGAGTAAAGTTCAATTTGGTATAGATTTTATTCAAGGGTTGTAGTGAGTTTTCTCATCAGACAAAAAAGGGTTGTAGTGAGTTTGAGTTTTTTTTATTATTCAAATTTTGAGTAAAAAGAAGGGTAAGGATTTTGATTTTACTCAGGTATTGCTTATCTAATTAAATCTTTCACAAGAATTCTGATGAATGTTTGAAAGAAAGTTTTGTGCATTACCACATAACTTTACAAGAGTTCTGATGCAAATTGTTCACTTGCATACGCAAAAGAACTGTTCAATTTAATACAAACGATGGAGTTAACTTGCTGATAGATAAGTTTTGAGATTTACCACAAGCTAGTTTTCATTGAGATGGTAGTGTGTACCACTAGCAACTACCAAGTATGGAATTGCTTTATATTTTGGCTGCCTGGAGATTTCAACTTGTTTCCTTGAGGGACAAACTATTTATTCTGTGATATTGAACGCATCCATTCACCTGAATGAGTTATGCTTCGGAATCTCATTTTTACTTTGTTATTAGAGCCCTGTACTTTGTGTTGATGTTTTTTTGAATCTCTTTATCTATATGATTTTTGTTTAGATATTCTTTCAATTATCATTGAGGCCTTTCTCTATCTGACGCAATGGAATGCCACTGTATATTTATTCCTCCTTTCGAATCATTTTTGTTCTTTATCTATATGAATTATTAAATACTCTCTTGTTTATCCAAGTCCTTTTGAATCGCTTTTTCTCTTTATCTTTATGATTTTTATATGGATATTCTCTCAATTCTCATAGATATGAGTTTGCCCATTGAAACCCCTATGAATTTTCTAGGCCTAGTTTATCTAAAAGTTTTGATCAATTGAATCTACTGAAGACCCCGTTGTACAAAATTAGAGATTCATCAAGCTGACCTTGCTTGCCCTGCTGTGTTTGTTTGGCATTTTGACAGACATTTCCTTGGAGAGTTTAGGTATTTATAGACCTTTTTTTAACGTGTACGGTATGTAATTTGCAATAAAGTAGTAGGATTTCCAAGTGGTAATGGATATGGTGGTAGGAATCAACTACTTGTCCACTAGTGACAACTATTTGATAACAATCGCTATGTGCTTTCACTGCTACAAATTCTCTCTCTCTCTCTCTCTCTCTCTCTCTGTGTGGTAATGGATATGGTGGTAGGAATCAACTACGTGTCCACTAGTGACAACTATTTGATAACAATCGCTATGTTCTTTCACTGCCACAAATTCTCTCTCTCTCTCTCTCTCTCTCTCTCTCTCTCTCTCTCTCTCTCTCTCCCCGAGCACACGTGAATGCGCTTGTAAATCCCCAGGAGTTTATCCATAGAGGGCCAGTTCTAAATTTAGATTTAAAGATTTGTATACTTAATGAAGCATGATTTTATTTGTGCTCTATAACTCTGTTCATATTTTGCTTCACCCATTTAAACCAATCTCAACTAAATTGACCCAACTGATATTGACTCTTTGGATTTGATCATGTGGGCACTTTCTGTTATCCCTTGCGCAGTGCCCTCAATTTTTTTCTGTTGTTCCTCTAGTTTCCTTTCTGGCTTCTGTTTAGGGAAGGTCTCTCTGGTTGTCATTATTTCCATCCTTTCTAGTTAAAAAGAACAATCAATTCTTCACAAAAGCTTGTACATGATTTATCTTCAAAACTAGTTATTCTTATGCTGACGTTCTCGATTTCCATGTGTGCAGGGGTCTATGAGAGCATATATGGCAGTGAGATTCTCGATTGGCTTCATACAAAAGGGACTCTCTAAATGGCTGATGATTCAATAGTTCATTTAGTTTATTATTCCCACAGCGGTCCCTACTTTCTAGACTTTAGAAACAAAGCAATTCTGTTGGTTTCCTTCATATGATGCATTTTAGACATGTTTGTCATTCAGAAGCCTAGAGAATGGAATTGGACACACTTCTCTGCCACATTCACCTGATTGCTAATTTCGCTTTGCCAGTTCCTCTATAATTTCCTTGTGTCCTGAGAAGCGTTGTGTAATAGACGTGTATGATTTTGCAAATAGGCTCGAATTTGTTGTCTTGGTCAAATGGAATGGTTATAACCTGGAGTCAAGCTCTCAGATAAAATATTTAGCATGGATGCAGACCATAAGGTGTTAAAGGCGGTCGGAGATCTCTCCAGAACTAGTATGCATGTACAAGTTCTGGGTGGATTTACAAGCTTGAATTGGTTTTGCTTTTCCATTTTGTAGTTTCTGCTTGATATTGCAGGAGGCATATCTGAGTTATTTTATTGAAGGGAATCTGCCTTAGCAAGTATGCAACTTTTTACATGGACCTTGGATGCTTCTGCAGTAGCATTCTGCAGACATGTAGAAGGGTAGGAGTTTTTTGGACCAAAAAATCTAAAACCACATGAGAAATGACACACTCATGAAATACTAACATAGTTTGTGGAGCTCACACCTGCACAGGTTTGTGTTGTATAGGGGTGAAATTGGAAGGGTGATTCTATTCACAGCCCTTCATTTACTCCATGTAACACACAAAAAACTCCTCCAATTTCATTATTGTGTGAAGACCAAAATGCCCCCAAACTCATCTTCTTTTTCGACATTCATATCCCGAAATATGTAAAATTTTTCAACATATCGATGTTGAAACTTTTCACTTAACCGAAATTCACATGTTTGATTTCACAAATTTCGACATTAAGAAGCTGAAAATATGGTTATATTTCGATATGTTATTGTCGAAAACAACAATATTTTATCCACATGTATCTAGTTCGACATTCGAAAGTTGAATATAGACATAAATTTCGACATGAGGATGTCGAACATAGACAGGGTCCAATTTTTGAAAATTCGTCCTTCAATATAAATCGACATGTGGTTGTCGAAAATGAGTGTGTATTTCGACATTTAAAGTATGAAAACTGGTCGCGAGGGTAGTTTGAATAGTTTAGGTGTATTTTGTGGGTTGTATGGAGTAAATTGGTTTGAGTGAATTTTAAGTGTGGGTTACATGAAGAAAATGGGTTACATAGAGTAAATGAATGGTTGTGAATAGAATCACCCAATTGGAATGGTTGGTTCGAGTTTGGTTTGGTTTTCGATATTTAGCTACCGACACTAGCCGAAAAGGTCTTAGAACTAATTGTGCGTTCACTTTCGGTCGGTTTTTCGGTTTGCCTCGTATGGTTCAACCGAACCGAATCGATTATTTCGGTCGGTTTTCTCAATATGGTAATCTAAATCTTGGAATGATAATAACTATCTGTAATTATACCTAAATATAAGAGTTAAAAAGTGCCCCATGAACACATGTTAACGGGACTGTTTTATTAATGGAAAATGCTAATGTGCGTTTAATAGACACACGTTAAGGTTAAGAAAGTGTATTAAAATATATGAAAAATGTACTATATAAATATGTGAAAGTGTATTAAAAAATGTAGAAGGTGTATCGGAGTGTGTGTGTTTTTTTGTTTATTTGTGTACCCATTGGACACACATTAGCAAGACTTTTATTAATTAGTAAAGTGAAAGCAATCATCGAGGAAAATAAAAAAAGTTTAAATTATTTCCATCACAGGTCGCCGGTGGTAACAAAAGTTTTCTCCAAATCGATTGCATTACACCACATGTCCATGTTCTACTATTTGGGACCACTGGTTGGACACATGACATAATACAATCGATTTGGAGGAAACTTGTTTTTAGCGGCAGTGGAAATAACTTAATCTCAAATAGAAAATGAGTGGATAATTTTTCTGTTCACAAAACTTGTACTTCATTTGTGTTGCTAATTTTATTTTATTTTTTTATAAAAAACATAGGGGGTGTTCTACTAACAAAAAACTGTTTTTTTCAAACACCGAGGCATGTCATTCTCTCATAATACATCACATAAAAAACCGTGAAAACCTAATTTAATCAAAAAACTGGGTTAGTGGAACACCCCACTCTATTTGTAATTTTTTTTCCACTTCCTCTCCAAAGCAAAAAAATAAGAGACAAATTAGTTAAATTTCCCATCTTTCCCCGATTCCCTTGAATCCCTTCCACATGTTACAATTCTCTCGTCGGGGTTTATTCGAGGGTTTTACAAAGTTGAGGGCTGAGCTCCGAGAGTGCTGAATCTGCAATCTCTCTCTCTCTCTGTGCATGGACCATGGGGACCGTGAGACTTCGCGTTGAATTCGAAGACCGCCACATTCTGAGCAAATCACAGCGATCGGAGAGACTCAAACGAAGCTGGCTTCTCCTTAAACCTCCGCAGGAGACCATCTCCGACCTCTCCTCTTATCTCGTCGAAGTTTTCGACCTCTATCACTCTTGCCCTAATGGCGTCATTCTCTCTGTAAGTCTCTCTCTTCACGCCCTCGTATAACTCAAACGATCTAGCACGTATCATTCAAGTGACGAACTATGTTGTTGCGCTCAAATTTGCATTGCTTGTCTTGGATATTCGATGTAATCGGTGTTGTCCTTCATTGTTCTTGACGTTAGTGGATGCAGGATTTATACCTAGCGGGGGCTGTGAAGTTCTGCATTGATAAGAAAAATTATATTCCATATTCATATATTGCTACTTGTAGGCAGGATGGAGCCACGATTTTACCATTGTGCTGGAGAAAATATATACTTAACTAGAGGGATGAAAGTTTTAAAAAAATCTAGTGGCGGCAAGTCTGTAATTCTGGGATATCTTTCTTCTATATAATAATTGAATTTTTTGAAAACCTTGTGGTGGCGGCCGCCATTACCTGTCCCCCTAGCTCCATCCTTCCTTGCAGGTCTAACTTTTGTGTGTATATATAAGTAGTCGCCATTTTATTCTGCACTCGCAACTGAGAAATTGTTGATTACTCAGAATTATAGGGAGCTTTTCCTTTACATATACACTTAATTTAAGAAATTTTTTTTCCACCCAAGGAACTTGCAAGGGCCAATCTTGTAGAACATTTTCTAAATTAACTTGAAAAACTAGTATAATTAAAGAGAACATTTGAAGTTGTGCAGGGGCCTGGGCACCTCCCGAAACCCCCTTACATCTGCCGCTAGTTCTTGATGTGGTGGACGCAAGATTTTGTACTTTCCTGGGTCCAAACCAGTATATGTCTATAGTGATCAAAATTAACAAACATTACATGCTATAGTTATATATTGCTACTTAGCAATAAATTTGTGGATATGTGTGTAGCCATCATGTTATTTTACACACCCAACTGAAGAATTGTCGGTAAATTACTACTAGAGTTTATTCACAAGGATATACTTATTAGCCCCTGATAATAGCGTTAATTCACATGTTGAAGGAGCTAGATATCAGAGTGCTTGTGGTAATTTCTATGGCTGCTCAATTATTCTGAAGTAGTTTATAGATTTTATTTTCATTGTTAAGTAATCGCTTGCTAGTTTGACCAATCTGCTGCTACTGATATAGTGATTGGAAGACTTAACGTGATTTGTATTTTATTTGTATGTAAGGCCACTCTCACCCAATATGATGAGTAACCCTACCAGTAGTCCTAGAGGACTAATAGTGAGGGATTACAAATACTGCATCCGAAAGTACTTTATTCCCCATGCATTGTTGTGGGGATGTGCAATGGATTTGTAATCCCTCCGCTAGTACTAGTAGTTGCATTCAAATGCCGGAAATGAGGTTCCGCGGGATATGTAATCCAATTGCATCTCTAATTTGGCTAGTCAGACAGGCCCCAAAGTGTGTTTGATTGGAGCAAGTTCGTCCTAAAAAAGGCATCACAGTTTTCCCTGTCCACGGCTGAGAAAGCCATTTTTGTTTGCTTGGTCTTTTCAGCTTTAGAATTAATTTTGAGCACGTCATTATTTTTGCTTGCAGATGGATGGCTTTGTGTTGCCACCATTTGAGTCAACATGTATTCTAAAGGATAAAGATGTAATCAGGTTTGTTGACACTGGACTTTGTATTTTTTCTGATACCTTTTGCTTGTAGTTTGAAAGTTATGCATGCCATTTTCGATATCCTTGTATCAGCATCAGAAGGAAGGGAGAACTGTTGTCTGAGATTGTTGAGGTATCTGATGGAGCAAATTTAATTGATGAAGATGAAATTGTGGATAAGCAACCTGTGCTCACTGATGTGCCACTTTTAGCAAATAAGGAGTTTGAAGAGGAGACCGGTGGTTACCAGAGTGAACCTGAAGAGGATGAAGTCAACCGGTCAGAGGATGAATTGCATGTGGAGAATTCACCTGTTGTTTCCAAGAAGAGAAAAGCATCAAAGAAACTTCAGAGCTCTAAGTATGTTTTGCAACCCTTATTTGAACCCTATTCTTGTGATGTGAATAATTACCGCATTTGTGCCATATGGGTATCCATACTAAATAAAGGAAGCACAACAACCCACACATTTGCAGCCAGTCTCTACCTAAACAAGCACGTGATTCTCAATTTTCCTGCCTCCTTGCACTTATTGCTCCACTGAAGGATGATTTTCCTCCTTTTATTCTGGAGTCCATCTTTAGAATATTTCCCACAGGCTTCCAACCTCTAAAAACTGAACCTTTCCAGTTTTTCTTGATTTCCAAACACTGTCTCAAATGACGCATCCTTTAAGTTTACAGCTCATAGGGCCCTGTTGGAGGTCTTAACCTGAAACTTGTATTAAATTTCCATTATCTAAAAGCAGCCCACTTGATTTCACCTTTCAGTCCCAATTTATCTATCCTCAAAGTGTTTTGCGAAAGCTCTACAATCCTCTTCTTACACGTTCTTTTCTCTACCTAGTTTTTCATTATAAGCTTAGTATCGCTGTTTTACTGGGTTCATAAATCTGTTGTTTTGGACTAAAAATTTCCCAACAATGGTGAATGGCCTGTTTTTACTTCATGAAGTTCATATTTTCTGTTGATTTACCAACTCCTATATCTTGCAATCCTTTGATTATTTAGCTGATGCTTGCAATTTTATTCTTCTAGTTAATTGTTCTATGAACATCTTGTGGATCTATCAACTACTTAAATATGTTGTGAATGGCAGGAAGAAGAGAAAATGTCACAAGGATCTTCAAGATGTTAAAAATGATTTCCATAAAGAGGAGGAGGAGGGCTGTGAACTCCACCCTGAGGACAAGAAGAAGAAGAAGAAGAAGAAAGAATCTGGTGTAAAGAGTGAACCTAAGGCAGAAAGCACCCCCAGCACATCTGGAAAAAATGATGACATTTTGGAACATTCGCCTAGCCCAAAGAGGTAGTTTGTGTTGGTTCTTTAGTATTTTTCAAACCTGTAGTGTCTGAATTCTATCTTCTTTTGTGTTTATGGGTTTGATTATTTTTGTTTGTGAGGTAATTTGGCAAATAACTTTTTGTAATTTGGGTGGAAAACATATTTTAGTTGAGCTCTTTATTCTAAGGTTGAGTTTTCAGGCCCTATCATTTACGTATAAGCTAGTATTGTTTTTTCATGCTCTCCCATGTGATTAGGCAGCTCTAACTTTAGTATGAATTTGGCTGTGAGTTGTAGAAACTTTTGTGCCAATATATTGTTCTATTATGGATATACCTCCTTCAACTCTATATCAAAATCACATGGTGTATGCAACATAGAAATGCAAGACTTGCACACGTGCGGTGCTGGAGAAGACAGCCCTCTTTCTATGTTCACCCCTATGAAATTATGATTCAGTGCATCTTTGAAAATTGTGAGCAAAACGCTAGCCAAGTTGTAGTTGTCTTGATAATGTGCTAACATTGTTAGTTTTTTGGCATAAGGTTCTTTTTCACTGGATGCATTGCAAATTAGACTGGAAGGAAGAGTTTACACTGGTGAATCGATGGATCATCATTTAGTTCGCTGTATGTTTGTATATCATTTATGGAGTTAGGGTTTAGTTTGTTGAGGATGCATTTGGTATTTGGGGGATTGGGAGCAGGAGTCATGTTCTGGTGGTGGCTAGAAGTGGGAAACTAGTTTGTTGAGGCGCAAGGCTTGGTTTATAGACCTGTTTTGTTTGAAACGGTCCCGCAGCTGATTTGGAGAGAGCAACAAGAGGACATTTCAAGGAGTGGAGGAGCTTGTTTATATGCTACAGTTGTGCTTTTCATCTTTCTTGGTCTTTTTTTTTTTTTTAGTTTGCTTTCTCTTGCCGGGGTGTTCTGGGTTGTCAAAGCATTGCTTTTTTTCCCCATATAATTATGCACGAAAAGAACTTTAGTCATGGTATGTATGTGCATCTTTGTGACTAGATTGCTGGAATCCAACTTTTTCTGGCCAATGAACTACTTTTATGAATCACCATTTTGTAGGTCTGGTCAGCTTCAAGAAAATGGCATAGGATGCAATAACACAACTCAGATACCTGATGGAACCATAAAGGTCTGGAATGACACAAATGTTTCAATTGGTTTGAAGCTTTTAAATGGGTGTTTTTTTTTTACATACGAGTTTAGGTGTTTCCTCCTTCTGTAAACTATGGTTTCTGTTAATGGCTTAATGGTTTAGCTAATACCTAGCTGATCTTATTTCAGGTCCCTAGTAGAAGTGCTCGGCGTAAAAAAGCCAAGAGGCAATGGTTGCGGGAAAAAGCAAAGGCTGAAAAGAATGAGGTACTAAAAAATTGTTTCACCCCTCTTGAGCTCCCTCTCCCCCTCCTCAAGTTATGCTCTCTGTGGACAGTTTGTGACCTCTAATATGCAGGTGCATGAGATGCAATCTCCTGAAAAGGATGAGCAAGAAAATGATACACTAGTGAGTTCTCTACAAGATGAGGTACAAAACAAAAAAAGTGAAGCAGATAATGAGATTGTTGAAGATGACAAGATTGTTCCCATTGTGATTAGGCCAGGACATATTCGCTTTGAGCCTCTGGAAGAAGGTGAGTCTCTCTGTGCGCGTATGCGTGCGTAGATCTACCTACATTCATCTGATTTGTAGGAAAATTGAGGTGCCAGGAAAGATAAGTATCTTGCTTCAGTTACCGCAGTGGCTTGCCTTAAGTTTGAGCTGTTGATTGAGTAACTTCGAGGCCCAGAATGGAAAAAGAATCAGACACTACCATCTTTATTTTTTGTAGTGTCCTAAAAAAAAAAAGAACAATTTAACTTGATTACATGAGGCACCGAATCAAATATTTTGCCTGTTTAAAACTGTCAGATAACGTATTGCCCGAGACGAATAAGATGGTGAATAAATTAGCTAGAATCATCACATCGTTATCTTTTTGTGCTATGTGGCTCTTCGTCTAAAGGAATCGTCATACATTGCAATCCCCCCCTTTTTTTTTGTGGATTTCTTTTAAACACCAGCTGCCATAATTGAATGGTAATGGCAATTGCTGGATTTAATTCTTTTACTAAAGGCATGTCTAAATCCCTGGCCTTCATTCTACACAGCCATTGATGTTTTTATCACCTCCTTTTTGACATCTGAGCTTTTGATTATCTGTTGAAATATGGTATGCTGTCAAAAGAAAAAAAAGGTTTAGATAGAGATCTCTTACAACTGATAGGTGAGAGTTGCCCGTAACATGTCGGTTAAGATAACCATGATCTCATCGCAGAATTCATTTAGAGAAGTTATGCAGAAAGAGGTTCTATAGTATACATGAATGGGGAACATGAATCCAAACTTCCTGAAGTTTGTTGCCGTCCTGAAGAATTTTGCAAGACGTGCGTATGAGAGGGGACTACCTGATCCAAGAAACCTGTTGGTTTTTCTAGTCCATAATGAAGTATGAATCGTTGGATGAACTGAATAAAGATTCTTGCAATTTGGATAGGAACTTCATTGAGAAAACAACACATTTGAACTGCATACGGCATACCACAACAAACTATTTCATACATTGTAATAAGTAAAGTATTGGCTGCTGTTACCTATTTTTTGTTTTCACCATAATGGTACACAAAGTTAGAAGTTTGATGACTTTAGAACAGAGATCTAGGTAGATTACTTGCCTTATAAGTTTGTGGTGATCTCATCTCATCCCTTTTTCACGACGCGGGACGGGGGGATATGGAATCAATCTGCTACTGATATTATTCATTTACTACTTAAAATGGCACCACTACTTGGATGCCATACCAATGCACATATCTTCTAACACTGGGGAATTGTTGTTGAATGCAGACCAGGCTGTCCAGCAAAACCAAGTTTACGTGGTATGTCTAATATTTCGTGCTTCGTTTTATATTTTCAGTACTTTTCTTCAGTTGCAATTTATTCTTTTGTGACTTAACTGCATTGTTTGCTTTCCAACTTGCTCAATTTGAAGAGCTAGCTGCCTATCTTCCTGTATATTTAATCCCTTCTTAACCAAGAGATAATGTTTTATGTTTATTAATTACGAAGTGAATCTCCCCAGTGATATTGAATGTTTGTGTGCTGGCTAGCTCCACACTTTTTGACAAGTACATGAGGCTGAAACTGTTTTCTAAATAAATGTGCGTCTAATAAAATTGCTGGGAAAGGATTTGGTGACAGGAAATTTAGTTGGCAGAATGACTCATTTTGTCAAGTGTGACTTTCTTCCTCTATTCCTGCAACTTTTTGTCTGGAGTTAGATTCAAGTCATTGCAAGTGTATTTGGTTCCTTGTGAACTCCAGTTTACCAGTCTAACTAACAAATAGTTCATTATAAAAGCAGATACAAATGTGCACGTAACAAGATAGTTGATATTTCTATCATTGATCACCCATTATCCAGCAGTTTTGTATGATACGTTTGTTGGACTCGAGTTCTTGTAAGCTCCGTTTTTGCGAAATATCAGGTTTGTGTGAGGGTACGCTTCACTAGATGGGCGTCTTTCCACTTATCCTTTAGTCCTTGACTCATGCAAGCTTTGCATTATCATCGATTAGGTTTGGGTCAATCAATGTGTACATCAGCATTTAAATTTGCAGCAAGTCCTGTCAAGGCTGGTAGAAATTTTATTCATACACCAGTTCTATGCTTTTATATGATGATTGAACTTCTCAAATCATGCTTCAGGAAACATTTCAGTGGAACGGAATCACAAGCAAGAAAAAGGGTCAAAAATGGGGTAAAGAAAAACTTCCATACCGGAGGAATGACTATAAGGAGTCCAACCATGAACATTCTGAGATGATAACTGCTGAAAAAGTGAAACCTCTGAATGATCCCATTGACTTTGATAAGCTTGCACCATTTATTGGCTCGCCCAAGGTAGGTTTTATTTACATACGCGTAGATGCACGTGTGCATATTCACCTTCCACGAGTCTTTGTATTTCTCCCCGTAGTTGATGTTAGTGGGCTTCATTTCTCATTGCTTGACAATCTAATGAACATTCTCAATCCCCGTTGATATTTATTTCTCCTACGTTTACTAGACTATTCAGTTAGTATGTCGCCATTGTTTTGCAGGAAGGTGATGTGATTGCATATCGTCTACTGGAGTTATCATCAACCTGGACACCGGAGCTTTCCCCTTTCCGAGTATACCTCTGATACCATTGGTGATTCTGCAACTCATATTAGGGCAAATGCAGTCCGTTTAATGTTTCGTATTTGCTTTAGGTTGGGAAAACATCTTGGTATGATCCTGAATCTGAAAAAGTTCTTCTGACACCCGTCCCAGAACATCCAGTTATCTTTAAGGAGCTGGATGAAGATGCATCTTCAGAACAACCGGATAACTCTCTTTACAGGGAGGATGGATCTCTAGAGGTACTCGAGCTTTATATGACAAAATCTTACTCGTCTCTTTGTTTTCAATTTCCCCTTTCTTACTTTGATTACCATACAATGGCACGAGGATGTAAAAGGATCAGTGGACGCAATAAAGGGGACGTGACCCCACTGTAGTCTTAAATATTTGGTACACGTTCCACTTTGTTCTATCCCCATTTTGCTGGTGCCCTCATAAAATTGCAACAGACTCCTTACTTTATAAGTTGAAAATACACGTGTTTATTTTAATTCTCTCAAACTTCCATAAAACATTCTTCTCCCTTCTCTTGCAATTAACGATTGTAGGTATTTAATATAAGATAATAATTTGATATTTTTAATTCTGTCCTTGTGAAATAAATTCAAACTTCTCATTATGTTCATTGCTGGCAAAATCAGGACTTTCAATGGGTTTTGTTTAGATTAATTTTCTGGATTTTTGTTTATGGATTACATATTGTGTGGATAATTAGGCTTGTGAATAGTTTCTTTGTTTGTTGAAAATTAGGACTTTTGAAAACATCTTGTGAAAAAAGAATTCACATCTTAGGACTTCTGAAAACTGCTTATGAAAAAAAGATTTACGGTTAGGAATTAGGATTAATAGGTGACCCCTCCATGTTAAAATTTTCGGATTCTCCTCATTAAAAGCTGACAATTTTTGACCTTGCATTTTGTGTTTGTAAATACTTGAAATTATGTTTCTTCTGCAGATTGATTTCGTGTCACTTGTTGATGTCCGAATTGTCAAGCTTGGAAAATCAGATTCCGCAAAAGCAGTAATCAGTAGTGTTAATAGCGGTTCCATGGCCAATGGAGCTTCCATATCAACAACTGTGCCCTTCAATAACAGTAAACAGACAGACGCCAGCACCTCAGGTACTTATGGCCTCTAAAATGGTTTAGTTCAGATTTTCCATTGAGTGGAATGTCTTGAAAGCTGTGCATATTATTGACTGCAGGCAAAGATGGTAATGCCTGGGACGAAATTAGCCAGGCTTTGAGCGCTAAGAAAGAACAGCTGATTCGGGAGAATGGATGGAATAAGGAGGGTTCTGGCAAGAGCTCATGGTCATATAGAGCCTTGAGAAGCAGTGCGCTTGGTCCAACAATGGCTATTCTAAGAGCAAGGAATGACATATAAGAATGAGTCGCAACTTCGTTCGGGTGGATGAATGTTATAAAGTTTTTACTGGAAGAAAAGAAATCTCCCCACCCTTCTAGCTCCCTTTTGGAACATAAGAAGCTTTTGAGCTTGAGCTTTCGTATGCTGGCTGCTTTATATGCAGGGAAAATAGCAATTTTGTTTACACTGTTGATTAATCAAGTAGCTATCTTATTGGGTTCCTTTCCACCAATAGCAACATTTGGCATTCTCTATTGCCCTTTCGCTGTTGGGGCTTTTGGCCTAAGGGCAAGTTTGGCCACAAAATTGCTTTCTAGGGCATCTTAGCACATCTGGTCCATGTATCTTAGCTAATTTTCCATTCTTGGTCGTGCTTTTTTCAACTGCTGCATGGAGAATTGAAGATCAACATTCCTGGCATTGCTTCCGAGAAAAAACTTCGATGAGACATGAACTTAAAACCCCCAGGGGTTGGCCTGGTGATCAACCCAAATTCTGGTTTTGCTTCTTCTTTAAGGTCTCCAATTCAGACGTCCCAGGCATTATCAATTTTTATGAGCCCAGTTTATACTACGTTTTGCCCAAACTTTAGTCAGGCCCCTCTCTAGTGTACGGTATGATTGGTCTACAGGGATTAGTCGATGTACATGTAAGATGATCCAGGCACCTTGAGCTATCAAAGGTAAAAAGGAAAAGAAAAGAGACATGAACCTTGAACCTTGAACCTTGAACCTCTAAAAATTTAACCTTCCAGTTAATAGCCAGCAAAAATCTGCCGAAGGGTCAAGACTTGGTAAGAATAAGATTTGGTAAAAATTTAATCCCATACTTGAAAGGAACAACTAAAATAAATCGCAGCTTTACCAATTTCAAACTCAGCAAGGAATGCAAAAAGACATTCCTACTGAAAGTAAAGTAATGGAAAATGCAAAGATTTGCAACGGAAGTGTTATTCATGCACTAAAAAGCAACACCTTTGGCGTTGTATTTCGCAAAAGCTAGATCAACAATAAGGTTTGCGAGATTAACAACAAGGTTAAAAGTAATTGATTGCATTCAATCATTCTCCTGATTGCGATTATTCACTTATACACTCGTATATGCGTATAGAAGGCTAGTCTTCTGCACATGATTTGCCATAAATCTACAGGCATACATCACACAAGCAGAGAACAAGCACTTCTACTGCTTGGGATGCAAATTTGTCTGGGGAAAGCTGTACAGGTCATTGCACATAACCCATGAGGCTGGATGTTTCTGGAGGGTTTGAAACATCTATGCCCTCCCTCAGTTTGTTGCCTCATCCAGCCTTGTGAAATGAGAAACAGTTTAGATGATTCAGGAGCTGCTCCGGCTCCTCACCTTCTCTCACGATCTGCACAATAGATGGAATAAAAAATTTAGTCCATAACATCTAACAGAAGACCATAAATAAGAACCACAAATGTGCCGAGCAACTTAAGCAAGATGATGAAACACAAGTTTTATGTAAATAGCAGCGTACTAGAAGAGGAAATAAAGGTAAAGTTACATGATGCAGTATGTTACAAGAGATCTGAAAAGGAAAGCATTTTCCCATGATAGTCACAAAGGCAAGAGAGCTTCAACTTGTTTTAATGCCTTCCTTTTTGATGGAAGTCTTCAATTGTAATAATAAGTACCAACCCTATCATATTTTTGAAACCCCTCACTAAAATTCCAGAAGTAATGCATTATTGAACCTAATGCTTAACCAAGTGAGCTATGATTTTCTGTTGACTGGGTTTAAGCAGAGATTATAGAAATACAGAAGAGGCAATGTACCTGCATGGAGGAATTCAACGGCAAACCCTTCTGTTTAAGAAAGTTGCGGCCAACTGTATCCCACTGGATATGACTATTTTCGCTTCCCTCATCACTACGGGTCAGTTGATTCTTCCCTTCTCCACAAGAAAATTGACGCCCCAGCCATATGTATAAAACATTAGCATTATTTGTCCCTGAGGTTCCATCTGAGACGACTATTATGTACGCAGATGTAGAATCTAGGATATCAAAGGGGGGCATCTCTACTTTATCCAAAGTAGGCCACTTAAAAAGAACCAAGTTAGTTATTTCCGCTTCTGTAACCCTACTTGTTGTATCACTTGACGGAAGATCAAACATATCATTTTCTCTCCTACTTTCAATATCAGACTGTAATTCATTGCGAGCATCTACCATTTCAGCATCGTAAAACCCTTCTTGCTCACTCTGGTTGCAGTCAGCATCCCTCATCACACTATCCTCTGAACCAGGCAGAGAAAATGAATACGATCTTGTAAGGCGATATGGAACTTGAGATGTCTCGTCAACTGAAGGTAACATCATGGGCGGCGGAGGGTTACTCCCCCTGCGCTCAGCAATAGAGAGAGTATTTCCCTTGCATGGAAAACAAGTATCCGACTCCCCCATAACATGGTTACTAGAAAATGCCTTCTCCAACGAATGGGAAGTTCGTTTACAAAGTAAACAAACATTCTCCGCCAAAAAAGCATCTTTAGCACGGTAAGGACTTGGAGATTCTAAATCAGAAGGTGAAGACTGAGATGATAAATATGACAAGTCAGACCAGTTAGAAGAAGAGGGTGAGAAAGTAAAAGAACTGGAGAAATCAGACGTTGAAGGGGAGAGTGTAGGTGATTTGGAACTGAACTTTGGGCTACTTTCAAGGAAAGAAGAAAAAGAATAACTACAACTAGGCGTTGGCGATGACAAAGGATCAGAGAGATCCACTTCTTTACAAGAAACCTCTGTTCTATTTGGGCTGCGGGTTGGAGAACAAAAGAAGACATCCGGTGAACGAGATTTATAGCCCGAAGGCAATGGAGAATCAGGGTAGTCTGGTTCATGAATTGATATAGTGGCGTCACAGCTTAATTTAGATAACTTGATAAGCTCTTTCAAATTGCCTCCAGCTAACTTCTTTCTCAATATGCCCCACCCATTTTCTCTAGCCGGAAGACGAGTCTCAGATCTAGTTCCAGACAATGGAAAAGGCGGAACAACCCCACCCGAAAGTGCCTTATGGAACATTTTAAAGTCCATATCGTAAAGATCAACCTTCCTTTCGCCATCAAACGGAGAACCATTTTCACCACTGCCATTGGCTAAGAGTTCTTTGTTTTCAATAGATGCCCAAAATTCAGGTGGCTCTTTCCCTTCTTTGATGGTCACAACTGGTCCCTGTGCCATTTCATATCTGATGACCTGAAAGGCAGCTTCCTTTGCGCTATCTGACATCACTGACACACAATACTTCCCAATCCACACATACACGGCTGAAGGAACTTGAATAACGAATGCTCCCCTAGAATCAAGGCCTTCTGCACCCGTCTGGCTCAACATTTTTGGCACAAGATGAAGGGGATCGTATGCGGAGTGAGGTGCCATACGATACATCCGTAGCACTGAACCTGGGCTCGCAAGAAAGGCCAGTGTCCGATCCTGGCATAGTAACAGCTGGCAAGCAAAACCCATGTTGGGATTCGTTACCCCGCGGGCAGCCTTCACATATTGGAAAGCATCTTCAAATGTCTGCTTCTTCCTCCACATGAGGTACGCAATGACCAAAGAGGTCGATCGCGACACCCCTTGGCAACAATGGACAAGAACTCGCCCACTTTGTTCTCGAACATCCTCAAAGTAATCAAAAACATCGTAGAGTATACTCGTGATATCCTCAGACGGGCTATCATGCAGCCAGAGCGTCTTATACACAAGCTCATCCTTGAAATATTCAGGACAAACGAAACCAACGCAATTCAACACATGGGTAATTCCATTCTCGCGCAGAACTTCCCGGTTCTTTGCAACCGCATCGCTCCCTAAATAAATATGATCTGTGATTCTCGAACACTCCTTGTCGAAAAAGGCAAGCTTATCTTTATTGCATTCGAATTCTCTTTCGGGTTGTTCTGAGTCCAAGTTCTGAGTTTGTTTACTTGACCCTTTTGCCCCAGGGGTAGGGGCTTGAGGCCATACGCCAAGATCATCTGACCCTGCCTTTGGCCATTCCTCAAAGCTCGGTCGGGATACCGCAAGGGGTTGAAGAGGTGGAAGACACAACCTTGATTTATTGTTTGGTTTCGGCCGAGGGCTAGGGGTTCTAGGTGACCGGTCAGTCCATGAAACCGACCGTAAATACGATTTCCGGTTAGCACCACCCCCACCACCAGCACCCACGGCGGATACCCGGCCGTTATCTTGTTCTTGTCCTAACATCTCCCAACCTTTGCTATATTCTGCAAATAACAAACAAAGCTAATTGAGGATACTTCTAGGAAAGGGCATAGAAACGTTCAAATTTTAGGGTTTTGAAAATAAATATCTCGACATCCAAAATTCTAATTTGTCTGTGCCTTTTTCTCAACTAAAACCATTGACCATATCTCTCTCTCTTTCTCTCTCTATATCTATCAAGAGAGAGAGAGAGAGAGAGAGGGGAGGCGGAGGAGAAGAAATCAAACACAAATACTAGACCAAGTAAAACCTAAACAAAACTGTCACCGCCAATCAAGAAAAACAAAGAGAGTAGAGAGCATAGAAAAAGACTTACTTGGAGAAGTAGAATGGTCTTTGGGTTAATTGGCAGCAGACATTTGAAAAACCTAGAGGATGGGAATAAGAATACAGAAATATTCAAACTACCCATTCAAAGATTGTGGACAGAGAGAGAGAGGGGGAGGAGAGAGAGAGAGAGAGTTTGAAGGAACAAGTCAGGTAGACCAGAAACAGAAAGGAAGAAGCTAGAGTGGGTTGGAAGAACTATTTGGTGGTCCGGGAGCACGGCCAAGTGATGCTTTAACGCTCCTCTCTATCACATATTTCAGTGCAGCTCGGTATTAAGTGCATCGTTTCTAAAAAATGTGTGGCGAAGATGGGTGTCGGGATATCACGTAGCGGGTCAGTGGATAATTACTCGAGGTGGTTGGGGGTGGGCAGTTTTGGACGCAAACAGAATCAGTCAAACTGCCATGTCATGGAGTTTGCCCTTAAAGCACGCATGTCAAGTCATGTGATGTCATTAAAATTCTTGTTGAAACTAAAGTTAGAATAAGCATTTCTAATTTTCTATGCTAAAAGGAAGAATTATATACTGGAATATATATTTTTTCATATACATATATGCATACAGGTGACTCCATATATTCTTTATTTTACGGGGGAGTTATCGCAACACGACAAATTCGACTGTAAAGAATTCTGCCATACAGACGTTAGAACCGAAGATTAAGTTAAAAGGCGTGAACAATCTCTATCTTTCAATGAAATTCATCTGGATCTCGTTTATCGAAGAAAACGTCAAGATCGCTAAAAATCTAAATTAGTTAGTGTTGGAGGAAGAAATATGAAAACTTCAACCCAAGAATCGAGCGAAAAATCTAAATTCTTACTAGTTGAACCAATTAGTTAGTGTTGGAGGAAGAAAAATGTTGCTAATAAAATTATCCAAAAAGAAAAAAAGAAAAAGAGGAGGGTAGGATGGGTAAGTTGCCTCCAAACCCTTATTCATCATTACGTCATGCCACCTCTTTTTCTTCGCCCTCCTCTAGACCCATGTACAATTGTAATTGGACCCTAATTTTTTTTTTTTGTCATTCGTCATTCTTAATTTATTACATGGGAGGGGGAAATGAGACTCGATTTCAAGATACAGTGTGAGACATCCAAGAGTTTTACCGCATGAGCTAGCCACCACTTGCAATTGGACCCAATTGGTGAGCTTCACAAAGAGCAATTGTCAGAAAATCAGTTTGATCAATATTAGTAGCAGAGATGTGAACAAATCATATAATCATTTCTTTCAAATAAACCACGAATATATAATTCTCAACTTAAGTCTCGAAACCGACTATGGGTAGACCATTTGGTGCACACTAAAAGCACCGCTAAACTTGTTCAAAATGTTATTTTAAGGATTCCTGTAAAAATCAGCTTGGTCGGATATCGTTTGAGGGTTGGTCATTTCTTTGCTAAATTTTCCGATTGAGCTAATTTTTTATAAGGATCCTTAAAAAAACATTTTGAACAAATTGAACGACTTTGATCATTTGTGTAGAATCCGTAAAGAGCTCCACACAACGCAGTGTGTATTTTGTGTACATCAAATGATACCCATAGTTTTATTCAGGAATAGCTGGATAGGATACATGGTGGTGTAGTCCCAAACCACTCTCAAAGGTGAAATTACTTGTTTATGTATATGCTCCATATAGCGATTAGCAATCCTTTTATACAAAATAGGTACTATTAAGAGAATATTTTTCAACTTTAGATAAGAATCAACATAACAGACTAAAAATTACGGTATAATAAACAATATTTGTCATATAAACGTATTATAATATACAAATGTCGCTTGACACGCTGTTTTCCTTTCTTTGAAGTTCGGGTTATCTAGACCTCATTTTTGTAATATTTCACTCGGCCTTGCTATTAAAATTGGCTTTGGACTAATTTTTGGGCCTCTCCTTAATTAAAATAATTGTTATGCTATTGCTAGCTAGCTCAATTAGTGTGTCAATAAGGTAAGAAAAATATCAAACAAAAAAACGCATTTTCAGATAAATTTTTAACAGTTTTAAGGTACTATAACAAAAATTGTATTTTGTTGTCTTTTTCCTGCTTTATTGACAGCCATTTGCCTGTCATTAGCATTTTTCTTAAAATAAAATCTAGAGAACTAAAGACTTTACTTTTGGCAAAAAACATAATTAAAAAGATCTAGTGGTGACGGACCTATATAATTTAAAGATAATTTTTCTATTTTAATATAATAATTGCACTTTTTAAAATAGTTGTGGTGGCACCACCGCTACTTGTCCCCCATTGGCTCCATCATTGTGTTTGTTGCAAGACATACCCAGTTTTCTAAAAGATTTTAGCAACCAGTTGCTAAAATCACCATATTTCAAATCAAAAAATGAAGTGGTTTCGTGTATCGTTTTTCAATTTTTTTCACCAAATTAAAGAACTCCTCAAGTACTTTAATTTGGTGCGAAAAAAATCGAAAAACGATACACGGAACCACTTCATTTTTTGATTTGAAATATGGTGATTTTAGCAACTGGGTACTAAAATCTTTTGAAAAACTGGGTCAGGCCTGGGTTTATGAGAATTTAGCTATTTTTGGGATTAATTACACGGAAGCCCCTCAACAATGATGTAGGGTAGTTTCACCATTAAAGCGTGCAAGTAGATCTTTGAAATAGTTTCAAATCAATCCTTGCAAAACTCCTTTTGACACAACATGCAAATGATCATTTCATTCGTGTTTTAAATGAAGGATTGAAGTATATTTTTAAGGTTTAGTAAACAATTAAAAGATTATCAGTTTGACCTTGGAATTTATTAGAGCGTGTGGCAACACACTACTCTCACTTTAGATGGATACAACTTCAAGATTTGTCTCGTTTCCTTCATGTCATTTTTTCATTTTTTTTTTATCACACTCCTCTCACCGAGCTGGCTTGAAACTCGAGTGAGAGCATTAAAGTGGTTGAACGATCACACTTCTCTCTATAAGTTCTTAAGCCTAACAAGCGGCGATAAAATGGAAAAACACTATGGAGATCACACATGAAGGAGAGAGATCGTTGGCCAAGTGTGTGATGAAGAAAGGCCTACTACTTGTACACATAATGTATATATTTATGAATGTAATGGCTCGATATATTTCTCTTTTTTAGCCAAGAAGAAGATTAGTAGAATTACGGATTAGGGTTAAAGCAGTCACATATCGGTCATGTGACAAATTCTATCACTCCAGTATTTTTAACATTCGACTACTAGAAAGGGGTGAAAGTGATACCGTACGATATTTAAGGGCTGCATATTAAAATTCGGAACGATAAGCTGATTATTTAGTTATAATTGAGGGGGTTGTCAAAGTAACCAAGCCTATTCTTTTTGTTTGAATAAATTGGCACTGATGTTGCTGTTTAGGGTTGAAAATTTCAACTCAAACAATGTTTGGTAGACCATAGTTGAATTCTGACCATGGACTTGTAAGACACCTCAGCCACGGAAACAACCAAAAATGCGGCTTGAAAGTTTCAAAAACAAAATTGATTCAAATCAGAATCAGTCATTTTCATGTGACAGTTGCACCAAATTTATTTCTGCTATTACTGGGTCAAAGTTTCAATTAGACAAACCCAAGTGGGTGCACACACTTGCACATCCCAAGTCACGGATATATCCTTGTTTGGTTTAGGTTTAATTTGGGGAATTTTTTAGGTAATAAATAGATAAATAAGAGTACAATTAAGCTGAGTTTCCACTAAAAATACTTTCGGTATTTTTGGTATTCTCTCACTCACATTCTGACTTGCAACAACACGAAAAATGCCATAGTGGAAACTCACCCTCAAAAATTTATTAGGGACCATGCTAGGGAGAGGAACTGGTTGGAAAACCAAAACAAACAAAGTGTACCTAGTTGATTAGGCAAGTTGCAGCCTGCAATTCAAACAAAAGACAAGTTTTCAGAGTTAGTTCACCCCCGCGGGATGGTGACCTTTTGTCCCGGCCATTGTAGAAAGCGTGTCGGCCAGGACATGAAGGGCATGATAACTTGATGTCATCTTCACCTTCATCTCCAATACAAAAGACAAGTTTTCAGAGTTAGTTCACCCCCGCGGGATGGTGACCTTTTGTCCCGGCCATTGTAGAAAGCATGTCGGCCAGGACATAAAGGCATGATAACTTGATGTCATCTTCACCTTCATCTCCAATGATTCTAGCCATTTTTTAAGAGTTAAAGTCATTTTGTGGCTTGTACATTGTTATTTGGTTAAAGTTTGCAAAAATGCTCCAGTTAAAGGTGCTAAAATCATTATTTGGTTGCTACCTATTGCAACCATTTCACATATCATAGTCATTGGATTGCTCTCCCAAGAGCCTTCAGATCGTGACCATTGCGACCCATGCATGAAATGGCTTTGGCTCTCAAAATGGTTCCCAGTCAGAGGAGAGAATTTGGTCTTGAAACCAAAAGATGGCTTTGGCTCCCAAAGAGAATCCATGCATAGAGTCATGTCTAGGGGAAAGGCATGTAAAAAATTTTACAAACAAAATTACAGCTATATATGTTGTAAATTCATTGACGTTCATCCAACATTTGCACAATAAAAAATTACTGCTATGTTGCCAACTAATTCACATCCATATAATATGTGCATACAGCTTTCCAGAAGAGGGCATATAATTTGATTTTTTTTTTTAAAAAAAATTTGGCATATAATAATTGGACATTGAAAATTACTGCTATGTCGCCAAGTAGTGAATATATAGCTACATTCTGAAGAAAGCATATAGCTACGGTTATATCTAGAAGAAGACATATCAACACTTGCACATCTGACATTAGTGCTATATTTGTTGCCAGCTAGGGCCCAAACAAGCCGAGCCGAGTTTTGTAGTGCTCAAATTCGCACATTTTAACTAAACGAACTTAAAACTCGAGCTCGAGTTTGTCTAAATAAACCGAGCCTTGTCTAAATGAACCGAGCCTGGTTAATTTACTAACAAGCCTCTGTAAACGAGTCCAAAACTCGATCCAACGGCTGAGGGGTGCACAACACCTCCCCCGAGTCCCCATATAAGGCTTTGGAATTTTCACTTTGGCCCACGATCGAGGAATATAGCGTGATATAGGGCTCGGGCTTTTCCCCCTCTCACTCTCCTAAGTACTTAAGACTTCAGAAGTTATATTATGGGGTTAAAAAATAGCAATATTAGCGGCAGTGGCGTAGGGTTTTCTTTTGTGCTTTTAATTACTGTAATATTTGGGGCGATGTTAGGCCATAGGGTGTTGGCTGTGTGGGTTTCGGTTCTTTGGTTGGTTCCTTGCCAATCGAGGATTGGGTCTCGGATTTGGCTTTGAATCTTTGTATTTGATGTTGTCCCCTTGTTCATTTTAGTCATTGTATCTTCGTCGATCATTAATAAAAAAAAATTGCCGTGCAAAAAAAATATTACATCTCCGAGGTATGTATATCCCTGGTTATGGAAGCTTAGTCATCCAACAAACATGGTAACAACGCTGAAAATGAGGCTCTACAAAATTTGTAAACCGCTCTTATATCTAATTTGGTCAGTTAAACAGGTTCTGAAAAGGAACATCTTGGAACACGGAATGGCGGAGGCAGGATTTGAACTTGGAGGCGACATCTAAAAAGATCGATTTGAGTGACTCCCTTGTTCCTAAAATAGATTGTTCGATTCGCAAAACGAGAACTTAAAATACATATATGTTCTTATCCTTATACGAACAAATTCAAACTTCTTTAATAAAATGAAAAGAACTCGTTCATATATGCGGACTGAACAATCGTTTAGGGGCTGAGGGAGTGTTTATAAAAAGTGCACGTGTTTGAAGATTAATCATCCATAACACCCAATAAAGATAAATATTTTCATAAGTTAATTATCCATCAACAATATTCAAACAATAACCATTAAAATTGGTAGGAGGATATGGAAAAAAAAATACTGATTTTTTTATGGGAAATTGAACCCGGGTTGACCTGTGCCACCCGCCCCTTAAAGGCTCGCCCTAGCACAAATAATGCAACAATTAATTTTTATAATTTATAGCCTTTGGAGCTTGATTCCACCATTTTATGTTCATCTAGGCTAGATGTTCTTCTTGTGAATTTATCGAAAATGAATGGCCACCATTGAGAGGTTATCTCATTCAAAATAAATGTCACAGTTAGGTCCCAATCTAATGAAAAACAAGGCAAGTGTGATATTAAGTCAAGGTTGGTGGGCGAGGCCCCATTTAGAAAAATAGTCTTTTTAGATGGTGTCATTACATGAGAAAATATGTGAACTTGTAGTGTCAATTTGGTCGAAGCCATCACAATCACTGTGCCCACAATGTGAGCTAAAGCCACTGTCACATCCATTCTAAGTTTGAAAGAGAGTTCCATTTGAATCTAATGGGGACAAAGAAGTCATAGGTTATGGAGTATTACTTAGTCAAAGAAAAGTAAGAAAAAAAGCTAGGGTGAATCGTAGAATGTTGTGTTTTTTTTGGTGTATGTTGCACACAATTTTGTTTTACGTAACACATATTATTGGTCGGTTATGAAAATAAGTGTGTACCTCTGAAGTATATGGTACGAATAATTTTGAAATAGGTAGAAATTATCCCTCGAGTCTAGAGCATGATCGTCTATTAAGTTAATATTGTGTTGTCGACCATGTGCCTATCTTGTCCTTTACCAATTTTTTCGCTCAACCATACGGATAACGGAATAGCACCAGATAAGTCACAACGACTTTGTTGGTTTGAGTTTTGAGGGAGGGCTTTGGAGGTAATGAGTAGAGAGAGATAAAAAAAAAAAATTTTATTGGAGACCGTGAAAGGCGGGTCTTGAGACCCAAACCGAACAAAGTGAACATCAGTGTTAAGTTTTTGACGGATCAAATAGTTACTTCCAATTAAGTGGCCCAAACAGAATAGTTGATCTGATTTTTCCAAAGTTTATCTTTAGGTCCAATTACAGAGACGGGCCAAGAGGCCTTCGGCCCAATAGCATCAATAGTGCTCTTAGGTGCTAGGGGATAAGATCATAAGAAATTTGTATTGAGAGTTCAAAAAAATTTATCATCAAATTATATAGTCCCGTCCCTCCTCTGTTTTTTCGTTAAAGAAAATAATAGTAACAGCTTTAATATTTATCAAGCTATGAAACAACTTTGTACTAAGATTGGTTTTAATGAGATTTGAACCCAATTCTTTTAAACAAAACAACACCCAAAATTTATAACCCAACTCATTTTAGGGACTTAAGGCCCGTTCACTTTTAAAAACTAAGGCTCACTAAAATTTCGAAAGCCCAAAACTTTTAACATGGTCTGTAGACATCAAAGTAAAAATTCATATCGTTATCTTGATTTTAATTTTTTTTTATTGTGAATATCCGTCCCCCTACGCCAAAATTCTGGCTCCGTCCCCGGTTAACACCCCAACAATTCTATCATAGTCCCACCCTCATCACTTGCACTTTCAGCAGAATCTCTCCCTTTGGCTCCTCCAATTCTAGCTTTTTCATCACAACAATGTCATAAGGCACACTCCAATTCTCAATTATCTCTGATAAATGCTAGATAGATGAAACACTTAGGGGTTGACTGTCACAATCGAAAGTAAGGGAGCAAAAAATGATGTTTGGGCTAAAAAAAGGCAAGAATGCTAAGTAGAATTACAATAGAGTGAAACGAAGTTTAGAAACAATACTATAATTTGGCCGGGTGATAAGTAGGCTGAACGAATGAGCAATTGATTGTCTGTTTGGTATGAAAACTTAATAGGAGTTTTAAAAATATATTCAAGTTAGCTTGTTTATGAATGAGTAAGTCTCAAACTAGTTTTATTTGAGCCGAACGTGAGTCGATCTTGTGTAACTTGAATTTTTTTTTATTTTTTTTTTTTATAGTTCTATACAACATAAGCCGAACTAGCCAAATAGTAATTTATTTGAGCTTGATTTAAATGCTTATCGAGATTAAAAATTTCAATTTAGGATCGCTTTTATATAAGAAATTAATGTTGAATAGACTTTTAACGAATGAACGAACACAAGGTCAAGCTCGGTTCTTGTTTAAGAAATTAGTGTTGAATAGACTTTTAACGAAGGAACGCAATGTCAAACTCGAGTAATTGCATTTTGTTAATTCACTCGAATTATGGGTCAACAGCAGGAAACGGGGGCGTGTTGTCATGCGTGCTGACTCCATTCGAGCCGTCCCTGCACAGCGATTAACGGCGCAAATCTGTTCGGACCCAAACAAATCTGCACTGTCTATTACCGAACTGATCTGCATCGTTGATCGCCGAGCATGGACGATCCAAATGGAGTCAACAGCATGCTATCCGTTACTGAACAACCTGTCCCAGCAGGATAGCCCATCCTAGTAAAAGCTAGCCCATCCTAGTAAGCCCCTGAAAGAGCAAAACCTAGAACCACAAGCCAAGTCTCAAGCCCACCACATTAAAACCCCAAAACAACTCAAACGAGGATTTGGAGGGTTTGGACTTGGATTTGGGGCCTAGTCCATCAACGACTCTCTCTCTGTGCTCTCTCTCTCTCTCTGTGCTCTCTCTCACCTCTCGCAGTCGCCCGACTCCTCCGTTGCCGAACGCAAGGTTCTCTCTTTCTGTCTCCATTGGATTCAGTCTACTGTTTCACTCAACCTTGGCATTCTAATTTCCATAAACCCATATGCATGTTGATCAAAATTTCACTTTTGGAACCCCCAGAAAATCGATGCTATGCATCTCGATTTTTTGAGACACCCATTTTGCTATGTATAGAGCTCTTGGCTATTCTCGACTAATATACCGCGCTCGAATATCTAACTACGTGAAAACCGGCCGCATTGATCAAGCCATCCAAGTGTTTGATGAAATGACTCAATCAGATTGTAGAGTATTTAGCATAGACTACAACCGTTTTATTGGCGTATTAGTTTTCCATTCCAGGTTGAAATTAGCTGAAAACTATTACAATAAGATGGTCTCAGATGGGTTTTGTTTAACTTCTTTTACATATTCAAGATTCATTGTTGGGTTGTGTGAAGTGAAGAATTTACAACTTGTTGAGAAGCTTTTGGATGACATGGGTAACCTTGGGGAAATCCCAGATATTTGGGCTTTCAATAAATATTTGGATCAGTTGTGTTCCGAGGGTTTAGTCGACAAGGCTTTGGAGGTGTTTTGGGTTATGGGTGAGAAGGGGAGAGAGCCTGATGTTGTGAGTTATACTATTGTTATTAGTGGGTTGTGTAGGGTTAGACGATACGACAATGCGGTTGAACTTTGGCATTCTATGGTTGAGAAAGGTGTTAGACCGGATTGTAAAGCGTGTAGGGCTATTGTTTTGGGTTTGTGTGATGGTGGGAAAGTGGATTTAGCTTATGAGCTTACTGTGGGGGCAATGAAGGGTCAAGTTGAGTTTAACACGTCGATTTACAATGCGCTTATTCATGGTTTTTGTCAATCTGGTCGGGTTGACAAAGCTCAAGTGATTAAGACGTTTATGAGCCGGAATGGGTGCGAACCAGATATAGTTACGTATAATATTTTGTTGAACTATTGTTGCAACGAGCTTATGTTTGATGAGGCAGAGAAGTTGATGGAGAAAATGAAGAGGAGTGGAAAGGAACCTGATGGTTATAGCTACAACCAACTTCTTAAAGGCCTTTGCAAGGCCAATAGGGTGGATAAGGCCTACCTGTTGATGCTGGGCAAGATGGAGGCAAAAGGGTTGGTTGACGTTGTTTCTTTTAACACAATTATGAAAGCACTCTGTAAAGCCGGACATACCAAAAGAGCTTATAAGCTGTTTGAGGAGATGAGTCAAAAGGGTATAGCCCCAGATGTGGTGACGTTTACAATTCTTATAGAAGGTTTTCTGAGAGAAGGTAGTCCAAATTTAGCCAAGAAGCTTTTAGACCAGATGAGTGGGATGGGCCTGTCACTTGATAGAATATTATACACTACCATTGTTGATCATCTGTGTAAGACTGGGAAAATAGAGATGGCTTACAGCATTTTCTGTGATATGGTAGAGCAGGGAATCACTCCTGATGTAGTTTCCTATAATGCACTGATAAATGGACTTTGCAAGATTTCTAGAGTAAGTGAAGCCATGCTTCTGTACGACGAAATGCTAACAAAAGGATGCCATCCGGATGAGGTGACTTTCAAATTGATCATTGGAGGCCTTTTACAAGAGAAAAAGCTGTTGGAGGCTTGTACAGTCTGGGATCAGATGATGCAGAAGGGCTTCACTCTTGACAGAGATGTTTCTGAGATTCTTATCAAAGCTATCCATTCAACAGACTCCTCTTTCACAAACCTCAGAAATGGTTAGTATCTTATAGTTGTATCTCTTCATGCTTTGCAGAGTTATCTTTTCATGCATGCCTGTGATCGCTTGCAATACCAAGTAATGCACACAGACAAATTGAAAGAAAGAAGGATATATACTCCCTCCTTCCCTAAAGATGGTGCAGTTTTCCATTTTGGGATGTCCCAAAGAGATTGTCTATTTTGAATAGTTTCCAACAAAAATAATGCAACATTTCCATTTTGTCCCTCCTTTATACTTTAAGCAAGTTAGAACTTCAAAAAGACATCCAATGAAGGGGCAAAATTAATTATCGAAAGTACAGTGTAAATAATGAAAAGTAAGAAATAAAAGAAGTCGCAGATATTTGCGATACGGACCACTGCTCTAGCGTACATTTCCATTTGGATAAATAGGGTACTTGTACAAAATTAATGGTCTTATGCTTTAAGAGATGGTCATCAGGTGTTTGAGATGGTTTGCAGATGTATCAGAAGCATGCAGAAATTCGTTTATGGCTTTTGCTTAAAAACTTTTCATAACCACACAACTAAATTGTGAAGTATAGACTCTTGTAATTAACAATGTATTTGTCGGATATGAAACTTTTCAGGTTGAACTTTACAAGTCTCTATCATACTCTCCCATAAAAGCTGCTCAGGTAGTAGTCAAAGGTTGGATACTTACTGCCACTATTTGGTATGCGTGTGCAAACAGAACAGCTCGTAATGCATCCAAGAATGAAGTCCTGTTGCGGAGGTAGGGCAATCAGATTTAAATCTGTAAAGTTCAATGTTATTTTTTTTTGTCCCTCGTATTAATTTCTTTCTTTCTTGTCAAGCACAGGTTCATGTCCTACAAAAGTTCTCTTATGATTCTGAAGGGATACTGAGAGCACAATGAAGCAGAGACCTTTATGGATGTAGCCCTCACATAGCTGTTGTATTTGATGGACCAAACATATTACTCAGCAATGGAGGTAATTTTCTAGGGCGAGAGCTAAAAATAGCTATGCACTGGCGGTGGCAAGCCAACTGATAAACTGCAACTTTCGCAGCAAAATCTTGATTGGGGTTCCAACTAGTCCGTCGGTGACTTGAGAAGGGCTAAAGCTATAAATGGCTGTTGATCCTCATTTGCTGATAGATAATTGTTGTTTGTCCCCTTTAAGCTATAAGTTGTGAGCCCCTATGAGAGCTGGCGCTGCCATTTTTTTCTGCAGTGCTAGTTCTTGATGTCCATGAGATAGGAAGTCCTTTTTTTTTGTCTCATTAATTCTTTGGGTTTGATATTGATTCGACAAATTTCAGATTTATGTTGTATTATTACATGTCCTCATAAGGTGATGTGCTGATTTTTGTGGATCAGCACCATTTGTGATGAGTTAGATTTGGACCCTTTTCGGCTACTTGTTGGGAAATAATATTGAGAGAAAAAGCTATTCGTGTTTTTCCTTTACCATGAACATTCTATTTGCATTTTCATTCGTCCAATACGAAATAGGAATTTTGATCACAGTTTGAATGTCAACTTCAACAGGATTCATGAGTTCCTCTCTTTCCCCCACGTTGATCAAGTAGTTCTTTTTCATTCACTATTTTCAGTTCATCATGAAAAAAAAAATCTCTGAATCCCATTGTCCCATCACATGGACAAGTGCCTTTTTTTTTTTCTTCGTCTGCAACAGCCACAGCATCCGTCAAGGAAACTGGATTTAGGTGAACATTCATTAATCTCTAGTGCAAATTCAACCTCAATTACTTGCAACATGGAAACACGGAATGCGAGGAATCAAACAAAGTAATCACCATATCAACTGCAACTAGGAAGACAAATGTTGCTCATATTTTGTACAATAATTAACGCATGGAATGTCAAGGGAAAACAGTTGAGTGCAGAATTTCCACTTCCAATATGGAAAATGGTCATACAAGCAGTGAGTCTGCCGTTACAGCCACTATGGTACAAAACTCGAACGGGAAGATTTCTTCCCCCACCATTGGATAATCTACACAAGCAGGAAGACAATTATTTCCACTCGTTACTCGGCCAAACCAAATCATCCCACTCCACACGAAGGATCTGAAAACACGCTTCTCTACAATTATAAAGTGCGCAAGCATAGTCTCCTTAATATCTTCGCAGATACTCTCTGGTAAAGAAAGGGTGCCTCAGGGCTTCATGAGCTGTCATCCTTGTGGAAGGGTCATACCTAAGGAGACCTTGCAAGAGGTCTATGAGATCTCCGGCAGAATGATCTACGTGATGCATTACTAGATTCTGCCAACGGCAATTGACAAAATTAACAATAAAATACAGGAAGACAATATGTTTATAAGTCCTTCATGACCAAATGTTGCAATCACCTGAAGACGAGGTAGCTTCGTGACAGCTTTAATGCTCTCCCTGGAGGTTGCACCCTCTGGCCAATCCAATCTGCCTCTTCTGACATACTTCTCAGCATGTCGGCTGAACCACAACAAGAAGCACCAAGAATAAAATTAACAAATTACTGTATTACCAAAAACAATGACTTATAACACTCATGGAAGGGCCACCTACTCTACTCTTCTCAACATGTGTTCAGGTATTGGGCCTAAAACCCTCTCCATCATGGCCAGGTGCTCCAAATTCTCGTGCGTTTGGAACAAAGCTTCTCCCTGGAAACCACCACATATCTAGCATAATGATTTCCTCTAATTTGTTGGATTTAGCTAAAGCACAAAAGTGACATCAAACATACAGAGCATAGTTCCACCAAGATACAACCAACACTCCATATATCACAAGGATAGCTCCATCCGAGACCTGGAAGAATAGAAATAAGCTTGCACCCATAGCATACAAAATATGGCAGAGACAGATGTAAAACTTTTAAGGTAACCCAACAACTGATTACCAAGAATAACCTCTGGTGCACGGTAATGCCTAGTAGAAACAATATAGTTGTGATCTTGATGCTCATAAGCTGTGCTACCAAAATCAATAACCTTAATAGCACTTGACTTTGGCAATCTCTTAAAAGAATATCCATCTCTTGGTGAGCAAGATCCAACCTGTAATAAGAAGCACAATCACTCTCGACATATGGAATAAGGGAAAGGAAAGGAAAATGGTGTAAAGCAAATATGGAACTAAAGTGTAGGATATAAGTAATCTCGAAATTAAAAGAACAAGCTGAGACTCGAGATTGGAGTATTTGAAAAAAGAGGAAGTACCTTGTAGTCAGGTACCTTCACATAGTCAGCTGAAATGAAAAGTATGTTCTCAGGCTTCAAGTCAGTATGTATGAGGTGCATATCATGCGTAACTGCAACATTAAACCAAATCCAGCATAAATAATTGAAGTAAAGTGAAAAAACAAAACAGTCCTATGATATTTAGTATAAAGACATTGTGGCAAAAGAATGCTTTGGAGAAAGCATGTGTGTGTGAGCGCATACACATCCATCCATCCGCCCGCACACGCACACACACACGAGAGAGAGAGAGAGAGAGAGAGAGAGAGAGAGAGAGAGAGAGAGAGAGAGAGAGAGAGAGAGAGAGAGAGAGAGAGAGAGAGAGGTAAATTTTTTCAAGGGTTCAGCTATCTTTTACTGGAACTTGTGCTCATGTTTGGAAAAGAAAAGGGAAAGAGCAGATGTATTGACAACACACATGCTACACATTCCAACAATTGTCTGCCAATCTCACGGACTAGATCAACCGGAAACGAGCGGTAATTGTTTTTCCGAAGAAAATCGAATAAGCTTGGTCCAAGCTTCTCAAAGACCTGTTGACATCATTTCAATTCATTGACAAGTCTTAATCCCCAGCAAAATTTGTAAAGATTGGGGAAATCAGGTCACTAAAATCGATTATGTACTTACTATACAAATATGATTACGATAGTCAAACCAGTTCCGAATTTGAACACAACTGCAAAGAATAGACGAACTTAACAACCTAAGCAAAACATCGTAAAATCCAAAAAACAAGACAATAACCCATAAGAACAATAACCTTAACCACATGAGAGACTATACTAACCGGCTGCCACTTCTATCATATCTTCCAAGCAGTTGAAGCACATCTATTTCTATCATTGCTGCTTCACGATACTTCTTAATGCTTCTTACAACTTTTATGGCAACCATCTCTTTTGCTTCCCTATCCCAACATTCCAAAACCTGGCCAAAGGTACCTGTAATAAGCCAGATATATGAAGAAATCATGCCATTAGGGAGCTTCTAGATTGGAAGTTAACTTTAGTGTCAGAAAGAAGCTAACAGGCTAACCTTCACCAATTTTTCCCAGAATCTTATCTGCAAGTTTCAAATCACAGAGAATAACGTGAGGAAGCAATTGAATTGTTGGAAGCAATTAAAGAAACAAACAATGTTGAACAACAAGTTAAAGAAATAAACAATGTTAAACAACAAGTATTAGGATTGTTTAACTCCACGAAATGAAAAAAAGGAAAGACAAAGAAAAAGAAAAGCAAAAAATCAAATTGCAGAATGAGTGGAGAAATTGTTTTACATCAAAAGGATTTTGATGTTGGTAGAGGACATAAAGAATGGAACTAAAAAAAATCATGAACGCCCAAGCACAAATTTTCCCATTTCTCCACTTATAGATTTTGATGCTAAGTAACTATTTTTCCATGAGAACAAAATGCATTTTTCACCCTCACTATAAAGACCTCATAGACCAGCTGAAAATATAGCAACGAAACATTGGACAAGTAAAAAAGTATAATACAAAAGGGTTAATGCCATCTTAAATAAAAAGGGAGGGAACCCAGAGCAAGACTCAAACATGTAGAATCACTAATGCACGAAATAAAAATGCTGACAACAAAAGATGTCTTAAATGGTGAAAAAACGAAATTACAGCGTAGAGTTAAATTCTCTCCAAGCTCAAACATGTAATGTCCATCTTTGTCATCATCTTGCCACGGGGGAGAGC
Organism: Vaccinium myrtillus; assembly: GCA_016920895.1. NCBI lineage: Eukaryota > Viridiplantae > Streptophyta > Magnoliopsida > Ericales > Ericaceae > Vaccinium > Vaccinium myrtillus. The sequence continues at coordinate 28,417,525 of CM029271.1, read as the reverse complement.
CTTTTTGAGCCAATCCCTTTACAAATAGACTAGCATGGTCTGAGAGTACCCTTGAATGTCCAAAGCTCGTCACATTTCCAACATCTTGCCCATTATATATTCCTGATTGGGCCTACACACAGTCATCCATTCATACTCCGCCAGAGAAATATTAAACAAAATATTCCTTCCCACTAATTTTTTTGTTTCTTTCCAACATACTGAAACGATATCAAAGGTTAAATTTTATATGCACAAGACCATTTGGCACGATCACCAAAAAAAAAAAAAAAAAAAAAAGAATCCACACCAGAACAAGCCAAAGAGATTTTTAGGCAGTTATTAAGAAGAATAATAGTTAAATAAATAAATTAACGAAAAACTTATGTAATCTGCAGCACTAGGAGTATCAATCTTGCTAACACAACTGAGCCAAAAAGTACAAGTTGATCAATGATCACTAGATTCACTACCCCCAACCTACCCAACCACACGCACGTGCACACACACACACACGAGGTGCACTGGTTTGACAAAGCCAAATCATACGCCATTCAAACTGTTATACTCCCACCGTTCCACAATTATAGCCATGATGGAAATTTGTGCCATTTTTTGGGATAATAAGATAAAGCAGAGCACATAATTATTCATATTTTTTTGCACTAATTTAAATATCTCAATTAGCACTTCTTTAAATTGGTGTGACAAAAACCAAAAAAAAAAGTAAAATGCATTGAAGTGCTTTACATTTTTACCCATAAAAATAGCGCCACCTTTTCTAATGGACTATCATTACAGAGTTATCAATCAGGGGATAAAACACATGAAAGAGGCTACCAGAAGGAATTTTGCCTGGGCGCCCAATAAATTTTGAAAAGTTACTCACATAGGAGTGGAACAAGAATAGATTGCCATATGCCACTCAAACTTTATTGGGACACAAAATGAAGCAACCTACAACCCAACTCCTCAACCCTCTTCCCCTACTTCTCAAACTCTCACACCAAAAAATTACCAAATATAGAAATCAACACACACCATTCCACTGAGATTTCAGATGAAATCGAAGGCTCTTTTTGGGTTTGATAATCAATTCCAACGATAATATATGAGCTTCAGCTATAGTTTCCTTATGAAAATCGAGTGAAAATGGGTTCAAAGTCGAATAACATTATTTTATAGGGATCCTCATGTATAAAAATTAATGATTTTAGATCACTTTAATTGTCATTTGAAATCTGCAACGATTTTCAATTACTTAAGCAAGTGATTTGTAATCTGCAATGGTTTTCAATCACTTAAGCTAAGACCCTTTGGATTGTGAGAAATAGTGTGACAAGAAAGGGGAGTTCTATCTCCCCAATCTCACCATTTTTTTAAGGTGAGATTCAGTGACAAAGTAGAAGGAGCCAATCAAAACATAACATTTGTTGTACTTTTCTCCGGTTCTCACCAAATTACTCAAATACAAACAAGTGATTCAGGAAAAAAACTCTAATCCAGTATCTTTCGTACCAAATCCCTGATTCCAAAGGTCACTAAATTGGATGATTTTGAATAACTTAAACAGTCATTTCAAATGCATCACGATAAAGCTCCTAGACTCAATCTGAACTATCTAATCAGAATTGGAGATTTATCCTTCAACAAAATGTCAAATTCATCATTCATTTCAAATTCAATCCTTTCGAAACCGGGCCTAAAGTAACAAGTGAATTACAAAAGGAGACGAAACATTATCGCATGTATATACATACATAAGATTTGAGAAATGGTAACAAAGACTTCACCTTTGGAGTATGGGAGAGGTCCCAACCTAACCTCGGGCGTTTTCTGGGACGACGATCCATTTGGGAATAAGGATATTGACGATTCACGTACTCCATTTCCATAGATTGATTGATCAAACGCGAGAGAGAGAGAGAGAGAGAGAGCCTAGCCCTAGGGGGGAGATCGACGTGACGTGTAACGAAATTGGGACTGGAGATAATGGATTACTCGCATGCGACGAGAAAGCATGGGATTCATTTGTAGCCCGTGATCATGACCGTTCATTGGATTATAAATCTATATCCATCTATTCTCTTTCTTTGTAAAAATTAACTAATGTTGAAGTTAAATTCATTAAGTTTTTAAACAAACTCAAACCTCGAATTAAATGAAAATTATGAGCCGAGCTCGAGCTGAATTGGTCTAAGTTTTTGAGTCGAACTCAAACTTGTTCATAAACCTTAACGAGTTAGTAAATATTTATGCTCTCATACAAGTCTACTAGAACTTCGAATAAAATCTTGAGTGAAGTTTTGAGTGAAGTTCTGTTGATAAATTACAAGGGCCTTGTTCGTTTAGTAGTTTTAATTTAGTTTAGTTTTGGAAAAAAATATAATGAGTGGAGAGAGAGAGAAAAAAAAATGAGTGTAATGATTACAAAACTAAACTAAAACTATGAAACGAACAATGCCAAAAAACTATATTTGAGTGAAGTTTTTGAAATCTTGCCACACACGTTTCGGACTTTTGAGTTCACTTGTTGTTTCGGACTTTTTAAATTCACTTGTTGTTTCTAGGACTTTTTAAAAATTATTTAATTGAAAAAAGTTTTTTCAATGTCCATTTCTGAGTTGTTTCAAAAATATTCTATAATTGAAAAAAAGTTTATTCAATGTCCATTTCAGCAGAAAATAATTTTTACTAATTATCCTATGTTGCTTCAAAAGGTCATCAAACATCATCAATATACTTTGTAATGTTTCCTAATTGTTGAGCCTTAATTATAATATTATTGTCAATTTGTATCACCGCCTTTAATTTTGCACCATGCTAATATGAATTGGAGTAGTTAGGCATATATGTGTTTATGGATGATTGTTGCCCAGAATCAAATATGTGAGAGAATTGGAAAGAAAAAAAAAAAAAAAAAGTGAGGCAGAGCAGAGTGGGTAGGTAAGGCAAGATAGGATAAAACCGTTCCCCGACAGGGGAGGGAATGTGGGGTACGTAGATTTCATTATGCGGTCGGGGTAGGAATGGGGCAATGGCTAGCTTCTCTTGGACCACAGAGTAGTGTACCATTGCAGCCGCCTAAAATTATTTTAAAAATTAAAATTTGTTGGTAGATTCTTCTTTCATAAATTTAAATCGTTAATCTAAGTCCGGACTCTAGAGAAAAGCCATGTTCTCTATTCAAAAGATGAAGTCGATCTAGATAAACAGTTCTTCAAATTACGGGATTTGGGTTATTGTAATGGTCCCGATCCGACCGTCTAATTCAAACCGAACGGCTCAAATATAATCATAGCTTTTAGAAATTTGAATTATTTATTGCTCAAATTAAATCCTAACCATGCATTATCGAAATGGACAGTCGAATCGAAAGCATTACTGGATTGTAGTGCATTGGGCATAGGGACCCAGGGAGTAGTTGGACTAAACATCTCAGCAACATATATTAGTTTTTCTATACTCCACCCTTTTTTTTAAATGCACTCAAAAAATTATCTTTTAATGCTTGCATTGTTTGAAATTTTAAGTATTAAAAGACAAAATTTAGAGTCTATTTATAATAAAGTGAAGTGCAAAATTCACTACGCCATGTAAAAAATACTAATTGTGTAAACATAGTGGGTAATTTTTTAATAGTAGTGGAGGCCATATTCGTTGCAGTAGTTAAAATCAATATTATCTATCCACATCTAATATATTTTACAAGTTAGTGATATACGACTTGTCACAATGTGCCTCCGTCCTTACTTCTACGATACTTTAAGCATGTGGGTCATAGATTCCATTACATTTCTTTTGTGGGTCTTGTCAAATAAATATTAATAAAACAATCAAAGTTAATATATTACTTAGTCATTATATAGTCAACTATACATAATGTAAAATTAACCTCGACTAATGTAAAAGTAACCTTGATTAAATCATAAATTAAAATACTCAATGTATACTACTTAGTAATTATACTCAAAAGGAGTAATATTTAATACTCCATTTGTTTTTTTAAAAAAAAAAGTGGGTAAGGCCGGAACCCCTCCAACCCTACAATAGCTCCGCCCCTCCGCTCACAACTTTATGAATGAATAATTCATTAAGAAAACAAAGTGAGACTCTGATAATAAAAGAAAAAGGAATAAAGTGAGAATTTTTAGTGGGACCCACATGCATGAAGAATATAAGCATCATATGCTATTAGCAATCCTCACCCGATCTCAATTACGCATTATTTCTTCCATGAACTTAGATGGAACTTGCAGAGGTAGAGAATTGTCAATACGTTTGATCCATTCCATCATTCCCATCATTGTTACTTGAACTTGAGATAACTTGTATTACGGATATAGAATTCCCACGCATGTATATACGTATAGTTGACTATATAAAATACTCTCTCCGTGCCAATTTATTTGTTCACTACAGTTATATGTGTCTTTTTAAAACTCTTATAGTTTTCAATCTATAATTTATTTTATATGTAATATAAATCTTATTTGATTAATCTCAATTAGTTCTATAAAATAAATTTTTTAAAAATTAAAAAACACTACAACTAAAAATTTTAACGTTTAAAAATGACACGAATATTCGTAGTGAGCAAATAAATTGGGGAAGAAAGTAGTTTTTTATGTGATAAAATAACAAAACGTGCAGTTTGAGTCATTCTATATTCCTACACTCTGAAGCCAATTCCCCTCTTGTTCGTTCATGGTACCTTCTGCGGGGTAATTTCTCATCCTCTTTAATGATCAGAAACTTCCACAGAAGATCCACAGAACAGGTATGAATTATGGGTTTGGATTAATTTTAAAAGGTCGGTTTTTTAGTTTAGTCAATAACTCGGTGCCGCCAAACTTTGTTATGGTCAACTTTTCATATTGCAAGTTTTAGACTTCCAATTCATTGAGCCAGCCAGGTCTTAACTGCAAAACATCAGCAAATCACATGGTATATATTTGGCAATTACATCATTATTCGCATGCTGTTTACAATATTTCGAAATCTGGGCAATCTCTCAATTTAAGTCCGTTTAATTGGTGGGAATTTTTGGCTTGAAGTTCAGGTGCTTGTTTGTGGGTTTCTTGGAAATCTCTGAATTTTAGTCTCTTTGATTTGTGGGTTTTTTTGCTTGAATTTCGGGAGGTCGTTTGTGGAACTTGTGAGGTTTTGCACTGGTGATCTTTTCTGGGAAAAGATCAGAGAGGTTCATTTTAGTGAACTTATACAAAAGGAGAGGAAGGTTGGTTTGGCAAATTAGTTCAATTCTGTGAGTTTTTCAGAAGGAGAAGAAGGTTGGTTTTGGTGAATTTTGAGGGCTTTTCTGAGTATTGTAGAGGTGATGGGAGGTAAATCTTCGAAAGAGACGAGACACAGGCATTTATCATCGTATAGTACATCTTCATTCAATCACCAACCGTATCCACAACCGGCATACCCTCAGCCGAATCCACACCATACCCCTCGGCATCACCACGCTCCTGTACCATATCATCATGGGGCTCATACCCATCGTCCAGACCGGAATTTGGAGAAGAAGTTTTCGATCATAGCTGATAATTACCACACATTGGAACAGGTTAGACCATAAACAATTTTCTTTTGTGAATTGCTCTCTTTTAACTTCCTTTGTCATTCTTGGTGTACTAAAGTTCTGAATGTCTCCATACTAACATGGGCATGCGTTGAATGTTGCTCAAAACCTTCTATATCAGAAATTCGGAATCTTTCACATACTTATGCAATTTCGGATTAAGCAAACTCTTATATTTGTTCTCAAGTGAAATATATCCAATTTCCCCAAAGAATGGTAAGAATTATGGTTTCTAAGAATTTGATTTTGAAATCCATGTTCTCTGTGCATGCTAGCCTACGTCGAATAGGAAAATCAGAGACAACAAAAAACAATCTCAATGATATAAGTTCTAGCTCAATATCTACGTGACTCTCTAAAACATGTCTGGACTTACTTAAAACATGTCCCTCCTTTCCCAAATAATTTTTTTGACCAAATCCATTTTTTTGACCTTCCTTGAACCTTTGACTTGCTTAAAGGATGAACCTGAGAGTTTCACCTAAGGGCTTCACATGAGGGTGAGAGCTCGGCCTAAGAGAGAGAGCTCGGCACGAGGGCTTCACCTAAATGTGAGCGCTCGGTCTGAGAGTGAGAGCTTGGGACATGGCTCGGCCTAATAGTGAGAGTTCGGCCTGAGGACTCCGCCTAAGGGCGTGGGCGCTCTGCCTGTGGGTGAGAGCTCCGCCTTGCCTCCGCCGGAGGGCTTTGCCTGAAGGCTCCGCCCAAGGGAGGGCGCTCCGCCTGTCGATGAGCGCTCCGCCTGAAGGCTCTGCCTTGATTCCGCTTGAGGACTTCGCCTGAAGGCTCTGCCTAAGGGCTTCGCCTAAAGGCCAGCGCTTCGACTTGCTTTGTCCAAGGGCGCGTGATCCGCCTCTGCGTGAGCGCTCCGTCTCAAGGATCCGGCCTTCTGATCCGCCTAACCATTCTACCTGAGCTCCTTCTCGCCTGTGCGCCAAACAACCACGTTAGACTGGACCGCGAAGTCCAGAATAGTACTCCAACGGTTTAGTGAGTGGATGAAGGAGGAAAAGGAAAGTGCAAAACTCAGATATAGGGTTTGAGAGAGAGAGAGAGAGAGAGAGAGAGAGAGAGAGAGAGAGAGAGAGAGAGAGAGAGAGAGAGAGAGAGAGAGAGATGTGCGCACCTCCTTCAGGCTATACCCTTTACCTTTTATAGAGAGAGCTTGACTTGGGCTCCAAGTACCCTCGTGCCTAGTACGCACGGTAACCGCTCGGCCGACGTCACACCTGACAATGGTGATCGAGGCAGTTACCATCACATGCAATCAATCATCCTCTGACTCATGTCACACACCATTCGCCTGAAGTCACATCTGACATTAGGATAAGAATGAGAATGATTAATTGTGCACATGATGAGATGCCTTTCGTTGATCTGATGTGTCATACCGGCCGAGACCAGCTCGGGGCGTGTCATTACCCATCGGTTCAGCCTGAGTGGTACTATTCAACACCGATTCTAATGACATGAGTAGTTGGTCGGAACCCACTGGTCCGGACACATGTTATGGTTTGGCCATGTACAACTGTTCCGCCTTGTGATACGGTTCGGCCATGTACTCCTACTTTGATGATATGAAGAGTTGGTCCGAACCCACCGGTTGGGCCATGTGTTATGGCTCGGCCATGTATTACGGTTTGGTCATGTGCTACTGATTGGCCATGCCTGACGGTCAGCCTGGTGAGGCTATTGATCCGGTTAGGCCTTTGAGGACCGTATAATTTGGCCCACTACGTCCCCCCTCTCTCTCTCTCTCTGCCATCCTCCATAAGAATGAAAGATGTTAAAAGACTACTACACTACCGCAACATCTGCAATAGGCTCCTAAAGACTTTAGGTTGTTTTATTCTTCCGTCTTTTTTTACATCTTCGTTCACTTACCAATCTGATTGTTAAGTTTGAAAAACTTTACACAAATACTTGTGTGCTGGGAGAGGGGACTATGTTTATTTGGTTGAATTTTTAGTATCAGAGAAGTGGCCCATGACGGTTTTTCTGTTTTGGAAAATCATGCAATGTCGGCATACGTAGTTCATTTTAGGGGAAGGGGTTCAAATTGTACAATTGCTCATGAGGTAAATAAGATAGGGGGAGAGTCGGAGAGAGAAACCTAATTTGAAATTTCAGCGGGCAAGTAGAAACCTCAACTTCAAAAATCGATTGGCAAGAGTTTTGAAATTTCAGGGCTTCATTCATAAACCTATGCTTTTCGATAAATTTTGTATTGACCTTATCACACTTTGGTTGCACTATTTTGATACTCAAAATAACTGTTAAATGAGTCATGAGATAAGTAAATATGTGTAAATACAATTTTAGTTGCACAATCGCTTGATTGCATGGTCTTCCTCTCTGAGCATCCATTTTCTCTCCAAATATTTACAATTTGAGTTGCACAAGCACTTGATGGCATTGTCTTCCTCTCTGTGCTTCCATTTTCTCTCCAAAGCGGCTTAACTAAGTTTCTGGCACTGATGATAGAGCTTCTGTCTTCGAAAGGCGCTGATATGAGAAGAATAGCATGTCATATTTTTTTGTTTTCCTGCACCATGTGTGGTAATATCCAAGTCATATCAATTCATATAGCAGTATATGATTCTAGTTTTTCACCACAGGTAACTGATGCCCTTGCCCAAGCTGGACTAGAGTCCTCTAATCTCATTGTTGGTATTGATTTTACAAAGAGCAATGAGTGGACAGGTTCGGGTTTTATCCAAACTAACAAATTTTCTTAATAATAACCTGTAATGTGTCGTATAATCTTTTCCCTCAAACTCAGGTTCAAGGTCATTCAACCATCGGAGCTTACATCACATTGGAAATGGTCTAAATCCATATGAACAAGCAATATCTATTATTGGGAAAACTTTATCTGCTTTTGACGAGGATAACTTAATTCCATGTTTTGGATTTGGAGATGGTAACTATATAGAAACTAGAGCATATTGTTTAATGTCTAGAATAAGTATGTAGATTTGGAAATAATTTTTGCCTCTTTGTATTTGTTTTTGCAGCCTCAACACATGATCAAGAAGTTTTCAGTTTTTACCCAGAGGAAAGATATTGTAACGGATTTGAAGAAGTACTGAGACGATACAGAGAAATAGTTCCACATCTTCGACTTTCAGGTTCCCATTCTGTGTCTATTTATTCATGTCATTAGTGTTGCAAAAGATCCATCAGTGCGTTCATTGACATCAAGAATTTCTCTTTGTTTATGGCAGGACCCACATCTTTTGCACCGGTAATAGAAATGGCTATGAGTATTGTCGAGGAAAGCGGCGGTCAGTACCATGTGTTGCTGATAGTTGCTGATGGGCAGGTGACAGACTTTGATCCCGACTTTACATGTATTGTAGCTTGATGTTTTCATTTCAGCACGTTCTAGGCTTGCATAAGTAACATGTTAACTGAAAATATCACTATGAGGATTCTGCAATGGCATTTAAGGCAATGCTCTCAAATTCACAACCATTTCAGCCGATCAATGAGCTCTAAATCTGCTTAAAGAAAATAAGGGAAAACCTTTTAACTTCTTGAGAAATCATAGGATTGGAATGAGCAAGTGACTTTTTTTTTCTTTCTTTATCTCAAGTCCATTGTTAGACACTCAATCATTGTCTGTTCGTAGGTGACACGAAATGCTGATACTCCACGAGGTCAACTCAGCCCACAGGAGCAGAAGACTATCGATGCTATAATCAACGCAAGGTAAACCTTTTAATAACTCGAGATTTTGGTTGCCCTTTCTTTTTTGTCGCGTACTTATTTGCTTCTTCATTGCAGTGAATACCCCCTGTCGATTATCTTAGTAGGGGTAGGTGATGGCCCTTGGGACACGATGAGGGAGTTTGATGATAACATCCCTTGTCGAACCTTTGACAATTTTCAGGTTTCCACTAGTTTGCCCATTTGAATACTTAAACGGGACACAATACTATGTTTCCATGTCTGTATTTTGTTGAAATTCGCTTATTTACTTGACGGGTTTTATGCGTTGATAGTTTGTGAATTTTACGGAAATAATGTCGAAGAACGTGGATCCACTCAGAAAACAAACCGAATTCGCTCTCTCTGCCTTGATGGAAATACCTACTCAATACAAAGCCACTCTTGAATTGAGTATACTGGGGTAAAAAAATTACTCAACTCTTACACTATTGAGTTTTTTGGATTGAGATTTAATCCCCAGATACTAAAACACAAGTGCTCCATATTTTTCCTCTTGTTCCTCAAACAGTCGACGGACGGGGAATGCTCCAAGGAGGGTCCCTCTTCCCCCACCTCGTTACAGTGCAGCTTCTATCAGCAATAGCTCAAAACTGCACAACTCAAGCAGTTTTCAGCAACGTACCTCTGCTTATCCAGGATACGATACAGTGACTAACATTGCTCCATCTCCAAGTTTTGCTCTTGAGAATCAGGTTAGTAAACTATCTCCACTAACATTCCTGCCATATTTTCAGTTGAGTTTTTGTTGCATCACAATAAATCAAATACTTTCCTTCATGGAGAAATCATCAAAAATTAAAACACCACCATTACAATTTATTCTGCTTGTCTTGAGTCTCTTGACTGCTTATCTTATCGTTTGCCTCTTTTTTATCTTGTTACAGGTTTGCCCAATATGTCTTACTAACCCAAAGGACATGGCTTTTTCTTGCGGCCATCAGGTCAGCTACTCCAATCTTTTCCAGGCTTTTTGGATCTGTATGACTTCCGGGTTATATATGATGAACTACATTTGGAACTTTGGGTCTTTATATATGTCATATTTTTGTCTTTACGAGCAGACTTGCCGTGATTGTGGAGAACACCTCAGTTTATGTCCCCTTTGCCGCACACCAATCAAAACGAGAATAAAACTCTATTAACTGGTTTTTCTTGGTACCTCTGTGGTCTGTCGCTGCTCTTGATCAGCTGTGGTAGGTGCATCAGATGCCCTGGATTTTGAGGAAAGAAGAGGTTAGCTGCTTTGATTTTCTCATGTATTTGATTTCTGTTTTCTTACTTTTACACACAACTTACGATTGCTTGTACTAACCTTTATAGGATATCAAGATCCGGTTCACCCTTTTTGGATGAGTTTATGCCAAGTTCACAGAGAAACGGAGATTGGAGTTCTGGGTGTTATGTTTGAATCATATTTTCATCACATAGTACTTTTAAAAACTTTTGTTTTGACATTTTGGAGGGATGTTTATACGGTCACAGGCATGACATTTTTGTGAAGTTTTGCTAAGCTATTTTCAGCCATTTCAAACACATCGTCGTCTTGTGGGTACTCAGAAGTCGAGAATGGGAGCAAGGACACATCAATTGTCAAATGGTCATCCATTTACTCTCGTAAGAGTGTCAAAATATGTCTACGTACGTTATTCAACAATAAGATCAAATATTCTTTTGTAGAATTCAGGAACATTTTTCCAGGCACATGGACCATTGCTTTCAATTTATAGAATTCTCCTTATTGTAAAATTGAGTGTAACATGTGTAGTAATGATGTCTTCTTGAAAACGTCTTCTTGAAAACTCCTTGTTTTGTTTGTGGTGATTAATTTTTTAACATACATATTTTGAATTACAGAATTTCAGGCATATCATGTTGGAAAGTGTCATCTAAATAGTTTTTTTTTTTTTGAAATTACAGAATTTCAGGCATATCATGTTGGAAAGTGTCATCTTAATTGAGGTTTTTTTTTTTGGGTTTTTTTTTTTGTTGTGCGGCAAAACGTTCGTAGTTTTGTTCATTTCTTGGTACACTTCAATCCCGGGAGGTTTGGAGAGTTAATTTTGAGGTTCAATTTTAGGGGATTTAGGCTCTTTGGGGTAGGATATAGTGGTTTTAGGCACTTAGATTTAGGCGCTTTGGGTTTAGGGTTTAGGCACTTTGTAGTGGTTTTTTCCTTCTTCCAAACAAGGTCTTTAAAGCTTTAGAGATGTGCAAAACTACGTCGTTTCGCCAAAACCACTTTGCCAACCCACTTGGGGTTTCATCTCAATTGAGTTGTGAAGATAGGTGGAAAGTAAATTAAGAATGAGGGTATATAATTAGGGCCGGTCCTGAGATTATAGACCTAAAGCGAATTTTAATAAATAGGTCACTTGGTTTTTGTTTTTGCTTCTAAACAATCAATATAGGTGACTAATTTATTTAATAAATAGTAAACATGGTATTTTAACATCTTAAGTTACTGAAAGAAACTTTTAAAAAATTAATACCATTATGACAAAAGGAATCAAACATAACAAATCTCACTCAACCTCAAACTAATCACATTATTAGCTTCAATTGTGAGAAAGTAATATTAATAACAAGAAGAGAATTCTTTAACATTTTTTAATCAAAGTTTGTTGATTGAAAATATATTATATTGAGTTAATTATAGCCAAAATTGTATTATTTGTGAATTTGAAGTAAAAAGTCAAAGGTCTAATGGAAATATACAAAATAAAATCCAAAAATAATTAAACCATTTATGGTGTACAAAGATTTGAATATTAGTATTCAGGAACATCTACAAAAGATGAAAGAGTAATATATTAATCTAATAGAAAAATAAGAAAAAATAATATACAAGACTAATAGATTGATACAATAGAAAAAAGAAAAGAAAAAGGATGATCTGTCAAAAGGAGCTACCAATTTTGGACCAAGGTCCTCTTGGTATTCTCACTAACCACGGAAACCCAACTTTTGGAAAAAACATATATCATAAATTTGGATTATCTACTTTTTTGTCAATGGTACCCTCTTCGTCAACACTTGGACGGAAAATATGTATGTGGATAACGGATGGATGATGTGGCATCATTTTATGTTAAAAAACGTCACACACACAACAAAAACACAATACATCTACAAAAACGATTGTTTTGGACTGTCCAAAAAAAACCAAAAACGGGAAACCAGCGAGGTGGAGCGAGAGATGGTTGGTATATATGGGGAATTTAGTTTGTGGAGCATAAGGAATGAAATTGAAATAAAATATGGGGATGCAAAAGGAATGAAAAATAAAACAAGTTAGTGGAGCGCAATTGGTTGGTATACAGAATTTAGTTTGATTCAATTGGACTTTCAGCATAGGATTACTCCACTTAAAGGACTTGGGTTAGATGGACCCGGGGTGGGTGCGGGACAGCACCATCTCCCGTCCCGGGTTAGATACTGTACTATGTACATTAGATCAAATGGGCACACCCCGTTGCCTCAAAATGTGCTTTGAACTCAATGTCTCTACACCACGCACGTGAAAGCAATTTGGGATGGACGGTTAGGATTAAAAAATGGCTGAGTTATATATTTGTGTTGATTCGGTTGATTAAATGAGCCACTAAATGTCTTTAGGTTTCCTAAAATTTGACAAATTAAGCCAATAAAAAAGAGAGTGTGTATCATTAAGTTAAATTCATCTTGCTAATGATTTTAAAAAAATTATGGCCGTGACACCAAATTCTTTTGAGTTACTTAATTGCTTTATCTCTTTATGAGTAAAAAAACTCGTTAATGAAAATATAGATACACACTTTACTCTTTATCTTCTCTATTCATTTCAAATTTCTAGTTAGAAATTTCACACTTGGTAGCCTCATTCTCTTCAATTGTGTTCTAGATATTCTTTGGGGCGATTCAATTAACTCCCAATACAATTAAAGTATATTGACATATATTAACGTAAAAAAAAAATTCTCAGGATACCTCTTTACATGTCCTAAGATTGTGTAAAATGTGCCAAATTATGCCCAATGAGAGAAAAAAAATGTGTATCATAGAAGTTTATATGAGTTGTGAATGATTTTAAAAAATTCACGGTCGAGACAGCTGATTCCCGCGACGTATCGCCGATACGTCCCTATACCGCGATTTAAAACTATGAGTGTGCTTAAAAAAATTGTAAATTTGGGAGGTTTTTTGATATTCAGGGCAAAGTTGGGGGTTTGAAATTTTCCCTAACAATTATCTAGCATACAAAATTGGTTATGTAACCAAACATTAGCTATTTATAGTACATACAAGCAGGAAATTTTTGAGAAAAAAGTCACATAAGGGTGTAGTGATTTTGGATCACTGCGGAGACCCCAAGTTCATTGAAAAAAAGGTAAGAAATTATGCACGGAAGTAATTTATTTTTTGAAACAATAAATTATATGTTTTTTGGCCTTGGACTATCTCAACGGCACCGTGGGAGTAATTAGTACTGCCTCCTTCTCAAAATTTTTGTCTGGTCCGCAAAACAGGGACCTCTAAATAATGCAATTTTTTTCCCAACAATGGACTAGATATCAATGAGTTTTATTAATTTATGAAAAAGTTTGAATTTTTTCTTCAAAAAAATGTGCTATGTTTTTTAATCCTTGTAGACTGTACAAAAATTTTGGGAGGGATGGAGTATATAAAATAAAGTTGTTCTAAGGTTAACTATGTTTAACACCCGAAAAGACGCATATCTTCATACGCTAATCATCCATCAACACATTTAAGACGGAAAAAAACACACGCGTTCTAAGGTTAACTATTAATAATACCTCCAAAAGTAGACATTTTCATTGATCTATAACTCATCAACGTACTCAATTAATGCCCAAAAATAATAAATGGGTTCGGCAGAATAACATTGTTTCTTTCTGTAATGCAAAAGTAATTTTATTTTGGACGAGGGGTTGGCATGTGCCACCTATAATTTCCTCGGTCCCTGCTGCTTCCGGAGAAGAAATTAACTCACAGCAGCTTGAGGAGGCTGAATTACTACAAGTTCAAGGTTGGAGTGGTTCCCGCGAACTGCATTTGGAATCGATCTCGGCCTACCTCCCGAGTTGAGTTTCATTTTCAGTAACAGCGGAAATAAGGAAATGGTCAGCAGGTAAAGTGTCAAGGAACCTCCCCAATATATAACGACAACTTTAAGGCTGATCTCACCAAACTTGTCCTTGGGAAAAGTAGCAAGGACAGAATACGAGTAAGCAAAAGCAATTGGCATGATTGTAACCCAAGCCCATACAGCACGAACCAGTCTATCAGACCTTGTTCCCCCTCGCATAGCCATAACGAACGCAAAGATTGAAGAGAGAGAATAAGTGAATCCAACAGTGTTTAACAACATAAAGATGCGGTACCAATTACGGTGTTTATAAGCAAGTATAGCTTTTCCGGCTTGGTGTTCTGTGGAATCGTCCTGCCAAACACCGCCCGGCGGGTTCACCCCAGCTTGGAATGCAATTGTCGCAATAAGTGTAGCTACGATCAAGAATGTATTCCTTCTATCAGTCATCCATGAAGGTTCAGTAAAGACAACCTCTATGCCTCGTTTAGCTCCAGCATGAACTAAGATGCCTTTAATCTCCTTATGCACAGGATCTGCTCGATGTTCAACGTCTAGGAGATGAATATCCAGCGCTGTTCGCCCACTTTTATTTGCTGCATTCACATCTATTTCGCACATGTTCTTCTCGTCAAGCACATATTTGATCATCTGAATTAATTTAGTACACCATTAGACAAAAAGGGAAAGAAAACTTTATCGATCCTCGATCATGTAGTTATAAATATCTTTCTTTTCTTTAAAATTAACGTCACTTTTTAGATTAGAAAGTACTAAAGCACTTTCTTGCAGTTTCGTTAATTCCATACCATACCTGTTGGGCCTTGGTACTCCTATAGTGCACCAATACACTACAGAGTACGTTGTAGTGGCCGGGCTTCGAAAGGCTCTTCGAGAATGAATCATCTTTATCCAAATCATTCATTATAGAGTCATTCAATTGCTTCGATCCGAATCATTCATTATAGAGTTATTCAATTATTTCATTGCTACGACAAATAAAGTTGATCAGATGACAATATCACGTGATCAGACAACATATGTTGTTACAAAATTGATGGTTGGTATGATACTGCGATAATAAATTGCAAGGCAATATCTCTCTTGATCATGTAGTTATAAATGTCATGTACCCAAAAAAGAAGAAGTTATAAATGTCCGATTAACCTGATTTTTAGGTCAATTTTTTCAGCGCATTCTATAATTAAAGTGACAAGTTCAAATCCCGATTGTGGTATCCCAAAATGCCTTACCGAGGTGAACTACAACCCGTAGTGCAAACACATGGAGATCCCAAGGCCACCTGTCATTATGATTGTACTGACACTAAAACAAAACACGTACTATGTGAACTGGTCTGTCTCATTTACTGGACTATACCGGCTTGTATTGTATATAGCGTGGTTGTGTGGGTATGTTTAATTTCAATGTTGCATTTATACAAAGGGTACCAAGATACACACCGCTATCAATACATATCTTCAACTATTGAAAACAGTGTGATGGCCGCCGGCCGGTATGGAATTATAAACTTTGATTTCTTGAGTAAATTTTTGCCTTTTTCACTCTTTGAGTGAAAAACTGGAAAAGAATATAAGCAGGAAAGTAATACAGTTTGTATATTAGTAAATGATTAATCTTTAAAAGTAATGAATAATATGAGACGAATGGAGTATTGATATGCATATGAAATGACAAGGTCAATAAATAATGGTCGATAATATGCCCAAAAAATTTAGCAATCACAAAGTCGTAAATACGGACATACCTCCCATCGTTTGTCAAAAAGAGCTAGATGCAATATAGTGTTGCCATCAGCATCAACATCATTGACAAAATCTGGATCTTGAATCTTGTCTAGTAGTAACTTTAGACACTGAAACTGATTATACTTTGTACATAAGTGCAAGGTGGTGTCGCCTCGATCCATCTTTACTTTAGCTCTTTGGGAGCCAGTTTGAATCAACTCTTCCAATACGTTGACCTTGCCTTTCATGGCAGCAATGTGAAGAGGGTTATTACCATCTCGATCAAGAGCCAGGCACATCTGAGGGCTAAGCATCACTAAAGCTTTGACAATCTCCAAGTCCCCCCTAGCGGATGCTATGTGAAGGGCCGGACCTAGTTCCGCATCTAAAATTTCAGCAAGTCTTGGTTTAATTTGGAGAAGTTCTCCAACAAATTCTTCTTTCCCTGTTGATATAGCCACGTGGAGAGGATTTTTTTCCTCTGAAACTTCCAACCAAAACTTTATCCAGAATGTATTCATCCTTTGCAATTATTTGGTGCAATAATACTCGATCCCCTTTAATTGCTGCATCACAGAGCAGTTCCTCCATACTCTCTCTCTCCATCTCTCTCTCTCTCTCTCTGACTCCAACAGATTGAGTATATATGTTTTTCAAGTAATGAGTTTGCTATGATATGGTGAAGGCATATTTATACTTCTTTTAAATCTAGGAAGCCCCTTGAGTGTTTTCTACTTTTCATTTTTCATAAATGCTCCAAACAAATCCTTTGAATGCCCATCCTATCCAACACCCCTTTAAATCGTCGTCATTTGAGGCACCTTGGTATAAGAGGGGTCACTTGATTCCTCTCACTTTAATTTCCCATAAGTATTTTCAAAGTTTGGAGCTAAATTTTGTAATTTTGACCCCACAAAAATTTCATAAATTGCTCCAACTTGCTTAAAATGCATAGAATTCTCAAGTTTTTTTTATTATTTTTGAGAGTTAATAGTACTACAAAAGATACTATTGTACATTTTTTTTTGTAATATAACAAGTCATTGGGACCAATTATAAAGCAGAAGTACATGTATCACTCTAATCTATGTTACAGTTAACCTTTTAATTTTAGTTATTTATTTGAATAAGAAAAAAGAAGAATAACTTATATATAGATCTAATTTTTGACCCAACTAACCTAAAATTCTGGCTCCGCCACAACTCACAACCCCCACACTCGGACATCTGCCAAACACTCCTTCGACTAAAGTTAATTATGCCTTTAAGAATCTTATTATATATAGAGGACCTTTTCGATTATGGTTTCCGCACTTGGACTTCAGCCAAACACCCCTTTGACTAAGTCAATTTATGCCTTAAAGAGTCTTATTAAGCACCTTTTCAATTCTGCAGATTTCAGTTGCGTATCTCCTGAAAAAAGCCGCATTCCTACAGTATAGAACCGCATTCCTACAGTATTCAACCTCCTTTTTGTAAAAAAAAAAAACAGCTGTTACAATCGTCGTCGTCTTCTTCTCTTCTCTACCTTTTGCGCCATCTCACCCTCTCCGTCTTGATTTCCCTTTGCGCTCTATGAATTGTCAAAATCAACACGTACTTGTCCCATAGGATCTCATATTCACTAACGTTGTATGAAAGTGAAATGGAATTGATTCATCGCTTTTCTCATGTTGGAAGCGAGGTAGAAATTCTGCTGGAAGGGCGACAAAACTCAGCTACGAAGCAATCCACATTCCAAAACATCCTTTGCTAGGTAAAAGAATGAAAGTGAAATGGAATTTGATTCATCGATCACGTTCTCATGTCAGAAGCGAAGTAGAAGTTCTGCTGGAAGGAAAAAAACCCAGCTACGAAGCAATCCACATTCCAAAATATCCTTTCCAATTTATATAACAGTACAAAATGGTTTTTTTTTGAATTGTCTCCTCACAAACTAACTTTTTGGGGCTTTCAATGGTTGAGATTGAATTTGGATTTAACACCAACGGCTAGGATGCCTTCCCATACTCCACACTTCCCCCTCAAAACTATCAAATCTGTGTCAACGTTATCAATTCGTCTAAGCCGTCAAATGTTTGTAATCCAGCCGTTCAATCCCAGCGTATGAACAGTCCGACCATGCGTACGTACACACGCAGACGTACATACGCGCACGAACACATCTAGACTGTCTATTTCAGGAATCAACGGTTCGGATTTTAAAAAAACTCTTCAATGGAAGAGTGTTTTTTTAACTCTTTAACTCTTACATGGAAGAGTTTTTTTTAAAATTTAAACCGTCGAAAACACACACAGACGGTCAAGATGTACCGTTCGTGCATTTTTTATACGTGGGGCATGCGTACAAATAGATTTTCTGGCATATGAAACACGCTTGATTTTTATTGCACCCCTATGGACTTTTCGTTTTTTCCTTCTCCCTTCCTCCCATTGTTAGTGTATGAAACTTTTTTGATGACCATTTTTTTTTTTTGGAAAAATTAGTCATAAATGCACTATATTTTGCCTTTTTGAAGGGAAGGATAATGAACTTTTGCAATCAAATATAAGAACATTATTTTTAATATTGAGAAAAAAAGTCACATAAGGGTGCAGTGATTTTGGGTCACTACGGAGATCCTAAGTCCATTGAAAAATATAATAAATTATGTACGGAAATATTTTATTTTTTGAAAAAATAAATTATACTCCTGTTTTTTGGCTTGGACTATCTTGACGGCACTGTGGGAGTAATTAGCTATCTCTGTCCCAAAATTTTTGGGATTAATAACTAGGGATGCCAATTTCCCCCGACCCGATCGAATCCGATCCGTTCCCCGATCCGAATGGATCGGCGTTTTGAAGATCTGTTTGGAGACTGGGTCGGATTTGGGGATTTTTTTTAAAAAATTCGGGGATCGGATCGGGGACGGGTAGTAGTGTATCCCCGCCCCGAATCCGATCTGTCCCCGAATCCTCGTTTTTTATTTTATTATTTTATATATATATATATACCCAGCACTTCTAAAACGGAACCCCGTTTTTGAACAGTAACCGGACCTTCTAATCACAGCCGTTGGATTAATCCAACGGCTCAAGCGCGAGGGGTCACTTAAATTGGGTCACAACAGGTCAAAGGTAAAGGGTTCAGGACCAAAACCCGTCCCTGACTCCTCTCTCCCTCATTTTCACTTCGAACGTCTGAGAGAAGAGAGGAATGGCGATTTAGGGCTCGACGTGAGAGGAAGAAAGAAGAAGAAGAAGAAGAAGAAGAAGAGAAGAAGAAGAAGAAGAAGAAGAGGAAGAAGAAGACACCGCGACCTCTGCTACCGCGACCCACTGCGACCGTGACCTCCGCGACCGCGACCCACCGCGACGCACAGCCACCCACGACCGCGATCTCTCGTCATTTTCGGCTTACCCAAGGTATCAAGCTTCGAAAAACATTGATTTCTGATTTCGATTTGTAAAGTTAGGGTTTCTACAGTTTGAAAAATTTCGAAACCTAGATCTTGGAAAATTTCGATTGAATTAAATTTCGATTCTGGTTTCCTACGGAAATGCCTTTACTTGCTTTGGCAAGGGGATGTCTAGAGGGTCATTAGGCACAAGGTTGTGTAGGGTTCCTTATCTGAAATTTCTTGATTGTCCTACATCCGTGTTGGGGCTGCAAAGCATAACTTTTTTGGGAAATGAACAGCCAATTGTGATATTGAGTCATTTACAGAGTCCTTATTACGTGTACAATTCTGCTTTGTCATTGTTTCTTAGCATCTACTTATGAAATATTATTCCTTGCAAGAAAAAGAAAAGTCCAGGTACTTTTGAATATTAATATGATCTTTCTATGCAATAGGGAGTTGAATTGTTTGAATTTGGGATTGTGTTTTCCGTGAATTTTCATAATCCTTCTTCATTTGTGCACCTGGACCTGAAATGTCACAATTGTCACCTTGTCCCTGGCCATTGCTAGGAAAACCCTAAGTGAAATCCTTTTTATCTTGAACTAACCCCATGTCTAGCAATTTCAAAATTACCAAAACACCTGACTAATAGAACCTGATACAATGAGTCGAAACCCCATTGATGAAGAACAACCAAAGTCTCTCTCTCTCCCCCCGTCTGGTTTCGGTTTTTCTGTACATCGAATAATTTCTAGGTTTTTGGTCTTTGAAACCCATTGATGATAATAGTTAGTTCGTTTTCAACGGGCACTTCACTTGCACTTCACTTGCGGTAATCTCGAGCAGTAAATTATTCGTCATGATTTTGAGTCCCACTTGGGATTTTAATTTCTTATATCTGGTGAGTTTAATTTTAGTCCCACTTGGGATTTTCAGTCCCAAACACTCACTAGTTTTTTTGCCCAAGCCAGTGTATCACTGGGCAACTAATTTGTTTTTTTAGTGAGTTTATGGGTCTCTCTCTGATGATAGGATTTTCCCTGTAATGCCATAATAGTAGTCTCCATAATGTAGTACATTCCATGCTGTTCTTTTTTGTGATTTTGATTAAATGAAAATAACCTAAACTTTAGGAGACTAATGAATTGGAATTCTTTCAGGTGACCAGAAATTAACAGCTATTGGGATACGAGTATCGCAATGGATAGCATATCATGGCTTAGCACTGAACGTCACCACTGAAGTATTCCAAGTTGAACTCCACCACAAGGCAATCCCTGAATTGGAGTTCTCAAATGGGGAACCATCAAGTTTAGAAATTTGTATTTTTTATGTTGTTCCAGTTTGTATCAATTCGCAAATTTGCGATGACCTAAATGGGGTTGAATACACCAAAACTTTGTATGTCTCCTAGTTTCCTTTTATAAAATGTTCCTGGTTTACCAAAATATATGTTCTTGGATTGTGAATGCTAATGTGGGATGAAAAATGCCCAGCATGGGCTCATATATACTTGTTGTTTCTGCTGTTTGTTGTTGTTGTTATTTGTTTGAGACGCGAGGCGTCGGGCTAGGCCATAATGCAAATGAATCCTGTCAAAATTTTCCCAGAACTTCTCCTGAATTACAACGAGAGAGCGAGAGAGAGAGAGAGAGTGGTTCATAAACATAACTAAATTATTATAACCAAAATGCAAAGTTCAAACCCCAACTAAACAAACCAGTTGTTCATAAACATAACTAAGATATACAAAATGCATAATTGATCTACATGTCATGCCCAAAAGTCAGTCATCTACATATCCAAAAATCTACATATCTAAATATACAAGCTTCTTGTTCATTCATCTTCCTAGGTCTCTAACGTCATGCCCAAAAGCTCATCCATCATGCCCAAAAGTCGTCCTCCCACTCTTCTTGTTCAAAAATTTCTTCCATCGTTCACCTACACACAAACCACAAGTTTTTTCATATTAGTAGAGATTTTCAGAGGTACTAGCACATGTTTTTTCATAATAGTAGAGATTTTCAGAGGTACTAGCACAAACATTTCAAGCCAATCTGTATCCGAATCTGAAACCACCAATCAGGCGAGCACCAACAAAGGCTGCCATGGAGAGGCATCATCCAATTCTGAAAGCACTCTCAATACCCATCATCTGAAAGCACTCTCAATACCCATTATCGATCACAAAAAAAAAAAGGCTTTGTACAAGGTTCAAAGAAAAATGGGACACACTGTCCGAAATATTTATCAACCAAGCCACGGCATAAGGAGGTAAGGAGCAGTGTATATTTACAGATATCCTGGACATTAGGAGTGGATTCACAATCACAAATATGGAGGTTGCACAAAACATGTTTTACACAAACACGGCCTATTCACAAGCAGTCACCATTACTAAGGTGCATGCATTATTCACAAGCAGTCACAGATTCAAATCACCAGCGGCTGCATTATTCAGAAGCCGATCATTCCAAACCGAACAATTGGCCCACGACAAAGTTCAACCGATTCAAACATAAAAAAAACAGAAATTCAGGAACAAACAGAAATTCAAAGAAGCCGATCATTCGAAACCAAACAATTGGCCCACGCCAAAGTTCAACCGATTCAAACATAAAAAAACAGAAATTCAAAAATTCAGGAACAAACAGAAATTCAAACTGGATATAGTTCCACTAGATAATCTGGATGCAATCTCAACAGCCTCAATAAAGTTCCAGTAGCTAAACTGGATCATGACACCTTCGTACGTCTGTCCAGAGAGGCAGGAATGTCCCAGTTTTTTCAATCCAGCCATGCGTCCCAGTAAACAAATACGTCAATAACCTTCCTCATTCACATGTGTAGTACCTGTGAAAGATGGTGAAAAGAAGTTCCAATCTAAATTAATAGTACAAGTACGTCGATAAAGTTCTTCATTTCAGACAGAGTTTCGTTGCATTATAAACTAATAACAAAAAAGAAGTTCCAATCTAAATTAATAGTTGCACTTACATATTTCATTTTCCACTTCCAGAATCAACTTCATCGTCATCGTCCTCATCCTCAACCTCGTCGTCATTCAACCTATCACCTTGCGACAACCTGAGAGATAAAAAAAGAAAACACAAGTCACATTCAAACAATTAAACTAAACAATTACATTTTATGAATTTAAACATATTTAAAGAATTAAACAATTACTTTAGAAGCACTGGACAATTTCTTTTGTCATGCGACACCCCGATTTTACCACAACCGTTACAACGCCTACCCTTCTTGGCCATCGCCTTCTCCTTCCCTCCTTTAAGTCGTTTCCCACATCCCTTTGCCCTCGATGGGATTGGTTCTTTCAAACTAACTTGGCTTGCATTATTAGTAGGTGTTTCGATACTCATTCGGATACTACTACTTTCACCCTCTACATGAGTACTCTTCATCAATCGAAGCTTCTTCCGAGCTATTAACAAACAATCTTTCACAACATCACTCCCACCTTCAATTACTAAAGCCTCATCAATTACTGTAGAAGAAAGTTGGGAAAGGCTATTTCTCGTTTCTAACATAGAAGAGTCACATGTTTCATTCATGCCACTACCCAAGTCATCGAAAACTCTCCCAGCTTTTTCTGATTTAAGCCACCTAGGCAAGATATACTGCTCGGGAAGTTTCTGAACCTGCTTTTTGGTAAAGTACTGCAACATGTGCCTGCACGGGATTCCATCACATTCAAACATCTTACAACTGCAAGTAAGAAAGTTCGATGACTTATCAAATTTAAGCTCACGACCCCTCGCTCCACTCTCTCCCCTCTGTACACTGTACAAACAAACACGATCATCTTTAAATGTCCTCGTGAGCACATACGCATCCTTCTGACAGATTTCATCTTGAAACTTGTAAAATATGGTCCGTGTATACAGTTCACTCATTGACAACTCCACTGCCCAGGGTGTTTTTGTAATTGGCTTCTCATTCACATCTTTATGATCCATATCCAATTCATTATGCCGGATGTGTGAAAGTGCCCGGTCAAACCTTTTCACAAACTCAATCAACGAATTCTCTACAGACACAAACCTCTTGAAAAATGAATGGCATCCTTCTGCACGTTGACTGCTAGTCATATGGGATGAGAAAATATGTCTCACAAATGCGGGAACCCATCTGTCCCGAATTTCGTACAAGGCATGCAACCATTCATTGGTGTCCAAGTTCGCTTTTCCGACTACCTCTCTCCAGCTTGTTTCGAACTCGTTAGGGCTCTCGGATTTCCATATACAATTTTTCAACTCGTCATAATGTTGTGTATACTAGACCGCACCTAATTTTTCAGAGAATTTACTTACGATGTGCCAAATGCAATACCTGTGATGCGTATTTGGGAGAATAGTGGCAATTGCTTTTGTCATCGCCGGGCACTGATCGGTTATAATCATCTTCGGCGGCCCCGCTGGCATCACTTTCAACCATTCCTCGAGAAGCCACTGAAATGCATCACTAGTTACCTCGTGTAAGAACGCACACCCAAACATCATTGTCTGCCTATGGTGATTAACCCCGACAAAAGGTGCAAAGATCAACTTATATCGGTTGGTGTTGTAAGTTGAATCGAATACCACCACATCTCCAAAATACCGATATGACTCTCTCATGGTTGCATCGGCCCAAAAACAATGCTTCATCCTCCCCTCATCATCGAGTGCAAATTTAAATGTAAAACCGGGATTCTTTCGTTGTTTTTTCTTAAAATTCTCATGCATCAAGTCCACGTCAAGTCCATCTAATTCTTTCCTCTTGTCCCTTGCAACATTATACAAATCTTGTTTTAAAAAACCAACATTGTGAAGACCACCGGCATCCATCTCTAAAATAGCCATCTGTTGTGACATTGGCACATTTGCAGCGGCTAATTGTTTTGCTAAGGCTTTCTTTGCCTTTGACACTTTGCGATGTGAACGTAAAAAATGAACCTTCCTGGGCGTCGCAAGAGGGTGATTATGGGCCTCAACGAATTGACTAACAACAAACCCTTTCCCCGACTTCGAATCTTTTACAACGGTGAGTTTCGCACCACAGCCCTCTCTAATTAACCCACGTTTCCGTGTTGTGGGTTCAGAATTTGGTTCACAGATTCTCCTCGACCCTTGTTTGAAGCAAACGTACTCCTTTCTTACTACTTCATTTTTCCCCTTAATCTTGCTAGAATTTTTCCGCGTCCCAAATCCAGCGGCTCTAGAATAGTTGTTATAGAACTCGTGAGCGGCATCTAAAGTGTCAAACTGTTGCTTAATTTTTGGTCTCAGCTCCCTTTGTACTTGCGGAATGTGTAACATTAGGGTAGAAGCAGCAGATGAAACTTGTATATCTTCCAATGACTCCATCCTACACAAAACCAGACAAAACAATACAAGGTACTATCAGAATTGACAAAACAATAACAAAGTATTACCAAAAAACCATAATTCAATTGGTGATGCCTTTAACTCACGATTCATGCATTCTTCATCTCAAATCCTAGTTAATTCAATCATATCAAGCTCAAGATTTTTAAGATAAGCCTTAAACCTTACAGCTTCAATTCACTGTAAGTTGGGAAGAGTACTTACTACACATACGTGCTGTGGTGTGGACAAAAGTGGCAGATCAACGCAAGTTCAGCACTTACACCATTACAACCCAATTGCACGTCGTCCCACAGGACATTCAAAACCATAGCTACACCTAATACAAGCCTAATTACT
The DNA here is from genome assembly GCA_016920895.1 of Vaccinium myrtillus. Taxonomy (NCBI): domain Eukaryota; kingdom Viridiplantae; phylum Streptophyta; class Magnoliopsida; order Ericales; family Ericaceae; genus Vaccinium; species Vaccinium myrtillus. The sequence continues at coordinate 28,392,272 of CM029271.1, read as the reverse complement.
CAACAACAAAAAAAGAACAGAACGCTAAACGACATCAAATATATGTGCCGATAATGTATGGTCATATGCGGATCAGACTTGTAATTTTGGAGAAATTCTTTAGCTATAAACACCACTAACCAATACAACCAATTTATGCAGAATTAACACACTATATGTTTTTAACTTCTTCCATTTTGCTAACAATGCAGTATGGTGGCAGCTGCTTCTACAGTTTGAAAATTTTTCCAAGATCTAGGTTTCGAAATTTTTCAAACTGTAGAAACCCTAACTTTACAAATCGAAATCAGAAATCAATGTTTTTCGAAGCTTGATACCTTGGGTAAGCCGAAAATGACGAGAGATCACGGTCGTGGGTGGCTATGCGTCGCGGTGGGTCGCGGTCGCGGAGGTCACGGTCGCAGTGGGTCGCGGTAGCAGAGGTCGCGGTGTCTTCTTCTTCCTCTTCTTCTTCTTCTTCTTCTTCTCTTCTTCTTCTTCTTCTTCTTCTTCTTCTTCTTCTTTCTTCCTCTCACGTCGAGCCCTAAATCGCCATTCCTCTCTTCTCTCAGACGTTCGAAGTGAAAATGAGGGAGAGAGGAGTCAGGGACGGGTTTTGGTCCTGAACCCTTTGCCTTTGACCTGTTGTGACCCGATTTAAGTGACCCCTCGCGCTTGAGCCGTTGGATTAATCCAACGGCTGTGATTAGAAGGTCCGGTTACTGTTCAAAAACGGGGTTCCGTTTTAGAAGTGCTGGGTATATATATATATATATATATTATATTTATATGTATTTAGGGTTTGAGACATCAGACACTGTACACAAACAAAACACTACGTCTATGACCCATTTCAGATCTCACAGCCGCAGTTTACTCCTCACCCCTCACCTGACCTCTCACCTCAGTCTCCTCTCAGATCTCACAGTCGCCGGCCCGCCGCAGTCCACAACCGCCGTCTACTCCTCACGACTCACCAGGCTCTCTCTCTCTCTCTCTCTCTCTCTCTCTCTCTCTCTCTCTCGAGTCTCGAGTCTCGATCGATCTACGTATTTCATACATACAGTAGTCTCGATCGATCTACGTATTTCATACATATAGACTATAGTAATCGGATTCGTCTATTAATGGACCATATCTCCTCTCAAGATGAACGCACTGATCTAACATTTTGTTGAAATTTCAATGCTTTTGTTTTAAGATTCTGTTGAAATTTGAACTTTTTTTTTATTAGCCTACATTTTGTTGACTTTTTAAATTGGAACTATGAGGATTCTGTTATTTGGTTTTTGACACACTTTCAACATTTTGGTAATTGTGTTCTTGTACAGAATGAAGGATCAAAGTTTAATTTTGGATTAAACTCAAGGTTGACACTTTATGATTCTACTACTTATTACTTATTTTCTACTTATAAAAGATGATCCCATCTTTTTGTGTCTGAGACGTAATTCAAGACCAGGAAAAGATCCAGATTTTCATAGACTACTTCTGTTGTATTTTTGTGTCTGAATTTTGGAATTCCCCGAATCCCCGGTTTGGATCTCCGTTCCCCTTTTGGGGCGGGGATGGAGGGGAAAAAATGATCCCCATTGGGGATCGGGGCGGGGACGGGGAGGGATTCGGGGATCAGGGATGGGGATAGTAGTCTCCGGCTCCGTCCCGTCCCCATTGCCAACCCTATTAATAACTTACTTGATGTCCAAATATAATACATTCGTGTAGGATAACATATTCACTTTGCTCGTTTGCTGTTGTAAAATTTGGTTTTGTGTTTCTAAACTAAATAAATTAGAAAGAGTGATCGGATGGAAAGACATGGGAAAGACAAGAGTTGTACGAAAATTTGCTGTGGGTCCCTCCCATTTGCAGCCTATTAGCTCCTTTTACGTTAGGACCAGTGGTCCCACTCACAGCTGACCCCAAATCGAGTAAATAGCCACTAAAAGACAACCCCTTCAACTTTTTTCTGTGGACAGTTGTGGTCCACGTGATGTACGGAGCTTTTAAAAAAAAAAAAAAGGGGCAGAGGTCGGTTTTTGGAAACCGAACAAGGGGTGGTTTCCAAGACCGGTTCCCAAGAACCCAAAGTGGAGCCCACTGTTGACAAATCACATGTGGGAAAAGTTGACCAATAAAATGTGGGCCAAGGCGTGCAACTCCATCTGGAAGTCTGATTTGGGAAAAGTGAATTTCAAAAAAATTTGGCTGCAAAACAGGAAACGAACACAGTGATTGTTTTTGTAATAAAAAAGTAATTTTATTATGAACAAGGGGTTGGCAATGGCACGTGCCAACTATTTCTTCGGTCCCTGCTTCCTGAGAAGAAATTAACTCACAGCAGGTTGAGGAGGCTGAATTACAAGTTCAAGGTTGGAGTCATTCGGAAGTGATCTCGGCCTACCTCCCCGCTTGAGAAGCCTTTCCAATAACCACGGCTCCAGGAAAATGTACACCAAATAAAGTGTATGCATAACGGCCCACGCTATAACCCCAACCACAACTTTACCGCCAGAGATTTGGGGCAACTTATTATTGGTATACACGTGCTCCGGGAAAGTAGCAATGACAGAAAACGTGTAAGCAAAAACCGTTGTCATGAGTATATACCAAGCCAACGCAAAACGAGTCAGGGTCTCAATCCTTGATGGCTTTGGCATAAGCGCAATCGACACGATGATTATAGTCAGAGAACTAAAGAATCCGAAAGCGTTTGCCAATAGAGCTAGATGCAATATGGTGTTGCCATTAGCATCAACATCATTGACAAAATCTGGATCTCGAATCTTGTGTAGTAGTAACTTTAGACACTGAAACTGATTATACTTTATACATAAATGACGAATATGCATAAGAACAACGAAAATAACTAACCTGGTCAGTGCTAAATTCGGGTGTATAATAGCGATTGCTGTAGGAGATGCTCTCCTCACTTGGAACAACATTCTCAAATGACCAATCATCTGGATCGTAGTAGCCATCCATAATGTTCTTCGATGAATTACGAAAAAAGAAAGAAAAATATTGGGAGATGTTCTGTTAATGTATGTATGAAGTAGTGGGAGACTTAAGAAGAGAAGGTGTGAAGTAGTAGAAGAATGAGTAATATAAATAGATAAGGCATTGGGGGGCCAGGATCAAAGATAGGTCTCATAAGGAACACGTGGTAAGGCATTTGGGGGGGCGGGATCAAAGATAAGGAACACGTGGTAAGGCATTGGGGGCAGGATCAAAGATAAGGAACACGTGGTAAGGCATTGGGGGGGCCAGGATCAAAGATAGGTCTCATAAGGAACACGTGGTAAGGCATTTGGGGGGCAGGATCAAAGTAATCAAGTAAAAGAGAAATAAAGTAATTAAAAATGAAGTAATTAAAAAATGAAGTAAATAAACAATATTTAATAAATAAAAGAGAAAAAAAAAGATATTAGAGCATATTATAAAAATATATATAAAGAACGAGAAGATTTATTAGATATTAGAAAAACAAGATATTAAATAATTAAAAAAGAGAAATAACATATTAGAGATTTATTACTTGCAAATGTAATTTGAATAAATCAAATTAAATGAGTAATTAAATAAATGAAGTTAATGGTAAATTAAATTATTAAAATTTGAACAAAAAAACAAAAAAGAAAAAAGAAAAAATGTAATTTGAATAAATCAAATTAAATGAGTAATTAAATAAATAAATTTAATGGTAAATTAAATTATTAAAATTTGAACCAAAAAAACAAAAAAGAAAAAAAGAATTGGGTCGGGGGGGGGGTGGGGGCCGGGGGCAATTGGGGGAGAGGGGGTGTGGGGCCGGGGGTTGTGCGGGTGTCAGGGGGGCAGGGGGGGACACAAAGGAAATTCCCTCAAAATGTGCTTTGAACTCTCTTTTTGAAGTACTCGTAGATTTTAAAACGTCGTAAAAAGTATATTCAAGAAGGCAGCTGTTAATAAAATAATAGGTGAAATAAACGACTATGATTAACAATTATCGAGCAAACAAAATTGGTTATCTAACCAAACATTAGGTATTTATAGTACATACAAGCAGTAAATTTTTGAGAAAAAAGTCACATAAGGGTGCAGTGATTTTGGGTCACTACGGAGATCCTAAGTCCATTGAAAATATAAGAAATTATGTAAGGAAATATTTTATTTTTTGAAAAAATAAATTATACTCCTGTTTTTTGGCTTGGACTATCTCGACGGCACTGTGGGAGTAATTAGTTATCTCCGTCCCAAAAATTTTGTCTGGTACGCAAAACGGGACCTCAAAATAATGCAATTTTTTTTTTCAACAATAGACTAGATATCAATGATTTTTATTAATTCATGAAAAAAAATTGAATTTTATCTTCTTAAAAATGAGTAATTTTTTAGTCCTCGTTTTGTAGTGTGGACAAATTTTGGGACGGATGGAGTATATAAAATAAAGTTGTTCTAAGGTTAACTATGTTTAACACCCGAAAAGACGTACAAATATCTTCATAAGCTAATCATCCATCAACACATTTAAGAAAAAAAAAACACACACGTGTTCTAAGGTTAACTATGTAATAATACTTCATACGCTAATCATCCATCAATACATTTAAGACAAAAAAAAAAACACATGCGTTTTAAGGTTAACTATTAATAATACCCCCAAAAGTACACATTTTTATTGATTAATAAGTCATCAACGTACTTGATGTCCAAATATAATACATGCGTGTAGGATAACATATTGTTTTTGTAATAAAAAAGTAATTTTATTATGAACCAAGGGTTGGCATGTGCCAACTATTTCTTCTGTCCATGCTTCCTGAGAAGAAATTAACTCACAGCAGGTTGAGGAGGCTGAATTACAAGTTCAAGGTTCGACTGGTTCCTGCCAACTTCATTCGGAAGTGATCTCGGCCTACCTCCCCGCTTGAGACGCCTTTCCAATGACCACGGCTTCAGGAAAATGTAGAGCAAATAAAGTGTTTGCGTAACGGCCCACGCTAGTGACCCTACACCTATAGCCACATGATTACGGTAAGGGGACCTTCCTTTAGTATCCTTGTCCTCCGGGAAAGTAGCAATGACAGAATACGTGTAAGCAAAATCCGTTGTCATGAGTATCGACCAAGCTAACACAGCACGAGACAATCTCTCAGCCCTTGATGGATCTGGCATAAGCGCAATCAACAAGGAGATTATACCCAGAGAAACATGGAATCCGAAAGTGTTTACCAGAAAAAAGACCAAGTACCAATTCGGGGATTTAGAAGCAAGTATAGCTTTTCCGGCTTGGTATTTATCTGTGGAATCGTTCTGCCAAACACCACCCGGCGGATTCACCCCAACTTGGAATGCAACTGTCGCAATCAGTGAAGCTACAATCATAAGTGTCTCCCTGCTCTTAGTCTGCTGCGAAGGTTCAGCGGTAACCTCTACGCCTAGTTTAGCCCTAGCATCACGTAAGATGTGTTTAATCTCCTCATAGACAGAATCTGCTGGATTTCCAACGTCTAGGAGATGAATATCCAGCGCTGTTTGCCCACTTTTATTTGCTGCATTCACATCTATTTTGCAGTTGTTCTCGTCAAGCACATATTTGATCATCTGAATTAATTACGCACCATTAGACAAAAACGAAAAGAAAACTTCATCGATTCGATCGTCTCATATTGTGTTTCTTTTCTTTAAAATTAAGATCACTTTTTAGATTAGAAAGTGCTTAATTCCATACCATGTCGGGGCCTTGGTAGCTAGTCCTATAATGAGCCAATACACTACAGAGTTGTAGTGGGCTTCGAAAGGCTATTCAAGATTGCATCATCTTAATCCAAATCATTCATTATAGAGTCATTCAATTGATTCGATCCGAATCATTCATTATAGAGTTATTCAATTATTTCATTGCTATGACAAATAAAGTTGATCAGATGGCAATATCACGTGATCAGACAACATATGTTGTTACAAAATTGATGGTTAGTGTGATACTGCGATAATAAATTGCAAGGAAAATCTCTCTCGATCATGTAGTTATAAATGTCATGTACCCAAAAAAAAAAAAAAAAGAGTTATAAATGTCCGATTAACCTGATTTTGAGGTTAATTTTTTCAGCACATTCTATAAAGTGACAAGTTCAAATCCCGATTGTGGTATCCCAAAATGCCTTACCGAGGTGAACTACAACCCGTAGTGCAAGCACATGGGGATCCCAAAGCCACCTGTCATTATGATTGTACTGGCACTAAAACAAAACACGTACTATGTGAACTGGACTGTCTCATTTACTGGACTATACCGGCTTGTATTGTAGCGTGGTTGTGTGGGCATGTTTAATTTTGATGTTGCATTTATACAAAGGGTAACTAGATACACACCGCTATCAATACATATCTTCAACTATTGAAAACATTGTGATGGCCGCCCGCCGGTGTGGAATTATAAACTTTGATTTTTTGAGTAAATTTTTACTTTTTTCACTCTTTGAGTGAAAGACTGGAAAAGACTATAAGCAGGAAATTAATACAATCTGTAAATTAGTAAATGATTAATCTTTAAAAGTAAATAAATAACATGATGTATATTAGTAAATGATTAATCTTTAAAAGTAAATAAATAATATGAGACGAATGGAGTATTGATATGCGTATGAAATGACAAGGTCAATAAATAATGGTCGATAATATGCCCAAAAAATTTAGCAATCACAAAGTCGTAAATACAGACATACCTCCCATCGTTTGTCAAAAAGAGCAAGATGCAATATGGTGTTGCCATTAGCATCAACATCATTGACAAAATATGGATCTCGAATCTTGTGTAGTAGTAACTTTAGACACTGAAACTGATTATACTTTATACATAAGTGCAAGGTGGTGTCGCCTTGATTCATCTTTACTTTAGCTCTTTGGGAGCCAGTTTGAATCAACTCTTCCAATACGTCGACCTTACCTTTCATGGCAGCGATGTGAAGAGGGTTATTACCATCTCGATCACGAGCCAAGCACATCTGAGGGCTAACCATCACTAAAGCCTTGACAATCTCTAAGTCCCCCCTAGCGGATGCTATGTGAAGAGGATTACTACCATCTCGATCACGAGCTAGGCACATCTCAGGTTTAACCGCCACTAAAGCTTTGACAATCTCTAAGTTGCCTTTAGCGGATGCTATGTGAAGGGCCGCACCTAGTTCCACATCTAAAATTTCAGCAAGACTTGGTTTAATTCGGAGAAGTTCTATAACAAATTCTTCTTTTCCTGTTGATATAGCCACGTGGAGAGGATTTTTTCCTTTGAAACTTCCAACCGAAACTTTATCCAGAATGTATTGATCCTTCACAATTATTTGGCTCAATAATACTAGATCCCCTACTATTGCTGCAACATAGAGCAATTCCTCCATATTCTCTCTCTCCGTCTCTCTCTCTAACAGACTGAGTATATGTTAATATTCATAGATACACGAAGTATTCTATTCAAAGGCTAAAAACTGAGACAGCAAAACGGATAACTGTGTATCGCTAGCTCTCTGTAGAGTTTTAGACAAAGGGAAGAAAGGTACTCAAATTCCCTTATCCAAAAGCTACAGAACAAGAGGCTAGCGGGATTTCCTGCGGGTGCCCACTTTTTGGGCCAATTTTTTCAATTGGGCCCCTCCAATTGGCAGGTGATGAAAAGTAAAAACTGATTTTCTACCGTATATGTTACTAATATTCATAGATACACGAAGTATTCTATTCAAAAGCTAAAAACTGAGACAGAGGCGGCTCTAAGAAGAGCCGATGGTGCTCACTCGAACACCCTGAAAAAAATAATTTTTTTAGAAATACATGTAAAAATATATTTATTTTTTAATTTTTGTCATTTTGAATACCCTAACCAAAATATTTGAACACTCTATCCAAAATGTTTAAACACATTACCCAAAAATTTAGAACACTCGTAATGACGAAATTCACCATGCACTATTTGATACTCCATTAGAGAATAGTATAAATTGAATATTTGAGAATTTGGGTGTTTCTTTGTCTCAACACATTTAGCTCAAACAGATAAGAACACTTTTAACTATCTCTCTTTAATCTATTTATATTTATTCCAAATGATTACTTATTACATTATAAAATATAAATCAATAATTTAATATATGCGAGCTATCTTTTTTTGTGAAACACTTTAATATATATGTACAGAGGGCATTTAGACACAATAGATTTGGATTATTACATAGGCCATTCATAGGTTTGATTCTTTTTTAATTTTTGTTTGGTAGTTGGAACCATGGACAAGTTTGTGATAAGAAAATCTAGAATGGTGCAAGAGTCATTTCTTATTGAAACTTTTTTGCCCTAAAACTTTTTAGCGGCTCCAGGAATTCTCTTGAGAGTGTTCAGAAATTCTACTACGGTCCTCTAGAAATCATTTTTTATATAACTGGGTGGTCCGGGCTATCCTGCGCGCACTCATGTGTAAAGGGGAAGGAATCTAAATTGAGCAATTTTGTTGTGAAAAGACGAAGACTTGAGTTGAGCCATGACCTGTTTGGCTGTTTCCATTCCACCCTCTTCCACTTGCATTTACAAACAGAGAGAGAATAGACTAGGGATTGATCTTTCTAAACCGTATTTCACACACTTAAGGAAATGTATGAGAAAATGGTGTCATTCGACAAGGAAATGCTACTCTCTAGTCCTAATCCATCTAGTCCCATCCAATTTTGGGCCTTCGCGGATCTTTTGTAGGCTTACAACGGTTAATCCAAACCATTCAATTTATGAATCCTGCATTGGATATTATTATTTCAAAAACTGTGGGACACGATAGCTGTGAGAGCATAACACATTTAACACCTTCGTGCAAGATATTTAAAAAGAATGGCAAAAATGATGTTCGTGCGTCCAATTTTTTTTTTTTTTTTTTTTTGTTAAATCAAAACATTGTTCCACAAACTCATACTAAACGGCAGTTGGGAAGAACATAAATTTTCAACTTTTATTAGTGCTAGATTTGAATTTACAGTAGGAAGTTTGTTTACATACATCTATACCTTTCAAGTACTTGTGGATACTAAACATGACGTGGATGGAGGAGAAAAGAAGTTTTAACTTGAAGACAGACCATAGACTTGGCTTTTGAGGTCCTATATTGTGGTCCTGACCTTTTTTTCTTTGGAAGTTAAGGTTGATTGCTCAAGATGTTACCCCGGAAGGACCAGCGTGTCCTTTGTACTATTTTTTTTTTTTGATCCACGAGTCTTTTGCAGTAGTGGCAGCTCCACGAATTCTCTTGAGGGTGTTCAAAAATTCTACTACGGTCCTTTAGAAATCATTTTTTTATATAACTGGGTGGTCCAGACTATCCTACGTGCACTCATGTGTAAAGGGGAAGGAATCTAAATTGAGCAATTTTGTTGTGAAAAGACGAAGACTTGAGTTGGGTCATGACCCGTTTGGCTGTTTCCATCCCACCCTCTTCCACTTGCATTTACTGACATAGAGAGAATAGACTAGGGATTAATCTTTCTAAACCGTATTTCACACACATAAGGAAATGTATGAGAAAATGGTGACATTCGACAGGTAAAGACTACTCTCTATTACTGATCCATCCAGTCCCATCAATTTTGGGCCTTCATGGATCTTTTTTAGGCTTACAACGGTTAATCCAAACCATTCAATTTATGAATTGTGCATTGGATATTATTATTGCAAAAACTGTGTGGTCAGACACGATAGTTGTGAGAGCATAACACATTTAATACCTTTGTGCAAGAAATTTAAAAAGGATGGCAAAATGATGTTCGTGCGTCCAATTTTTTTTTTTTTTGGGTTAAATCAAAACATTGTTGCCACTAATCCCAGGGTCTATTTACGCCTCGCCACACACATAAACCGGGCAAAGCCAATGTCCTCTAGAAATCATAACTATACATAAATAAAAATAAAAATTCTACTAATACAACAATGCTACCGAAAAAACAACAATTCCAAGTCAATACGGCTTCGCTTCGACGAGTTTTAGGGGTTGCTATCATCAAAAAAGTTTCAATAAGAAATGACTCTTGCACCATTCTAGATTTTCTTATCACAAACTTGTCCATGGTTCCAACTACCAAACAAAAATTAAAAAAGAATCAAACCTATGAATGGCCTATGTAATAATCCAAATCTATTGTGTCTATATACCCTCTGTGCATATATATTAAAGTGTTTCACAAAAAAAGATAGCGCGCATATATTAAATTATTGATTTATATTTTATAATGTAATGAGTAATCATTTGGAATAAGTATAAATAGATTAAAGAGCGATAGTTAAAAGTGTTCTTATCTCTTTGAGCTAAATGTGTTGAGACAAAGAAACACCCAAATTCTCAAATATCCAATTTATACTATTCTCTAATGGAGTATCAAATAGTGCATGGTGAATTTTGTCATTAGGATTGGGTGTTCAAAAATTTTGGGTAATGTGTTCAAACATTTTGGGTAGAGTGTTCAAACATTTTGGTTAGGGTGTTAAAAATGACAAAAATTTAAAAATAATAAATTTTTACATGAATTTCTAAAAAAATTATTTTTTTCAGGGTATTCGAGTGACCACCATCGGCTCTTCTTAGAGCCGCCTCTGACTGCAGCAATCCCACTGATTTTTTTTTTCTTTGAAGTTTTGACCACAAATTTTTTTTTACACCCTATGTGTATCAGAAAACAAGACAAATATAGAACTGATTAGAACACATTATCTATAGAAAAATTCTCTCTCTGGAATTGACTTCCCCATGTATTATTCCCTCACATTGCATTACATCGTCGTTGTATATCATGACAATTAACAATTTCATAGATCGCAAACGACACAGTTTCACCATAAATTTTAAACCAACGGGTGTCATCGGACGTGCGAAGCCCGTAAGGCCCCACCTAGCTTTTATAAAAAGAGAGATTTTACTGACTATTTTGTGGTTGATAAAAGGGTACGTCCGATGGCGATTTCAATTACAGAGTAGCAATTGTTTTATATATACACACAAAATCCACTGGTGTGGGTCATGGGTTTCTTCTCACTAAATCTCCTAACACACCATTGGCTCACACCCTGTTCATACCTCATTGTCTGAGACCTACCTCGGGGTCTTACACGAATGATCAGAGCCGTTCAATTTATTCGGAATATTTTTTTAAGGGTCTTAGTGAAAAATCAGCTCAGTCAGATACCGATAAAGGCTCAATTGATTTGTTTAAGTTTTTGTTCCTGAATCGAACAGACCAAAAATTTAACAAACTTATCAAGACTTCACTGATATCTGATTGAGCTGATTTTTTTTTCAAAAACGCTTAACAAAATATTCTAAACAAATTAAGCGGCTCCGATAATTTCATTTATGTGAGATCTCAAGGTAAGTCCCACACTACAGGGTGTGAGCCATTGGGTGTGTTAATCGCACTCTATAGGCCCCCATCCTTTTATTTGAATTAAGGTTGGGCTGAAAGTCTTCAAAGATTCATTTAATTAGGCTAAGTTCTCCAGTGGATTTTTTCAAGATTTGATAAAATTAATCCCTTGATTTTATCTATTCGTGAAGACATTTGATAATCATTTTTTGCTTTTGTTATCCACTAATTCTTATCTACTTTTACCATTCAAGAAACATCGACAAATTATTTAATTTTTTAAATGTATAATGTTTCTCGTTGAATAATTCTTGATGGGTACTAAACAAGGTTTTCAAAATTGTAAAATACAATATAGCTTGAAAGATATAACCAATTAAAAAATAGAAAGTAAGCATGTAAATGGACAAGCAATTTGGGACAGATGGAGTAATAAAAGGTTACTTTTCCACGAACTTTAATCAATTTGTCAGGATTTGGTAGATTGCCCACATCTAGATGACTGTATTTTGTAGAAGCAATGTACTCTCATAAAATCATCCACAATTTGAAATTAGTTGCTTATTTCAAAATTGTCCAGAATTTCAAATCAGTGGCTCAGATTCACTCAGATTTAGTGAATCTAAGACATTGATATCTAATTTTGGACAAGTTTTTGGCTACATTTCCTAAATACTTAGACTTTCTGCTTTCGGATAGGCTTAACCAATATATAGTTTGTTCAAGAAAATTTAATGGAGTCTAAAATGTAATCATTACTCCCTCTATCCCATTTTAAATGTCCACCTTTCTATTTTGGGATGTCCCAAAATAAGTGTCGACTTTCTATAAATAATCATCAAAACATACCAAACTTTCAATTTTACCCCTAAAAAGTATTCTTTCTTACTTAATTGATTTGATAGTTTTTGATATTCATATCATTTTTAAATTGACAATATCTTTCAACATATAATAGTTTTCATGATTTTGAAAACTTTGTATAATAGAATTAATTGAAATCTATCAAATAAGATCCATATTGAAGGATATAAACAATTTAAATACATTTAAGGTTATAAACAAATTTTAACTTCTTAAAAATCTCGATTTCCCGTAGAGGACATGCATTTAAATTGGGGCGGAGAGAGTACATTACAAAAAAAGAGGGTATTTTTGGAAGTTTATGTTCTTTTAAGAGTAATGATTATGTCTTGTTTAAAAGTTGAATTCCCAAAGCGGACTAAAATTTTAGGACGGATGGAATAGTATTTACAACTTTGCTGAGTCTTGCAACACATAATATTTAAAAATTGTTATGAAACCTTGTATACAGAGTATAGACATCCAAATTTGACTTTGCAAACATATTCCTATCTTTTATTAAACTCAAAATACTCATTGCCCATTTTATTTATTAGCGTAGGATTATATATAGGATTATATAGGACTTGTTGGAACATACCTCCAAACATAGGTAGAATACTAGGTGGACGACAACGTGCTACGCACGTTCGCTATAACCCGTTAATTATAATAACTTATCTATATTAGTATTGCAGAATGGGTTTTCGCGATAATGAATGCGAGTGTGACACGTGGCAGTAATGAAGACCTGTGGATGTGACAGGTGGCGGTAATTGATTGGCTAACAGGGTTATGGATTTATTATTATTCTTGAATATCTAAAAGAATCCAGTAAGTTAACCAAATCCTCCATTTACAGAATAATTTTTTAATGAAGGAAATATATAGAGATCCTATTGATTAAGGCGAAAATTGTGGTGATGAAGGAAACCTTACACTAATATTTATGGTAATGACGACTAAATTATTGCCTAACTAAAATTAATAAATAAAGAACGCAAGCCAAAAAATATACGGCTCAGATTCCAACTTTTGTTTCCGGCATTTTTGTTCGTGAATCACTCAAAGCCAAACATGACCGCCAAATATTTTTCCGTTCATATGGGGTTGCGGAGGGAGACCCTTTGAATAGGGACAAGGTAGAATGGTCCAAGTCCAATTTGGACCATTAATATGGGCCTCATATTTAGCCCCCTTTTTTTCCACATCTGGCTTTATTAGAGAATATCCAACCCTTCGACTCACAACAAAAAAAATTGAGTTGATCAAATCACCACGTTTCCTTTTCATTAATATGGGCCTTATAATTAGCTCATTTTTTCCATATCTGGCTTTATTAGAGAACTAGCTCCTTGCTATGCACGGAGACATAAAATAAAAAGATATATTTTTTCTTTTTTTATCAACTAAAAAAATTCAATTAGCATGAACCCGTGCTATGCAAGGTATAATATAAGATATAAGTATATACAATTAATTTCAATTCAAAAGACAAAATAAATGATGCGTTTTCCTTTTTTTATCAGCTAAAAAAATTCAATTAGCATGAACCTGTTCTATGCAGAGTACAATATAAGATATAAGTATATGCGATTAATTTCAATTAAGATACAATGATGTTAAATAGGAGTATATTTGAATTTGTCAATAAGTGTATGTTATTCACCATATCTATCAAACACGATACACAATTAAATTTAGAACAACATATCTGGAAACTAATGTTACAAATTATTTCTATCACATATTTATAAAATATCAACATTACCTTTTTTTTTCGGGACAGCAGATCCACAACCCCAGAAGTGTGAACAATCTGTCTCTATTATGCATTAAGATGTCTAAACTTTCTATCATATTTTGTTTGTTTTAAAAAAAAAAATCGTACCATTTTCTCCGCATTGTATTTTTAAATGAAGTTACTGAGTTTGTTTTCATTTGTTGATTGCAGATTCATAAGAGCGAGAGTATGTAAGTGGCGGCTTTATTTGGAGCATAAAAAAGAAATTTGAAAGCAAATCTTTCTACAAGAAAATTCAAAATCTAGATCATGAAGAACTTCCGTCGTAACCATTACCAATATTTTTTATTCTTATATATTTACTATGTTTAGTTGATTTTAATCGTATTTAGAGCTTATTACGGAAACTTCATTTATTTTTGTCTTTGAAGTTTTGAAAAGGTAGGCATGACTTTCGTCACCTGATATGATTGGCTTTCTCGAAAATACGTTTTTTTTTACTCCTTTTTCTGTATTTTTGTTCTATACCAATTTAGTACATGATTCCGTACTTCTCTTTTGTAGGTTCCCTAGAAGAAGATTTAACTTCAGAAGTCGCCAGAGCAACGAACTAATCAAGCAGTGCATTAGAGTGGGAAATAGTTGTCGACGTAGTGAAAATCAGGACAGCTCTTTGGATCAAAGGCTTGAATGGTATCACAGACTTTGCTGTTGAAAATTTCAAGGGCAATTTGGATGCTGCTAGGATAATCAAAATTTTATTATAACCTGTAATTTTTGCAATGCTTATCTTTTCTTCGCTTTCCTTTCTTTGCTTTCGAGTTGGGCTGCCAACTTTTCTTTGGATTTTGCCTTCTTTGTTTTCTTATTCTCTATCTCGATGTATCCTTATCAAGTTTTTATAAAATCTTTTTCTTTTGTTGATAAAAAAAATATACTAATCAATATCGATTTAACTTTCATATAGATATAAAAAATTGTTAGGCAATTACAACGATATACAAGCCATCCACTCATAATAACTACATAGACCTTACCAAATTTTGTAACCCGATGTGAAGATTTGGTTAAAATCCTTTGATTTTGCACTATAACTACATAGATCTACAGAATACTTACTTTTACCCGTACATTGCTAAGACAATTAATGATTGGTTGCTTATATATGAATATATATAGTTATTTTCCTTTTACTGTCTGAAATGAATATACTAATATATTACGAGGTCCAATGGTGGGTGCATTCAACAAGAGTAATTATTCCATGATCTTGGACACTGTCACGTGATGTCTCAACACCCTTATCCACCACATGGTAGTGCCCAAAAACCATAAACTAATTGTTCCATTCAACAGGGGTTGGGGAGGATTTTTACTTTGGGTTAAGAGATGACTTCCATGAGTCATGACCCAACTATGCAAGGGGTCAAAAAAAAAAAAACAAGGTAATGGTAATATTTTATAAATATGTGAGAGAAATAATTTGTAACATTAGCTTCCAGATATGTTGTTCTAAATTTAATTTTGCATGGTGTTTGATAGATATGGTGAATAACATACACTTATTAACAAATTCAAATATACTTATATCTTATATTGTACTCTGCATAGAACAGGTTCATGCTAATTGAATTTTTTTAGTTGATAAAAAAAGAAAAAAACATCATTTTATATTTTATGTCTCCGTGCATAGCACGGGTTCATGCTGGTGGTAAGTATTGAATTAGAACTTGCAGGAAAAAGGCGCATGTATTAGGTGCTTAGAAAGGAGAATATAATTGATTGAGAATATGATGTGCCCTCAGATTGTTTATCATTGGCTGCTTAAACCAAAGAAGCCAAAATAAGATAACTCTCATACTGAGAACCAGAGCATTTTTAGTCTTGGATACATTCATTTCAAGCAGCATGCTTCAATGCTGATTGGTTCAGGCGAAGCAAAAAAACAGATACTACCCTCAAGCTAGGGCATGAATATTCACTTATTTCTTGATGATATGGCAACCAATAATAGTAAAATATTAAAAATCATTTCAATTTGCAAGCATTTACGATTTTATGAGATGGCTTAGCATTGTATCAGTCTAACCAACTTAGTCTTTAAAAAAAAAGAAGCAAAATTGGAGTTTTAAACTGAAGGCCAGATTTTGCTGAGGTTTAAAGTTATACCGAGGTTGAAAATTGTTACATGATAAAGCTGGAACTTTGGGGTGTGACATTATATCTTACATATATGCCATGGATGAATTAAAAAGAAAGCTCAGATAAGCTGATAAGGGTTTTTTTGAAGAAAAGTTTGCCTCATTGGGCCGGGGCTGAGAGATGCGTATCGTGTGGACACTGGGCTGCTCCTTGTTGGAGTGCCTTAATTTTGTAGCTGAGATTGAAAATAGCAAACCTGGTTTAAGTGAAGTTTTGGGCATGGAGTTAAATCTAGTGTTTTAATGGTTGCCACTTGTGCAAATTGGCGAATTGTATTCTGTCTTGTCCCTTTCCTCCTATCTTAATCTGATGATCAGATCACTTTGGCTATTCTTTCTTTGTCTTCCCTTAAATTCACCAACCACCTGTCTAATTTTTAGGTGGCTGATTTTTCAAGTCCCACTGAAAAGTCCATTAGCCGACAAAATTGGCATAGGTTTCTTTTGTCTCTTTTTCACTTATTTTAGTGCTACATGTGGTTAATCTATTTCGTAATGTGTCAAATTGTTCTTATACAATAAGAATAAGTCAATAACTCTATTGCTTACCAAAAGAACTCCTTCAGTAGATTTGGTGCAACTTTCTGTAGTAGTTCCTTCACGAGGGATAGTAGTAGCTCTGCTAAAACCTTCCGAATTTCGCTAAAATTTGATGTTATCACTGTTTAATTTGAACTGAATTACAGAATTAGTTCTGGTGTGAATTCTTGAACGGGTTGGTTTTGATGGTTATGGGCGGCCTAAAAGGTCTGTGACTATAAGGAGTTGAACATTTTAATGGCAAATCCAACTCACCTACGAATTGCTACTAATAATCAAGCCTGGAATATTATAGCATATATTCAATCATCTGCCGTTGTTGCTTAAGATACAAAGGAATCCAAATGAATGATTCTCAATGTATCCAAGCATAAAATGCTCTTCATATAAAAGGCACCCATAAACGAAATATACAAGAGTCAGTCCCACAACAATCTAGCACAAAATCGAGAACCTAAACCACATACTACAGATTTACGCCAAGCATAAACCAATCCTACAAACCATGAATACATCCTACCAAACCATACTTCATTTGCATCCGTAGCAATGAAGAGTCACAGTTTGAAGAACATTATTCAGTTCCTTTTCACCTTTTGAAACACATGTAGCCACTACCATTACAAATCAATGTGTGAAATTGGTATCATTGTGATATAATCGTATCCTATATATTTAGGACAAATGTTCAATTCAGACACTCACAATCGCAAAACACTCATGAACGAAGAACTCAAGCTGTAAAAACCAACAAATCGAACACCCAAAATAACATTTCACAAATACCTCGTTCCCTGGCTGTAATGGTCGAACCAGTGAAGCATCCAAATCTTCTACCATAAAATAAACTGAAAATTTATTCCAATTTTTAGTGTAACCATGAGATGATCATGATGTTTTTTATTTATTTATCGGAGATGATCATGATGTTGACGGGAGCCATCAATAAATACTTAGCTCCAAAATATCTAATAAATACTACTGAACTTACATATAAGCGAGGCCTGGTATCCTGCTCAAGTCAAGGATTGGTCCTTGCAACCCACAGTTCCTAAGACTCCTGATACAACCAAGACAATAAATTCAAACTCAATATTAAAACCATATGGAAAAACAAGTGAACATGCATGTTCTTGGAACTCATTAAAAGAACACATAGCTTTGAAGAAGAAAAGAACATCCACGCATGCATTCTATCTACATGCAAGATAAATCTAGAACCATGTGCACTTACAACTTCAGCAAATGCGACATGTTGCTATAAGAAGGTGGTATTGTAGTCCCACCAAAGTGATTGTTGACCCGTTGACTGCCAACAACAAAAGAGGAAAACTTATGAGACTTCTGGGCTTCTTCATAAAAAAATGATAGCGACATAATGAAGAGCAAAAGCAACATTAAAGAGGTAATATATACAGAGAGAGAGAGAGAGCATAAATTTTTTTTTTTTACACCCATACAAATACACAAGAACCTGTATTCTTCTATCACAGGTGGATAGGCAATAACTTAATAAAGCCTCAGATCCCAATGGCTGGTTTCTGCTCTTGATGCATAGAACATACTACGTACAACTTATTTTGAACTCTGCTTTATACTCAAAATGACACTCCTCACAAACCAATCCCCTGTAAGCCCATTGTTATCCCTATTTGACCAAGACAATTTTACATAGGTCCCGAGTTGAATCTCTCTCTTTTCCCTCGAAAGTACCAAGTAAGGGATGTCAACCACGTCTGAGCAACCCCTCAACGCGAACCTTTAGCTTCTCCAATTGAAGGACACAATAGGAAAAAAAATGGCAAAGCTGGGAGGACGAAAGAATTGCACTTTGCGTTCTTAGTCTTTCTATGTTTTTGGATATGAGGGGAAAGTATCTAGAGTACTTCCCAACAACAAAGCGTTCACCTAGCTATTGTATTTTATCTGCGTCTAGCAGAATCAAAGCCTTCCAAAGCTGGCAATAGTCCAGTCTAAACTGTTCATCCAACTCTTTACAGATACCATGATCCAGAAGAACTGGACAACACAGTTTTCACCAAAAATAAAAACATGTTCAACAATACAGCAAACAGAGTATATATTTTTATCTGCAACAGAAAATCGGTAGATCTACAACCATGAATGTCATAAGGACATACCTAAGCAAAAGCTTTTTGGACCTTCTGGACAAACCAACATATTATCTGGATATGGATCCCCATGCACGAAGCCATGGACAAAAATCATCTCAGCAAACACTTCTACTAATACAACTTCAACTAATTACATGTTTTCTAATTTTTGGAGAATAGGTGTGTCTGTGTGTCCTTGTCACGTGTTAGTCTCCATGCTTCTTAGGAGTTAGTAATCAGTTAAAACTCAATCAACATGGAAGTGCGAAACAAAATACAAAGAAAGAAAAATCTGAATCCCACAATTGAAGTTGCTTGACATGTTTAAGAAAAGTGTATATAAACTGAAAATTGAGTGAACCATTTTATCGAACGCGTGGTGCGCAGTGAAGCATTATGGCCTCCTCACGTTCACGTTTTGCAAACATAAGCCAGCTCTAAACTAAAGATTTGAAACTGAAACTGATGTTAAGTTCATTTTACTACATTCACATATTTGGAACTGGATTTTTGTCGCATTCATAAACATAGACAAAATCAAAGAACAAAGAGAAAGAAACAAATTATGTTTCAAGAAGAAACAGACTTACAGAATTTTTTACACAGCAAATCAAAATTAAGGGCATTTAACGCCACTTGATCGGTCAAAGAAACTTGTGGCCACCTTTCAATTAAACAAAACCGTAGTCAATTAACTACACATATAGGGACATTAATTTGTGCAAAGACTGCAAACCTCACTAAACATCATGATTTCTAAGTACCGATACATAATTTTTTTTTTTTTTAAAAATCAACAAATATCAAACCAAACACCAAGTATATTCATACCTTTTAAATTTAATAATTTCCCATAACCCCTAAATGTTACCGAGTGTGACCGCAAGAAATACCTGTAGAAAATCACGAAATGAAAGAATTCAAATCAGTTTCTCATTTTATTCCACAACTGATAAAAAACAGCCTTTGAATCATTGAAAAACCAGCTGAATGCATCAAGACAATGAGCAAGCCTTCGAATCATTAGTAAAAACAATAGTACTTTTATCTAAATGGAAAAGCATAAAGTTGTTGGAAAAGCAAAAAGTTGCTTTCACATTTTTAATAATCTAGAAGAGGAAAAGTAATTATCTTCAATATGTGGGCAATATATATACCAACACCAAAGCCAAAAAAATAATCCATATCCACAGCTATACCACCAAAATAGAGAAGCAAAAGTAAAAGTTAGGAAACCAACATATCTCTTTCCTACTTAGAACTGAGTTAATCATACAATCCCTAAGATGGAGCAGCTACCATGCACCCCTAAGACCAATTTAATTGATCAAGACAATGAGAAAACTAAGCCAATAAAACATCCATATCAACAGCTACACTAACAAAATAGAGAAGCAAAAGTAAAAGTCAGCAGATATGCTAGTTTCCTGACATTAAAATTGTTCATCTAAAATCATTTAACACGCAACAATAACAGACCAAACACCACTGGCGGAGATAGGATTTCTTCTTTGGGGGGGGGGGCAACACAAGTCTTTATCTAAGTGTATTCTTATGATATGGACCTTTCAATTTTCAATATAATAGACCTGTCGTTGGTTTTGTAATCTTTACATCTGCCTTTTTCATTAAGTGCGTCTGCAAAAGAAATACATGATACAAAGAAAGAAATTGGAGTCATAATAAAAGTCATAAGGATGCCCACTGACTCAACAGGTAAAAGCCTAACATATAAGCTTACAAAATGGTGTCTTCACATTGCTATAGATAAGCTTACAAAAGAATGTATTCACATTGCCTATGCAACCAAAATGGAAAGAATGCTAGCATTCAACTTGCAACTATACAGCATCACCATATAGCCAGTATCCCCTGTGTCCACCAACAGAGCACATAAATCAATCCCCCTTACAAAAAATGTAGAACCAAAAAACTAAAATGTGATAAACAAAAGTAGTCAATAGATCATAAACGTAAGAACAAATTAACCAAAGAGGTAAAAAATAACAGACAGTACAATAGATTGGAGCTCACCTTCAATGCTTGAAGTAGATGTGATTACAGACTTATCACTCAATAAGCAAGTTGTCTTCGTTGATGATGATAGCATTAGAGGGTGATGAGTCATGGCCTTGGAACATACAATCACCAGTAAAACCTGGGAAAGAAAAACTGGAATTGGCATCAAGAGCAAATTGTGTGGTGAATTTTCAGTCATCTACCCTGTTTAGTACCCAAATTGCATGTGAAAGAAATATCATCAACACACTCAGCAAATATAAGAACTCAATGAGGAAGGGAATACAAAAGACTGAAAGAGAGTAATCTCTTTGGTTGGCTGCCAAAAAACATAGGTGGAATCGCCTCAGACCACAAGGAAAACAAAGACACCAAAATGAGACAATAGACACCAATTTATATCAATTTTTGATTAAATGTCCTTCTATCAACAATTTTTAGCCACAAACCAAAGAAGAAAGCATCTAGAGATCAATATACTAAAGTTCATGATAAACCTGCAAAATGCAAACCATAGTTTGATTACCTTATACACTACAAGAAATTTGAGATGCACCAGCGGCCAAAAACATTGGTAAAGGTGCCTAAAAGCATTGCTATAGACCTGTGAGGTCTATACCCGCGCTTGAAAAAAGCGCTGGCGTCTAGGCGCTGCAGTATCCCTTTACCAACGCTTTTTAGTAAGCGTAGGTACAGCATTTATTTTACCAACGCTTTTGCAACCGCTGGTGTAGACTAAGTTTTACCAGTGCTTTAAAAACGCTGGAGTAGACTCAATTTCACCAACACTTTGAGCCGCTGGTGTAGGCGGCTAAAAACGCTGCTACAAGGTTTTTTTTTTTAAAAAAAAAACTAATTAATAATTACCTAATTCACTTGCCTACACACAATATTTTTTTTACCAAGAACTAAAAAATATGAAAAAGTAACAGAATTCATTTTTCATTGGAAAAACTAATAATCCATACAAAATACCACACAAGTAGATTGAAGGCATGTTCCATAACGTTATGAACTTACAAAAGTAGATTAAATGTTCATTATGGTGCAGAAATACCATAATCCACAAGTCCGTAGGCTAAACTGTGGGGAAAAAAAAAAAAAACCTATCAAAAATTCATGATGCCATCCTTGATCTTCATGAAAGAGCTTTCAAAATGACGAGTTGAAATCACGCTTTTGGCTAGACCGTCCTATTATCTGCAATAGAAAGGACGAAGAATAAGAACCGAGTCAATTTATCTTTTAACTCCCATGACATATGAAAAAACACAACATATAGAGAAGCCTATAGCAAATAACTTTATTTGAATAGCAACATTGTTAGTTTTTGGCTTTACACGTTTATCTCCCACCCCTCATTTATACTTGGACACCAGTTGGGTGTCTGATCACAGAAACGGGGGCCAGGAACAACAAAAACAGAGAAGCACATTCTTGACCAAAGAAGTAACAAGTGTTCAAATCTCAGCAAAAGCCTGCATTGAAACCAACGGAAATCAGGACGTATGAGCACTAGAGTCCTAAGAATCCTGAGTCACAATCAGGATGAGTAACTAGTAACCTATTCAAAATGAACACCAAACTTGGCAAAATCGAGCAATTCCATTTATAAATCAAGCCCACGTAAAAGTGTCAGATTCATCCAACATGACACTTATGGTAAAGAAAATAAACTAAGATGTAAAAATGGACCTTTTGTCATTCAGTTGAATTTTAAGTCCTCAAAGAAAAGATGTAAAAATGGACCTTTTATGCCTGATGCTTCTTGCATGTCCAGCTGCTTGGACATTTCGACTCAAGAAAGGAAAAGCCTCAATTTAAATGGGCTTGAAGCCTTTTCATTTCAAGACGAGTTCATGTAGAAACTCCATACGAAAATCAACCAGCAGTCAATCGGTGGCCAGATGCACTAACCACAATTCTAAAATCCCTAAATCAAATTCAAAGAATTCCTCTCTTTATGCATTATCTTTTGTTAAAAGCGTGATCTTTTTAATTTTCCTAGTGCGATCTTTATGGATTATTGTAGTAGTGAATTCAATTTGAGCATATAAAACTATACAAGAAATTGGCAATACAATACTCTGCGAACTGCATTACCTCCAGACCCATCAGTTTACTGCTTGTTAGATACTTTATGCTGAAGGTGGCAGCCTCATCCTGAAGACTATTAGCATTACCTTCTTCATCACATAAGGCTGAGCTTCGAAGGTATTCAACACGATCTACAGATCCCAAAATTCAACAAAAGCATTTTTGCATAACTTTGGACAGAACTGCATGAGATAAATGGAAGAAAAGGCCAAAGGAGAAGTCCAGATACAGAGAACAGATGTACCATCAAGCTGGACGTAAATTTCTGCCACTTTGCAGGAGCGAGGGTCAAAGAAGGAGGGTTACAAAAAGTTTCCTGAAGCCCAACCATAAAACTTAATTAATTAGGGGAAAAGAAGAGAAAAGAAAGAAGTAGAGCAACAGTAGTAGTTGTTATATCATCAATCTCTTTACTAATGGACACCCTCCTACAACAAGGTTATATTTCAGAATTGGTTCAATCCACAGAGACGTCAACTTGAAGCCATTGAAGCTAATATTGCAGCACAAATGAAGCTCAAAATGGCTACGCAAAATCAGCACCGTGAAGCTACATACAAGATATAATCCTATTAATGGTTATGAAACCATTTAATCGTGCCACTTAAATCTGATCCCTTACTATCAGAAGTTCATTCTACAGATCTGAACCAAAAAATACAAAATCCATGGTGGTTCTGCTTTATCTTTTATTTAACCTATATACTAACATAGTAACATCCTTTTTTTTTCTTCCTCTATACAGGGTGGTTTCATTTGGAATTCACCCAAAAAGAGTATCAACAAAAGGTCACAAGTACCTCAGTATTTATCAGCCGAATACAAAAACACATCTTGAAAAACATAGACCATGACAGGGACATATAAAAATTAACCAATCCTCAATCTATTAGCCTCATCATCGCATTAAATGTACATAGTGAAGGAAGCAAGTGCTTAATAGTTGGCCACATGTCAAACAAATAGGGGATTTTTTTGGAACATTAAAATTATAATGGTTGAACATGCAGAATCCAAAGCACGAACTTACCTCCAGAGCAGTGACACCATTTTTATCCTTCGTACTCGAAGCACGTCTTTGCTTCAGCTTCTTTAATAGGGTTTCATGCAGCATGAACTGGATGGAGGGATTGCTCACCTGTGAAGGACAGTGACAACAATCATTGAGCATCCAGGGGCACTTCTTGGAGTCACTTTTTAAGTTTTCTCATACCATGATCAAAGTTGGCAGAACACCTTTCCAAAATCCCAATACTCCAGCTTCACCATAAACTTCTTGAATCTGCAGATGGGACATGTTCCAAGTTAAAGACAAGGTATACAGAACGATAACAATACACAAGAAAAAATGGCAAATATTCTATTGTTCACACAGTCATAATTATGGAAGTCCCTAACAAGCATCTTTGACTAATAAGGATTTAGACGTTAGATGACTTGCTCAAGTGATTACTAGTTAGTAGTTGCTAAAGATTGCTCACATTGGCAGTACATGGAGCGAGCACCAAGTGCTTATGTATAAACAAACTCAATTTTCCAAGCACAGCTAATATAGGATATTCCTTATTAAATAACTCAACTACCCATATACAATAGAAAGGAGGATAGTTACCCAAACTAAAAAACACTCACCCAAACCAAAAAACACTCACCTAAACCTCCCCAAACCAAAAAAACATCCACCACAAAGCCAAAGTCATCAAGTCAGAATGGAAAACCAGACTATGAATCCCAGATTCCATCTACACTTGAATCCCATCAAATGGCAATACAAAGCTTTCAGTGAGTTATTTACACAAACACTTAGAGGGCAAGACAAAAGTCTTAACCAAATGCAGATATTATTCATCTGAACAAGATCCTTAGCCACAAACAGCCACACTATCAAAGATAAATAAGATAAGTTAATCACATAGAATAATAGTCATAAAAAAATACATACTATTACCGATTTTTTCCACCGAAAACAAACCCGCAAATTCGAGACCAAGACAATAAACCCTAGTCTATCAGTCATACTCAGTCTCTAATATCGCTAATTTCTTCATCGATCATGTAGCACAACAGATTCAATGAAGTAGACAGGGCAAAAATCCCCTACCCATTCGATTTCATCAGCAAACTTAAAACCCTAAACACTAAACACAACAAAAACTGATTATTGCAGATTAAAACCCTAGCCTTGTATTTCGGCAAGAATCAAGAAAAAAATGAAATCGAGTGAACCTGGGAGAGGACTCTCATCTCAAATGACTCTCGTAATAGATCTGTATAAACCCCAATAGCTCATTACGTTTCACCAAACTAATGAGTGAAATTAAAGCCCTAGTCCATATTTGGGCAAGAACCAAGGAAAAACCGAGTGAACCTGGTTAAGGCTGGCTTCTCGACGCCTCTTTGCATCAATTGATGCAATAGGTCACCATGGCTCACGTTGCTTCTGAGTAGAAATTAGGAAAGAACTCATGCCATGTGAAGATGATGGAGTCGGTGGATGGTGGTGGACGGGTGAGGAGACCGTGAGGGGAAGTGTGGGGAGAGATAAAGAGAGATGGGGGATTTGGGGATCTGATTTTGGGGGGCAGAGAACTAGGGATTTAGATCTGATTTTGGGGGGGATTTTTTGATTTTCACAATGAAAAAATTGGGGGAAGTTTTACCGGGAAAAAATTTGTATTTTTAGTGCATATGTCACCATATGCCTATGCACCCAACGGTAAAAATTGCTGTAAAATTGTATTACGCAAGGGTTGTCAGAGTATTTTTCTTCGAATCGGAACCGTCTACGTTTTACGTGGGAGTGATTATATCCTCCGTGAAAAAAATCAAGTGAATTAATTATCATTAAGTACCTGATCGAATGAGACAAAATTTTGGTTTACAATAAATCAACGTCCCGATGAAAGAGCTTTGAATACCCGATAAACTTCAAAATTGGCGAGAGTGATTAAAACAGCAATACCAATAATCTGAACGGTTTGGATCGTCATAATTGTGTTGCGATCACGTGGCTAGCGTACATTAGCCTATAGCATAATAGTTTGGTTCATAACCAAGTAAGTTCGATGTATAGGATTAAAAGGAATGTGCAGACTCGATTTCTCGAATGTTCGATCTAAACCGTTACGATTTCATATCTTATCAATCCTATCACTTACCCCGAAAACGGTGGCGATCAAATGTCGGCAACCACCTGATCAGATCACATTCGGCTCATTTAAGAGGAATAATGTCCTATAATTCATGACTCGACGGCCATCAGAGCAATTTTTTTCGAATCGGAACCGTCTAGATTGTATGTGGGAGTGATTATATCCTCCATGCAAAAAATGAAGTGATTTAACTATCGTTGCGTACTTGATCGAAGGAGACAAATTGTCGGTTGATAATGAATCAACGTCCCCGATGAAAGGGCTTTCAATACCTGATGAACTTCAAATTTGGCGAGAGTGATTAAAATAGCAAGACAAACAAAGTGAACTGTGTAGATCGTCATAATTGTGTTGCGATCGTGTGGCTAGCGCATAATATAATCAACGTTTTATACATATTATGTAATTACAAAAATTCAATGTTGACCTATCAATTCAAAAATCAAAATTTTCATTTTTATTATTCAAAAATTCATTTTTTATTTTCCCTCATTTTTTAAATAAAATAAAATTTATTTTATAAAAATGTATTTTTGACTTATTAAGTCAAAATTTCGAAATTTATATTTTTTGTTATCAAAATTTAATTTTTTCCCCCCTAACTTTTTTCATTTTTGTTATTCATAAATTCATTTTAAATTTTCCTAAGTTTTTTCCCTTATTATGGAATTTGGCAACTCAATTTATTTAATAAGTATGTTTTTTTATTTATTATTTATTTAGTTATTTATTTATGGGAAGTCCATTTATTTAATTAAAATTTATTCATAAATTTAATTTTATTTTCCTTCATTTCTTTCCTTATTATGTCAAATCCATTTATAATACTAATTCTTATTCAAAAATTTATTTTTATTTTCCCTCATTATGGCAAGTCAAAATTCAATATTTTTAATTTTCTCTCTCTTTGTGTCTCTCTCTGTCTCTCTCTCCGTGATATACTGATTTAGGGGGAAAGAAATTGAGGGAAACACAATATAATTGGGCGGGAAACAAATGGCATTACGTGTATGTTGTATGCAAAATGGAGGGAAACAAAAAGCCAAGGTTTTATTATGTAATTACAAAAATTCAATTTTCACCTATCAATTCAAAAATTAAAAAAAAATTATTTTTATTATTGAAAAATTCATTTTTTATTTTTCATCATTTTTTATATAAAATTAAATTTTTTGGGTAATCGGAACCGCCAATTGTTTCCCGGGTTTAATTTATTGGGGTTGTGCCAACGCCTTATTGGACCGCTGGGAAATTGAGGTCTGACCGCTGGGAAATTGAGGTCTATGCCAGCGCCTTTAATTGGGCCGCTGGGAAATTGAAGAATCTGCCAGCGGTTCATAATATCCGCTGGTAATGACCCGTTTCTAAAAACGGTTTTCCAAGGCGCTGCTATATACCTTCAATTCCAGCGTTTTTTAGAGGCGCTGGTAGGAAAAGCGCTGGGGTATCTAAGATTTCTTGTAGTGATATGAGAGAGCTCGGTTTAGAAATGTGTTAGATTAATTTTGTCTTGCTGGTGTTGTACCCTAACTGCCCTCCCTGATGGAGTGAACTCGGTTTTTCCTATCTATTTAATTTCCGATTAACCAAAAATAAAATCATGAAATTTGAAATAGACGATGCAAAATCCGAAAATCACTCTTGCAGGCGCTTTTTGGATTCTAAGGGCCCATTTGAGAGCCTATCATCCAAACAAGTCTATGAATTTTTATTACAATAAAAAAATCTACATTTTGTAATCTAATACTAATTAATTGGCTCCCAAACACTTCCCTGGTTCCTTGTTTGCTTGTGTGTGTAGGGGTTTGGGGTTTTGAAAACCTTGGGGTGGCGGTCGCCACTACTTGTCTCCCTTAACCCCATCCTTGTTTCTTAAGTACGTAGTCCAACACCCCGTACATACAGAATATTACTAACTTATATAGTAGAACAATACAATTTCTCATCCAATTTTGCTGCTATCCTGAGGTGCACAATACTCCCGAAGCACACTACCAACGAATTAGTTTGTCAAACAAGAAAAAATTAGATGGAATATTTTATTTTTCAACACTAGCCACAATTTGAAATTGAGAAGTCTTCTCAACTTGATAACACATTAAACAATAACATGTAGATGCATTTGCACATACGTATAAATGGTCAAATCACTTTTCGAATTTTAATACTTTTAAAATCTTACTTCACATTTGCTTACTGATTTCAATTTGTTTTCATGTCGTGGGATCGATAAATAAAACCCGAGAAATCCTAGAAAAAACCATTAGAAAAATACCTAGTAAAAGAACTCGGCATAACAAGCACACAGAGAGTAGCAACTCCCTAAAGTCACCATTCATTCTTCAATAAATTGTAAATGAATTTCTTAACGTACCCAGTTTTTGAGGCGTTACACTTGTAATTTGTTTGTCTACGAGTAAAATTAACAGACTGTTTTGTGCGATTGGCATCTTTCTAGCTGCCTGCTAACATATCATGTATGCATCGTTCTTAAATGGAGTATACCGAATGTGCATATGCAACTAACACCCGAAAAGAGTGTGTATTGTTGCACTTCTTGACCGTGGTGGTGCTAAAATTTCTATCCGAGCCGGGGTGGCATTTAAAATTAATGTGCTCCTTTCGATTTAAAATCAATGTGCACCTTTCGTACCAAATACAATTTTTAGATAAAATTATAGTATTACTTTCGTGTATAAGTTTATAAATTCCTTAACACCAGATTAAAGATCTTAGTTAGTTTTTTAATTTGGTATCAAGAAATATACAAAATTATGCACGGAAGCAGTTAATTTATTATTTGATACTACTAAAATTACGGACCTGGGGTTGTTGATGTGCAACCCCTTGCACAATACGGTGTTGTGCACATCCGGGCCTTCCATTGCTCGGATGGACGGCCCAGATTTCACCTCGGCACCTTTGCATCCCAACCATTCGTTGCCGTGCGTGGAAGATGAAATTTGGACCGTCCATTCGAGCAACGGACGGTCCGGATGTGCACAACACGGTGCTATGCACATGTTGCACAACAACATCCCCTCTTCCCTAAAACTATATCGTTTTTTTTTGTAGTGGATTATATTTATGGGACTGAGGGAGTAGTTATTAGTATATAAAAAAGTACAAGTGTTCTGAGGTTAACAATTTATAACACTCGAAAAGATACACATTTTCTTTCGTTAATCATCCATCAATACACTTAAGACCAAAAAAAAACACGCTTTCTAAGGTTAACTCTTCATAATACCCCGAAAATTGCACGTTTTCATTGATTAATCACTATCAACATACTATATGTCCAAAAATATTACATCCGTTCGGTAAAACAACATTGTTCTTGTAATACAAAATATTTTTCTTTTGGACCCGGAGGTGGCATGTGCCACCTATTTCCTCCGTCCCTGCTTCCTGAGAAGAAATTAACTCACAGCAGCTTCATCAGGAGGATGAATTACAAGATCAAGGTTGCAAGTACTGGTTCCTGCCAACTGCATTTGGAAGTGATCTCGGCCTACCTCCACGCTTGAGTCTCATTTCCACTAACCACGGAATCACCGCCCGGCGGGTTCACCCCAGCTTGGAATGCAATTGTAGCCATCAGTGAAGCTACAATCATGAATGTATTCCTTCTCTTCGTCCGAAACGGAGGTTTGACGAGAACCTCTTTGCCTGTTTTGGCCCCAGCATGAAGCAAGATGTCTTTAATCTCCTTATGCACAGAATCTGCTGGATTTCCAACGTGAAGATGAATATCCAGCGCCGTTCGCCCACTTTTGTTTGTTGCATTCACATCTATTTTGCAGTTGTTGTTATTGTCAAGCACATGTTTGATCATCTGCATTAATTACACACGAATTAAATTTATGGTTAGTGTGATCCTGATAATAAATTGCAAGCAAGACAAATCTCTTTCAATCATGTGGTTTATAAAATGTCCGATTAACTTGATTTTTAGGTTAACTAATTTACATTTTCAGCGCATTCTACAAAGTGACCAATTCAAATACCGATTATGGTATCCCGAAATGCCTTACCGAGGTGAATTTAAGACAAGACAAGACAGATGGAATCACGGTATGAACAGTGACAGAGCCAGGATTTAGGTTTAGTAGTGTTGTAGTAGCGTTGTTCACGTGAGTCTACCGTAATATGGTATATTTTTAGCAAAAATATGATGAAAAACACTAAGTGCAAGATTTGGCTTTGTCTTGGCTTTATTTTTCATTAATATTAATATATAAAAATCAATGCTTAATTTAATTCTCCAGTGGTATTTAAATGAAAGTCTTTGAGATATTTTTTTCATAATTCGAACGGTTCATCTTTCAAATCGTTATTTTTTCAATAACTGTGTGAAAAATCAAGTTGTTTGAATACCAATAGATACCTAACCCATTTAATGTAAGACAGAACATATTCGGAAGCGGTGGTGGCAAGTGCACCCCAGCTCGTCGCCCCCCTCTTACAGTAGTTGAGGGAGTATTGTTACAAATTACATTTGTATTTCAGCAAAACTACATCACTCCCTCTAACAATGTTTTGCTTCCATAATGTTCAATAAGTCCAACAAATAAGACAACTGTAAAACTTTTTTTTTTTACTTGTATGTACGGAGTTAGCTCGTTAAAATGATGATTAATTCCAAAAAATTATTTTTCTTACTTATCCCTATCCTTGCGGGTTGTGCAAGGGCACCTTATCTTTTGTTTTTCCATTTCCGGCGTGCTGTGTCGGAAGTATGCAATTTTCTATCTACTACGTTTATGCATTTTTGCTCATTTATTCCTATACTGGCGGGTTGTGCCAGTACTCTCATTTTCCCATCCCGGCGGGTTGTGCGACCACACACGTTTTCTTTTTTCTTTTCTTTCTTTTATTTTTATTTTGTCCTCCCTGGGGTATGCCTCTTGTAGGCTGTATATTCGTTTAACCCCTTTTAATTTCAAGCTTGGTTTACCAAAAAAAAAGATGAATAATTATTTTCAAAATTTTGACAAAAAACTAATACAAACGTCTCTGTGACATGAGGTTAATTAAACTAACATCTCTATATACACATACAATGTACATTTTGTCTTTAAGAAAAATTAAATTAGCCCTAACTGGTCCCTTTTTCCAAAAATTTGAAGACCTACAAAGAAATATTTTCCACTAAGGAAGAAATAATAATTATGTTAAGAAGTGATTAGTATGACTAATGTCGCGAATGAGCCTAGCCAAGCTTGGTTCTTTCAGAATTCAACATGTTTGAGCGCTCGCATCAAGCAACAACTATTCTGAACTCAGTTGAGTACTACGTGGGCCTCTACAGAGGAGCTGAGATTTGTTTTGCTAAGCAAGCTAAGCCGAGTCTCGCGCGAACTGCACGTGAATAACTCGGTTCATTTGTAGTCCTAGCACGCCTGAAGATTAGGTTGCCTTGATTAGGTAGGTGGGCCGACAGGCCCAATGAGGGAACAATTAAATTAAAGCACACTGCATGCAAGACACCCGATGAGTTGGTCTGAAGACAAAGAGCCCACAAATGCAACAGAATGAGAACACAGAAGTTCTGTGACAGAACCATGGATGGCGGCCCAGCCAATTCAACCAAAATTTACAATCCAATGGTTCCCTTATCAAGCACCTCTAAACAATAATAACAATATAACTTGTGATTTATGCACTTGTTTAAAGAAAAATATAACATTTGTCCCAAAATTAGGAGTACAAAACACCAATAACTCTATATAAATCCTCCAAAATGTTTATTCCGCGCTGCTACCCTCGCTCTTGCAGTCGACCTGCAAAAAACAAATGTAGCCAAAAAGTATACAATACAACAAGAATAGAAGCGGCTCAAAAATCAACGAGACCAACCAGCGACAAACACATAGTCAAATTACACATCCATATAATAGGACCTCATACCCGAGCCGTACGTCCTCAACATTTATTTCCTTACAAGAATTATTATTATTTGAGTGTAAAGTGGTATGCTTGGGAATGCCCCAAAGATGTTTGTTTCATTGTTTGAGCTTCAGTGAAACAAAGTTCAATAAAAAGAAAAATCATTCGTCACTATGGAGGCATAAAATTGGAAATATACTCCAGTTAACACTAGTAATGGATATTTAATTCCATTATACCTCCTCCTATATGTTCATTTTGTCACCACCAAAACAATTTGATTATGAACTCCTCAAAATCATTTCAATATGGATCTTTGTTTAGAGGTTAAAAATTTTCAAAATCATAAAAAATATTATAGAACAAAAGACGGAAAAGAAATTCAGGACGGAGGGAGTATCAAAAGTCATGGGGGCAAACTTTTGTTAATTTTGCCTCAAACTATTATGGATTATTATTTCATCTCGTCAAAAAAAAATTAAAAATATTAAGAAAAATAAAACTATGACCAAAAACTATAAAAATTAAAGTTCATTAAAGACAATAATCAAAATTTCTTTCTATCTTTGGTGAGCTTTTTCCAAAATTTAATCAAAATTTTTATTTTTAAATTTATCTCGTCGATACAAATCAATAATTTATCACAACAAGTTCGACACAAAGCTACAAAAAGAAATCATAGAAAACAGAAGTTATCAGAAATAGTCCAATTTCCACTGTTAGGAGCATTCGACAAGTGAAAGACAGTGATATACATAAAATCTATACTTCATCTGTTTATTTGTGTTTTGTCCAATCTTATGCCAACTGGATAGACGTTTAAGTTAAGTGTAAAAATAAAAACAAAACTTCTTTTTTTCTTTATTTAAATTTTCTCTTATTTCTTAGTTTCGTGTCATATTTTTGT
Organism: Vaccinium myrtillus; assembly: GCA_016920895.1. Taxonomy (NCBI): domain Eukaryota; kingdom Viridiplantae; phylum Streptophyta; class Magnoliopsida; order Ericales; family Ericaceae; genus Vaccinium; species Vaccinium myrtillus. The sequence goes on along the minus strand of CM029271.1, from coordinate 28,359,415 downwards.
GGATTATTGGTTAGTTTCGACGAGAGAAATCGACAAAAGTAAAAAATTATGATCCAAACTCAACTTTGTTTGCATAAGGACAGAAATAAGCCAATAACAAAAATTTGAGGCGAAACTAACAAATAAGAAAAAAATTATAATAAAGACAACAAAAAAAAATCCAACTGAATAATCCAAACTTTGCCAGCGTTGTCCATAAGTTAAAAATGTGGACTTTGTATATGGTATTGGACAAAAATGAGGGGTCTATATTTGATCTGGCCCCCTTTCCATCTTAACCAGTCATCTATACCATTAAATATGTATGTGACGACATATATAATATACTAGCAGCTTCCCTTACTTCTTCCTCCTTTTTGTTTTCTTCAAGTCCCGATGAACTTTGAAGACAGCTCATGCATTTGTATTACAAATTGCCTATGAGCTAGTACTTTATTTCGTTTTCTCGAGAGGACTCTCTCATGCAATTCACAATCTTTACTCTATGCTCTAACTCTCGATTCTCGTTCTCGCAAAATATAATATGATGGAATGTTTTTAGGAGACGCTTTTATACTTGCACTCGTGCGTTCGCATTACGTGACTAATTCTACGAGTATATATGTATGTGGCTACAAATTAAGGTTTTTGATCAACAACAAAAAAATTTATTAAAACTTGACGAAGGGTACATCCAGAAAGAGAGAACGATAATGGAGAGGCCGGAGATGGGTACAGTATGGTTGGAGAGATAATTGTGTCTCAGAAAACGATTGCTGGCCTGCCTTCCTTCCTTGAGGGCAACTAGTCCCCCCATACTTTTTAACCCCCACTTTTGAAATATCTTTATTCTGGCTTTATCTCATTGTCCCCTTGTCGATTTAACTATCCATTATACATGCAACCACTACTTCTTCAATAAAATGCTGAAGAATGGCTGCAATGCTCTCATTCAAACAGCTTTTTCTTTATGGGCAGATGAACATGTTGGCAACTTGGTTCATATACGTACAAGTAGGAACGCAAAAAGAACTATATATATAAGAATATCATGCAGTATGCACATAATTACAATGATAATATACTATATAATAAAATTTCTTCAACATGTTCTACTCATTGGTTTCTATTGTGGGAGACGGATCCATCTTGAAAAGTCATAATATCCGTGGCAACTAATTCATTGCAAAATTTAACGACTTTAATTAATTTGATACGAACCTAATTTTTTTTTTGTAAAGGTCTGCAATCGTGCAACGTAAATTATTTATGTTCCTTTTCATATAGTATGAAATGAAAAAAGTTTTGTAAGTCATTTTTTCTCTAATCCCAAAGCCTAGACCATCACTCAGTTCATAAAAGAACAAGTGTGATATTATCTGACACACCATGGTTATGATTTTCCTTTCTTGCATTGGCCAAGAAATAAACAAGCAATATGTATATGTGTATGTGTATTATTAGTTAGGCACAATATCAAAACAAGGGAAGTTCATACTTCAATAGTTTGGTCAACAATATTAATGGTTATTCTTCCATCACCAATCATGCAGTACCATGCATTCGGGTGGAATTTGGGGTGTAGTGGAGTTGTGTGTCTCTAGCATTATTGTTTGGTCAATTAGTTATCAAGAAACACAAGACATAAAATACGGAACAAGTTGTGGATTATCTAAGTCTCGTATAAATATTGATTTAAACTTGTTTGGTGTAAATTATATTACAATAAAAACACCCCAAGATTGCCAGGTTGCGTGTTCAATCAGCTCACGATGTGATTAGGTATCTTAAACTCACGTCAACTAATTCTGAGAATTCAATCACACCGTTCACTTACAGGGAGCCCAATTAAATTTGGAGTAATTGGTAGTACCTAATGCTAGCTTATTCTCCCATTACCAAGCATGCAGTGTCATGCATGCGAGTGTAATTTGGGGTGTAGTGGAGTTGTGTGTCCCTAACATCATTCTTTGGTCAATTATTGAGAAACACGTGACGTAAAAAACTAAACAAGTTGTGGATTATCTAAGTTGTATAAATATTGATTTAAACTCGTTTGGTGTAAATTATATTACCATAAAAACACCCCAAGATTGTCATGTTGCGTGTTCAGCTGACGATGTGATTAGGTATCTCTAAACCTCTAATTGTTCCGCTTCACAAAGTAAGTTTTTTTATAATTCAGGTGTCCGGACCAGCTTAAACTCACATCGACTAATTCTGAGAATTCAATCACACTGTCCTCTTACGGCAAGCCCAATTAAATCCGGAGTAATTAGTAGCACCTGAGATTTTTCAACATAAAAGCTTAAGAGAAAGTAAACTTCTATGTTTCAGTGTTGACAACAAAGGAAGTTAATTAATAGAGGTTGTCCAATGGTGGTGTTGATAGAAGTGATGAAACCATGATAATTTAAATACCTAAAGTTGGTCAAGATCTTTATTGCTACTTAATATCCTGATATTTGCATATATATGAGGTCATGGATAGATTTGTTTAATTGTTTTCACAACTTGTGGCTGCAACTGTGCATTGCCAAATTAATATTATCACAAAACAATATCTTCTTCCCTCCCCACTACCATTGACACAACTTGCCAACTTTTACTTTCCATTCTTTTCTTCTAATTTCCAAACGACACAACTTGCCAACTTTTTTTTTTTAACTCATCAACTTGCCAACTTGCAAACCTAAAAAAACACAAAATACAACTGAAATTGACAAATTATAAACAGGAAAGACAAAAAAGTAACCAAATTGACTGAATGATACATCCAACGTACTGACTAATTTAGTCGTTAACTGTCAGAAAACATGCATGCCACTTGTCGAGATGTTTAGTTGTCCCGATAGTTCCACTGATGACAAAACTTTCAAACATAAACTGATCAATGAAACCAAGTGTCTGTCACGATACAGCTATAGTCGAGAGTTCCGTGGCACGGTTTGACATCGTGCAACTAAATGGCCGAGATCAAGTACAAAACTCTAAAATCGATAGAGAAGCTGCTGAAAAGATTCGCAAACATGATTATTCAAATTAAAGATACTGCCAACGAAAATACCCTAAGCAACTGTGAGGCATATCCCTTAGCTTATTCACACCTAAAGATTCTAAAAACCAGTAAGACACCCCCTTCCCTAATCCACTATTTCCACACACACAAAAAAAAAGCGTAAAGGAAATCTCAACGAGACAAACATGCATCAACCGATTTATACAAAACCAGTAACAATCAAGCCAATAACAAACCCCAAAACAAAAATTGAATCATTGTTGATCAGTGAACCACAGTTTTGGCCCTTAGTGTCTAAACCCCCAAAAAAATGACCTAGCAATAATGCACGTAGTTGTTTCGGTTTTCAAAAAAAAAAAAAAAAACTTGACCTAGTGGGCATTAAGTTTCAACCCCTTGACCTAGTGGGAATTAAGTTTCCAAAATGTGACTTATATGTAATTTCCTACATTATATAAAAACGTGTAATGTTTGGATAAAAATCTTTGTTAGGTTTTTAATTTGGTATCAAGAAATATAAAAAATTATGCACGGAGGTGCTTTATTTCTTTATTCAAAAATGAATTTTTTTTTTTTTTTTTGTAATGGGCTATCTTTATGGACGGAAAGAATAATTAGTATAAAAAAAAAGTACTCGTGTTCAAAGATTAATTATTTATATAACCAAAAGGATACAAATTTTGATATGTTAATCATTCATCAACATATCTTATACGTACTGAAAAATTGTATCTTAATCCATTTATCACTCATCAACATGTTTTATACCAAAAGTAAAATACGTATTTTGGAGAATAACATTGTTTTTTGTAATACAGAGAGAGTTTTTTTGTGTTTACTAAGGGGCAACCAGTTCCACTCCACCCCCTCTGTATGGACTAAGCTAGTTTAAGACTGTTTGAGGGCACATACACCCATATTTTTATAACCAGATGTCTGAGCAAGCTTACACACGTCTCGACTAATATTAGGAGACCAATATCACTGTCCACTAGCCGGGGGCAGGGGGCATTTAAAGCCAGAGTAAAGCTCTAGTCCGAAAGAGTTGACAATACTTGAGGGATTTCGAAGCTAAGACCTTTCTCAAACCTTGACCACGGAGCCAATTTCTTGGGGTTAAGGGCACACATGTATATATATACACACAATTACGGCATCCACAGTGGGCTCTTAAAAAAACTCCTAGGTGAGACTCCTAACATTTAGCAATTCATTTGCCCAATTTTGGTCTTCAATGGACTCCCCACAGAAGCTCCTAAGGATGGCTCCTCAGCATGGCTCCTACCACACTAGCTAAGTTTAGGGAGGGAGCTGGGAGTGAGGATAAGAGAGAGAAAGAGAGAAGGAAAAGAGGAAAGGGGGGAATGGGGGACCTACTTTCATTTTTTTGTCCATAAATAATCTTAGGAGATAATCTAAGAGCAAGTGCAACAACACTCCTCAAACCCCTCCTATCTCTATTTTAGGGAGCCAAACCCAAAAAATAAGCTCCAACAGCCTCTCTAAAAGCCTCCCTAAAATACAAAAGTGAATAGTACCTCCCTAAAATCCCCCCCATTTAGGGAGGCACTATTCACTCCCTACCCATTTTTTTATTCTTTCTCTCTCTCCTTCCCCCTCAAAACCGTAGCCTTCTCTCCTTTTTTTTATTTTTTTATTCTCTCTCTCTTCTCTCTCTCTCCTACTTTGTACTCATATATTATATTTTATTAAAAATAGGGAGGGTAATAGAGAGGATTGTTGGAGACGTGGATTGATAAAATGAAAAATGTGTACTGTTTATGACTTTTTTTGGAGAAAAATTTGGGTCATCTATTGTGGATGGTCTAAGAGCCAATTTTAAAGAGTCCATTGGAATGCTCTTACAATCCTAAATTAGCAAGTCCTTAACAAACAAAATTGGACCCCACTTTTGCTTATGTGTCACCTTTAGGAGCCATTTTAGGAGCTAAATATTGAGAGTCCACTGTGGATGCCCTAAAGTACTAAGTGATGTAATAATAGTAGTTGTAAAGCGGATTATCTAGCTAATCAGAAGAAATAGTATAGAAGGTTTTATTTTACAGGTCTTCACGTTCTTGGGCTATGAACGACTCCCTTAAATTAGGCCCCGTTTTACTAAATATTAGACTTCTTGGTTCTCACACTTTATCGCCCCATTTGGGCCCTAATGTTTTAAAACCCAGACAGAACCGGTCGGTTCGACCGGTTAGCCCGTCAACCGAACCTTGCCCCGGTCCGGCTCCCCCCAAAAACCGTCTTCAGTGAAGAACCGGCCTTATATGTCAAAACCGTCCTAACCCAGCGTTTATACCGGTGACCCAGTAGAACCAGTCCTGGGTCAATTGAACCGGAATGGAAATTTTGAATTGCCTTATTGCTATATATATGAGGCCTCTAGCTGTAGCACAAATGCCAAGAAAGGCACTTTACTGCACCCAGGCTATTAATTAGCGCCTTTCTCGTGGAGGGAGAGGCTTGCAACCGTTTATAGAAGCAAGAGTTATCAAGGATTGTATTTTTAACGATGTGGGATTGGAGAAAATTTCTCTAGACTGCACATCTTTCCAACTCCTCCTCCTCATTTTACTCCAAATATTTTTATATGTTTTATTTTGGTTACTTTTTAAAATATATATATAATTTTAAATATATTTATGACGTCACGGTTCAACTCCGGTTCGACCGCGGTTGAACCAGTAACCCATCCGCCCGGTCCCTTTTCCGGTTCGCTCACTGGTCCGGTTTTCAAAACATTTGGTGACCAGAGATGATTTTGGATGGCTTTGTATTGAGGATGGATTTTAGGGTAAATTTGGAATGAGGTGGATTTGTAATGAGGGTGGGCCCACCTCGTAAGAAGTGTGAATTTGTATGGTGTTTGATGGTATTTTGAGAAGGGAGATTTGGAGGGTGGGTAAGAGGACAACTGACTGAATTGCCCCCAGTTTATTAATTTAATTGACAATGGTTTAATTTCATTATAATTAAAATAAATCCATAATAAATACATAAATACTTAGAATAAAAATACACAATAATTATGTAGATATATTTAAAATATATTACATGTTTTAAATGTAACATTTATGAAAAAAAATTAAAAAAATCAGAGAGTGAAATTTTTAAAAAATTAAAAGAATTTACCCCATATTTATAAGGGTCTTGCTAACGTGTGCCTATTAGGCACACATTAAGCACACAAACAAACAAAAACAACAAACACTCCAATACATTTTTTACACTTTTCAATACACTTTCACATATCCCTATACACTTTTCACACATTTCTATACACTTTTTCAACCTTAACGTGTGCCTATTAGGCAAACGTTAGCATTTTCCTATTTATAATACTACTTATTACCCCCTAAATTTATAATACAAATTTAAAAGGTCTTAAATGTATTTTATATATATTATATACACAACAGTTGTCAATTGTCATCATCTTCCACCATTTTTTTATTAGATCAAAGCAAGTAATCCGCCCCCATTTTTAGATCAGCTCCGGCGACGCCTTCGGACCGATGGGCTCCTCCTTCTCCGACCGCACGTCTCCACCAACAAGACACCACCTCCACCTACCCCGAATCGGCAAACTTTCAGGGCCGAAAATTTCTAGATCTAAACTCATGGTTGCTCCGAGGACGGTGGTAATCTCTTTGACGACGAAGATGGCTGCTCCGACGATGACGATGGTTGCTCCGACGACGGTAATCTCTCCTTTTTTAGTATTTTTTTGTTCAAAACCCTCCAAAATCACCTGGATTTGGAGGGGTACTTTGGTACAAAAAATTCACAAATCCTGATTTGCTAACGACATGGGGGGAGGCGGTCGTTAGCTAATTCAGGTGCTCCAGGATTTGTACTCCCAATAGTGATTTTTTTTTTTTGCACTAATCCTGGGGGTCAAAATGTCATCCCAAACGCCGGCTTGTGGTGGGACCTGGATTACAAATCCGGGTGTGAGGCAAATCCAGTCGCCAAACAGGCAAACAGGGACTATGGATCATGTCGTTCTCCTCACATACGGTAATTCAAAAAGTCAAAAAGTTAAAAATCAAGAGCTTAATGGAACGGACACTTACTATCTATATTAGTATTGCAAAATTGGTTTTCGCGATAATGAATGCGAGTGTGACACGTGGCAGTAATGAAGACCCGTGGATGTGACAAGTGGCGGTAATTGATTGGCTAACAGGGTTATGGATTTATTATTATTCTTGAATAGCTAAAAGAATCCAGTAAGTTAACCAAATCCTCCATTTACAGATTAATTTTTTAATGAAGGGAATGTATAGAGATCCTATTGATTAAGGTGAAAATTGTGGTGATGAAGGAAACCTTACACTAATATTTATGGTAATGACGAGTAAATTATTGCGTAACTAAAATTAATGAATAAAGAACGCAAGCCAAAAAAATATACGGCTCAGATTCCAACTTTTGTTTCCGGCATTTTATTCGTGAATCACTCAAAGCCAAACGTGACCGCCGAATATGGTAGAATGGTCCAAGTCCAATTTGGACCATTAATATGGGCCTCATATTTAGCTCATTTTTTCCTCATTTGGCTTTATTAGAGAATATCAAACCCTTCGACTCACTACAAAAAAAATTGAGTTGATCCAATCACCACGTTTCCTTTTCATTAATATGGGCCTTATATTTAGCTCATTTTTTCCACATTTGGCTTTATTAGAGAACTAGCATGAACCCGTGCTATGCACGGAGACATAAAATAAAATGATGTTTTTTTATTTTTTTTATCAACTAACAAAATTCAATTAGCATGAACCCGTGCTATGCAAGGTATAATATAAGATATAAGTATATACAATTAATTTCAATTTTATGATGCGTTTTCCTTTTTTTATCAGCTAAAAAAATTCAATTAGCATGAACATGTCTCTGCAGAGTACAATATAAGATATAAGTATATGCGATTAATTTCAATTAAGATACAATGATGTTAAATAGGAGTATATTTGAATTTGTCAATAAGTGTATGTTTTTCACCATATCTATCAAACACCATACAAAATTAAATTTAGAACAACATATCTGGAAACTAATGTTACAAATTATTTCTATCACAAATTTATAGAATATCAACATTACCTTTTTTTTTCGGGACAGCAGATCCGCAACCCCAGAAGTGTGAACAATCTGTCTCTATTATGCATTAAAATGTCTAAATTTTCTATCATATTTTGTTCGTTTTAAAAAAAAATCGTACTATTTTCTCCACATTGTATTTTTAAATGAAGCTACTAAGTTTGTTTTCATTTGGTGATTGCAGATTCATAAGAGTGAGAGTATGTAAGTGGCGGCTTTATTTGGAGCCTAAAAAAGAAATTTGAAAGCGAATCTTTCTACAAGAAAATTCAAAATATAGATCATAAAGAACTTTTGTCGTAACCATTACCAATATTTTTTATTCTTATATATTTACTATGTTTAGTTGAGTTTAATCGTATTTAGAGCTTATTACGGAAACTTCATCTATTTTTGTCTTTGAAGTTTTGAACAGGTGTATTTGAAAAGGTAGACATGATTTTCGTCACCTAATATGATTGGCTTTCTCAAAAATACTTTTTTTTTAACTCCTTTTTCTGTTTTTTTGTTCTATACCAATTAGTACATGATTCAGTACTTCTCTTTTGCAGGTTCCCTAGAAGAAGATTTAACTTCAGAAGTCGCCAGAGCAACGAACTAATCAAGCAGCGCATTAGAGTGGGAAATAGTTGTCGACGTAGTGAAAATCAGGACGGCTCTTTGGATCAAAGGCTTGAATGGTATCACAGACTTTTCTGTTGAAAATTTCAAGGGCAATTTGGATGTTATTAGGATAATCAAAATTTTATTATACCTGTAATTTTTGCAACGCTTATCTTTTCTTTGCTTTCCTTTCTTTGCTTTCGAGCTGGGCTTCCAACTTTTCTTTGGATTTTACCTTCTTTGTTTTCTTATTCTCTATCTTGATGTATCCTTATCAAGTTTTTATAAAATCTTTTTCTTTTGTTGTAAAAAAATATACTTATCAATATCGATTTAACTTTAATATGGATATAAAAAATTGTTAGGCAATTACAACGATATACAAGTCATCCACTCATAATAACTACATAGACCTTACCAAATTTTGTAACACGATGTGAAGGTCAGAGTTTTTGAAGATTTGGTTAAAATCCTTTGATTTTGCACTATAACTACATAGATCTACAGAATACTTACTTTTACCCGTACATTGCTACGACAATTAATGATTGGTTGCTTATATATGAATATAGTTATTTTCTTTTTACTGTCTGAAATGAATATACTAATATATTACGAGGTCCAATGGTGGGTGCATTCAACAAGAGTAATTATTCCATGATCTTGGACACTGTCACGTGATGTCTCAACACCCTTATCCACCACATGGTAGTGCCCAAAAACCATAAACTAATTGTTTCATTCAACAGGGGTTGGGGAGGATTTTTACTTTGGGTTAAGTGATGACTTCCACGAGTCATGACCCAACTATGCACGGGGTCAAAAAAAAAAAAAAAAAAGGTAATGTTGATATTTTATAAATATGTGATAGAAATAATTTGTAACATTAGTTTCCAGATATGTTGTTCTAAATTTAAATTTGTATGGTGTTTTATAGATATGATGAATAACACACTTATTGACAAATTCACATATACTCCTATTTAACATCATTGTATCTGAATTGAAATTCATCGCATATATTTGTATCTTATATTGTACCCTGCATAGAACAGGTTCATGCTAATTGAATTTTTTTAGTTGATAAAAAAAGAAAAAAACATCATTTATTTTATGTCTCCGTGCATAGCACGGGTTCATGCTAGTTATTATTATTCCAATAGTGATTTAAGGTACCATACTTGCACTTTCATTTTGTGTAACAAAAAAATGTATTGAGCTTATGGAAGGAAGATAAGTCTTCGGCGAAATCGCAGATTTCTTGGTAATCATTAGTTTAATCACTGTTTACGTTGACAAGCATTCGGGGAAATCATAAATATCTTGGTCATAATTAGTTTAATCACTGTTTACTTTGACCTTATATATCAATAATAAATCCTTAATCGAGATAAGTGAGCAATGATTGGCAGTTTAAACTGCCCGGTTAACCGCAACGAATTGGATCCGGATCCTCTATGATAAATTTCTCTGTGAGGATCTTGTGAGGGTTTTGATGTGGGTTTGACAACACACCAAAAAAGAGATCCAATAGTTCACAACCCTCTTCCTTGTTTCTAAATCAAAATTCTTGGACTATGATTACATATTCACTGAAAAAAATTATTTTGTAGAATATATTATGAAGATATTACCCAAATACTTTTACGTATTCCATTTATAATCCAAAATTTATATTTCAATCAAGTACTTTTTGACATCTGTTTCAAAAAATGCTTCGTTTTATTAGATTTCTATCACCTAATCAATTGGATAATAATGTTAGATTTCATAATTGAAATTTTTTTATAATCCAAAATTTACATTTTAATCAAGTACTTTTTGACATCTGTTTCGAAAAATGCTTCGTTTAATCAGATTTCTATCACCTGGTCAATTGGATAATAATGTTTGATTTCATGATTGAAAATTTTAGTCAACAGAGGATCAATAAGATGTTCAATGAAAAAAAAATTTGAGGATTAAAGTTAACCACATAATGTCACATATGAGAGATGAACAAATAAAACAGAAATGAAAATCGGTTACGAGGGTGTTTGATCTGAGTCAATTATCATTTACATTTTGAACAAAATATATTTTGAAGATATTATCCAAACACTTTTACTTATTCTGTTTATAATCCAAGAACTTTTTAATAGAGGATCCGGATCCTAGTCTGCTTACCCACAAGTCACCATTAAAGTACTATTGTATATATATAGTTAATCTTAGATTTAGCTCTCCATAAAATTGATAGAAAAATTAAAATAACAAAGGTTACGAAATTATTCACAGAAAAATAAAAAACAAGTAGAACTCAATTGCAAATGTTATATTATCCCCAGGTTCTTTTTTTTTTTTTGGAAGGGGGTTGTGTGAGCCATTGGATCTTCTTTTTTGTGTGTTGTCAAACACACAACAAAACTCTCACTAGATCCTCGCAGAGAAATCCTCATAGATGATCCGGATCCCAAGGAATTGGCCTAATGGTCAGGGACTTAGGGATTTGCTTCTTCATAAAGTTTTAAATTAGAAACTTTTTAAGTGCAATCAACTCTTATGGATTTAATCCGTACAAGCTTTTCTCTAACTTTAATTGCAGCTTTGGTAGTGGGCGATGGGATTAGTTTTCCAAAAATAGTCAAGAGTCATGTAAATTAATCCGGATAGTTGGCTATAATAAATAAATAAATAAATAATTGTATCAGCCCCTTATTGTTTAATCTTCAAATTGTCGGATTTCCTATGCTTAATAAAACCCTCCCACGTGCTATTGGGCTCACATCGAGATCCCATACTACGAGCTACATGCCTCTTTTGGCAAAAAAAGTTTAAACTGATTTTTGGATTTATTTGTTTTATCTTTATTTAAAAAAAATTATATTTGTTAGTTTTCCGTCAAGTTTTTGTGTTAATTTTTCTCGATGAGAATAATCTAAAAAGTATAAAATTATGGTCAAAATTCTTTTTTAAATAAAGCCGAAAATAAACCAGTTTATTGAATTAATTAGGTAAAATTATTTTCCCATCCCATACAAAAATGAGTGTTATTTTCCCACCCCATGTATTTCGAACTGTTATGATTTCATCCTGTAAAATGATTGTCGGACTATTGTGCCCTTAGTAGGTATTTAATATATATATGTTAATTATCTTTTCATTATTAATTGTTAGGACCGAAAAATCCTGTGTACGAATCATCCTATATCAGTCCCTTGACTGAAATCTTTTAAATGGCCACTAGGATGACTAATTACGGTTTTCAAATCAAACTACATGATCTTTCCTTTATGAGGTCTGTTTGAAATCTTTTTGTTTTGAGATCTGTTTGGAGTAGCGACCATATGAAGGAGGCATCCCATAACAGTCCATTGACTGAATCTTTTAAATGTCCAGTAGGATGACTAAATCACGGTTTTCAAATCCAAGGTATTATCTTTCCTTTACTGGATCATTTGATGTCAATCTATCCGATTGGTTTCCGTATTTTTAGCTCCATTTGAAATTCAAATTTTCTAATCCTACTCAATACTTGTTCAGCTACTTATAGATCCAGACAATTTTGAACATTCTTGCTCGCATTATTCATTTCGTCAGGCCATCCGTGGAATCCAGAAAGTTGGAATTTAATAATTTCTCAAGCAATTCGTCAAGTAATTTCGTCGGAAACGGAAAAGGTACTATATGTCATGATTTTTTGGATTTTTGTTTGTGATAAAATTGCGGTGTATGAAGCCCATTTCGATGGACGAAAAATGAAGAAAAGGCCATCACACGTTAATAAACCCGTGCTAGTTTCCCGCACAGAATTTATGATTTCATATTTCACCATATTTGTCACGCCAAATTATGATGTCCTTATTGTATCATAAAAAGTTAGTCGTGATGATCTTAATGCCACTGGTGTATTAATTAATTATTTTGTTGTTTTTTCGTCATACAATTGCGGTACTGTTGGCCATGAAGAATGAAGAAATCATCATCATCATCATCATCATCACGTTAATACATTAGTGTCATTTTCCGGACACGAAATATGATCATACATTTCACCACACTTGTCACTCAGAAATTATGATGTCCTTTTTCGTCATCATATGTTTATTTATCCAATTAGTTCGATACCACTGGTGTGACAAATGTGGTGAAAATCCGGAAATCATTGTCAAACAGAATTATAAGATTGTCACGCATAATTAATACACTGGTGGCTTTAGTTACACAGAAGTTATGGTCTTATATTTCTCCACATTTATCTTGCATACATTATGATATCCTATTTCATCATCATATGTTAATGTTCCCAATTATTTTGATGCAGTTTGTTGGTTTGTGATGGAGGAAGAATTGGTCATTGTGTGCAAATATGGTGACAAGATCTGTCCTGTAGTGATTAAAGGTGGGATGAATTTCGGAGCGGTTATGGAGAAGATTTGTAGGAGGTGGACTGATTTGGATCCAGAAACAGTCATCATGAGTTACTCAATTTGCAACGGTGAGCCTATAGTGATGGACAATGATGAAGATTTTGCGAAGTTGATCGATCTAGCACAAGCTGGGTCAATAAACGATATCGAGGTCCTTGTTGAAGATGGGTCCTTAGAGTTTACAATGACTGAACCAACTCCAAATTCGGTTCGGTCAACCGGTCAAATGTCACAATCCAGGAAAAGGGTTTTCACATCAAACGTGGAGGACAGTGACATGGTAACACCATCCTTTGTAAGTCACAAAAAACGAGTTTTAAAGTCGGTCGATTGGGTTTATGGTATCAAAGGTGTTGGTCAGGCGTTTGTGGGTGGTGTGGTAGAATTTCGGGACGTTCTGCGCAAGTATTGCATTGAACGGGGAATTGACTATGTCCTTGTAAAGAATGACAAGATGCGCGTGACGGCGCATTGCAAACACAGGAAGGGGGAGAAGAAATGCATGTGGGAAGTACATGGGAGGGTGTTTGAACCTAACGGTCATTTCTATATCCGTACATTTCGGGATGAGCATAAATGTGGTGCCGTGTTGAGGACCACGAAGAATCCCCGAGCCACCTCGGATCTAATTGGTAGTCTGATTGTCGAAGATGTGAGGGCCAAATCCAAGAGGTCACCTTCTGACATAATTTCCGAAATGAAGAGGGAGTACGGTCTGGACGTTTCATACCATCAGGCATGGTGGGCCGCGGAGAGGGCGAGGGGGGTTGTATTCGGGGATTTCGATAATTCATTTTCTAGCTTGAATTGGTATGCCCGTGAAGTCCGGGTCACAAACCCCGGTAGTCACATTGTATTGGAGGTCGACGAGGAGTCAAAACGGTTCAAAAGGTTGTTTGTGGCTTTCCGTGGATGCATCGATGGGTTCAAACACTGTAGGCCCATCCTTTTTCTGGACGGTACATTTTTGAATGGGAGGCAAAAAGGTACTTTGCTTGGCGCAACCGGTAAAACCGGTAATGAAGGTAATTTTTTTTTTTAATGTTGGTTTCATAATTTTTAATTGAGTATGGTCTGATAATATTGCATGTTGACCATTGGTAATGTCACTGTGTAGTTATGTTTTGACAATATCCCATATTTATTGTGCTGTTTTATTTACTGGATGTATGTTGTACTGAAAGGTTTTACAATTGTAAATTTAGTATGGTTTGATAATATTCCATGTTGAGCAATGGTATTTCACATTGTAGTTATGGTTTGATAATATCCCACATTCACTGTGAATTTTTTTACTTGCTGTTTGTATGGGAAGTAACCATGTTACTATTTTGGAAAAAGTAATTACCTCACTTTAAAGCATTTTTATGATCCGTTTCACTTTAAGATGTTGGATTTTTTTCATTACATTTTTCTGTTTTATTATATACATGGCAATGTGGTATGTATCTTGTACTGACACGTCCCTTTTCTTTTACAGAGATTTTCCCATTGTGTTTTGCTGTTGTTGACTCGGAAAATGGTGATAATTGGTTGTGGTTCCTACAACATTTGTCTTACATACTTGATCATCAAAGGAGGTTCATATTTGTTTCGGACAGGAACCTTGGGTTGTTGGAGGCAACGAAGACCGTCTTCCCGAACTCCCCTCATGCATATTGTCTATACCATTTGACATTCAACTTGAGGTACCATCTACGTGGGACTCTCGCTGCATACAGAGAGTCGATGGTGCATTTGCTGAGGCTGGCTGCCCATGCCCCTACCGAGGAGTTGTTCCACAGATATATATTGAGGATGGCCAACGAGGGCGGGCATAAAGTGATGGACTTCCTAAAGAATGTCTCCGCTGATCGTTGGAGCACTGTGCACTTTCCAGGTTCCCGATATGGAGAGTTGTATTCTAACGTTGCGGAGTCATTTAATTCTTGGATCACGGAAGAGCGCCACCTTCCCATAAGGAACTTGGTGGATGCCATTCGGGTGAAAATAATGGGTATGATTGTTGGAAGGAGGAAAAAAGCAAGTGAGTGGGTTGGGAAAATTTGCCCGAAAATGGAGGAGAAGTTGCATGATTCATTCCAGGAGTCTAGGTCATGGGTTGTCATGGACTCGGGATATGGTGTTTATGAGGTGCACTCAGAGCCTACTGTTACCGTTGATCTCGTTGGAAAAACTTGTTCTTGCCGGAAATGGCAGCATGATGGATTTCCTTGTTGCCACGCTGTTGGTGTAATTACTGGTTTGGGTAAGGAGCTTAGTGATTATGTTGACCGTACTTTCACACGGAGACATATCGTGCATCATATTCGCATTCTATAAATCCAATCCCTACGCTGTGGATGCCGCATCATTCAAACGATGAAGATGCTATTCTCCCTCCTTTGTCCAAGAAACCATCGGGAAGGCCGAAGACTCGTCGCATACCTTCTCGTGGGGAGAAGGTGTCGCAGATCAAGTGCGGGAGGTGTCACAAGCTTGGAAACCATAATAGGGCAACATGCAAGGAAGCTACGTAGGTTTTGATGGTTGTACGAGGACGGCTTAAGTTTCATTTCAGCATTTTTATTTTACTTTATTAACATGTCAGACCTTGTTTTTTTTTTTAACAACTATGCAAGATCAATCGTCTCATTGATCATTGTTTTTTCATTTTATTGAGTTTTGACCATAATTTATACTTTTTAGATTTCTCTCGTTGAGACAAATCAATAACACACGAAAACTTGACCCAAAACTAACAAATGTAAATAAAAAAAAAATTAAATAAAGACAAAACGAATAAACCAAAAAAACCAATTTATTACTTTTTTGCATGCCAAAGCAGGCCACAATAACGATGTCACAAAATGGTATAACTTCAACACAAATACTGTGATTGCACTGGTTACTCCGTACATAGTACATTCTATTCTCCATGATTGCGTCTTTTCTGCCAGATTCTCTACCGATATTTAGACCTCTGTAGTTGGCCTCGGCCATCAAATTGCATGATGTCTACCAGAGCTGCAAAACATTTGCCTTAGGTGCTTTAGACTTTGGTTTGTATTAAATGCTTGGTTGTATCGGTTTGCCTTAGTTTACGTTTGGAAGATTTGTCAATGGTAGAGCTACAGTGACAACCGATTATAGATATCAAGCATGGAGTTTCCCGACAGTTTGACCTCCAGAACAATTCCTCACAACTGTATCCTTCTTTTGTTTCGGTTGTTTATCTATCTTTATTGTGTGTTTTATATCATTTCCGGTTTTTCTTGTAAGTTGTAGACTACATCATTTAGTAATGGGAGTTTCTCTCTTTCACCATTAAAAAAAAATTACACAAAATTAGAGCTAACAAGTGAACAAAGTTATTCAAGCTTGAGTTTGTATTCGGTCGCTAAAATCTACTTGTAAGAGTATCAATATCAGCATCTCTATTTTAACTTTAAAGTTAAAGTAGAGAGTAAATTTCTCCAAAACCTCAAAAATCAGACTCACCAAATTAACTCACTAATTTGAAGATTTCTTAATTTTTCCGCAGTAACTTAACAAATTTGGTGACCTACTGTTCACTCACCAAAAGAGAATGAGGGAGGGGAGGGTAAAAGTTTGAATAGAGAGTCTGATTTTGTGTGTTTTTGATAAAGTGACTTACTAAAGTTTGAATAGAGAGTCTGATTTTTTGAATTTTTTGAAAAGTGACTTGCTAAATTATAAAAGTTATTTTTTAGGTTAAATTTGGTGTTTTTTTGTGTGTCGGATAAGAATGCCCTAGTGGTAGATTCATTTATCTCATTTATATGCTTTACACGCGACACACTTTAAAGGGGGTGTGTACTACTTTCCCACAAAACTATCTAAATAAAATAGACATTTTTGTCCTTTCACAAAAGTTCCATCAAAATAGTGCAGCCAACAACTTGCAGACTTGGTTATACCAAATCACATAAATTCCAAATTAACTCAACAACTTAAATTAGAAGATTCAATAAACAGACAAACAAGTCATCTTTCAGCACCCCATGCCAAAGTGCTCCCAACAATCAACAAAAAGAGATTTCATGCGCTTTTGATTTAGGCTGTGTTTGGAATGTCTTACAAATTTTCTGAGTTTGATTTTTTAGCATTTTTTAATATTTTTTAGACACAAATTTCTAATACGTACGTATCAAAATAAATGTATCCGAGACGCGTTAATCCCATATCATACATGTAAAATTTAATTACATATTAAGTGACTCAGGACACATCCATGTCCAATTTCAATATCCGCCTCTTTACTTAGCTCACAAAATCATATTTCAAACAATTAGAATCCAGATTTCCACTAATCTTAGAAACCCCCACCTCCCACACCTTGATCTCCCCATCGAAACTCCCACTAAACACCCTAACACCACTACCACCACCACCACCAGCGGCAGCTCCACCGCCGACAACCGCCGCCACCAACGACCTCACCGGCTTTTCATGCGCATCCGACACAGTCAAGCAACAAAACTTCCCCTCACTTTCCCGTTGCCAAATCCTAACCGTCCGATCCGCGGACCCACTGAACAGCAAATCGGAGACGTTGATTAAACAGAGTATCGCCTTGGAGTGGCCCCGAAGAGCACCGGTTACCACCATGTAGTTAGCACTGTCTTCTCTCTCCCAAACGAGGATTGAACGGTCACATGCGCCGGAAAATAAAACCGTTCCGTCGCCGTTTAATGCCAACGCGTTAACAGCAGATTTGTGCTTTTCTAATGTCGCTATTGGTTCATATTGTCTCTCACCGTATGGAATTCCCCATACTTTGATTCGTCGATCCGCGGACCCCGTGTAAATTGTACCTGTTACAAAACAAAAACAGAAGTATTGTAAGTATACTTTATATACGAAACAAAAATGTTACTTATGAAACAGGGAAAAAATTTCCGACAAGGAACAAAGAATGTCAAATTGTCAACTACTTGTCTACTCTACACGAAATTGAGAATGTCAAAATAGAATTAATGGAGAAACTTTATGTTCTGTTTTTTTATAATCGGACGTTTTAATCAGCTTTACCAACTAATTCTAAAATTGTGAAATTAATGACTGGATCATAAATCTTATACTGCAAGAGATTCAACTAAAATTTAATTTTGATTGTTTGTTTTCGTTTAAGGTTACTTAAGATTTTGTTCTTTTTAATTTGACGATCGATATCGGAGAGAGAAAATTCCGACAGTGTAACCATTCACTAAAAACAAAGAAAAGTGAGTTTAAACTCTCTTTTTTCCTTTGTACTTCTCTTACTCAAAACAGATGATGAAAAGACAAAATAAAATTCATTAAAGGACAAATAATATTCATTAAATGAAAGTAAACCAGTACAAGGATTGAGTCAGGGTAGCTGGTAGAGGTTGTCGGCACTTGTCGCCCATGTACAATTTGAAAAATTCTATTATTACAATACTCAGGAGTCCGGGAGCACGGTCATATGATACTCCGAATCATTTTAGCATCACTCATTTATGTGGGATCCATACACTTAATCATGAATTTTACGTACACAAATATTTGATATTAGAATGTCCCGGAATACCACGTAGTCATGCGTCCAGGAGCAGTGAACAATTAGACTGCTCTTAAAACCATTTTCTCCAACATCAAACCATATGAATGAGTTAGGAAGGGAAGTTGACACTAAAAACACATACAACTGGATATGAGCAATATTACACGTGCGAACACAGATGTATCCCAAATCGTCGGATGCATACGTAAATTACATCTTTGTTTAAATTTGCACCAATGTTCTACACAAAGTTTTCCATTGAATATAGAAACCTATTTCTTGAACTTGCAACATATTATATGTAACATTTCTCATATCCGTAAGCTAGCCCGCTCACTTGACTTATCGAGAAAATTTAGTGATGCAGTGTGGCAAATTAATAACCCGTTGACCAATTGTTTAACTAATACTTTCAGGACCTTAATTCATGTGCTCGATACTGCAAAAAACTAAATTGAAAACTATTTTTGTAATTTCGTGCCCTTACCGTCGCCGGAAACTACAACCGCGTTAATCGCATCGTCGTGCGCCTTAACCGACTGCACGCAACGAAAATCCGACGCTCTCCAAATCTTCAAACACTTGTCCCAAGAAACCGAGCAAATCAAATCACCGTTAACAGCTAATCCCGATACGGCGTCGTGGTGTTCGATCCACAGCCGCTTCTCGTGCCGCCTAACCTTAACGTAGTTCTTCGGAAAAACGGAACGGCGTAAACGGTCCTTGACGGTCGGCAGAGTGGCCACGAGTTTGTGTTGTTTGTCGGCCGTTAATTGCCAGACTCTGATTTTACAGTCTTGGTGAGCGGTTAGGATTTTTCCGTTGAGGAAAGTGATGGATTTGACGGAACCGGAGGAGGGATCGTCGCCGTTTAAAGTAGAGATGAGGGTGTAGTTGGTGGAGGTGAGGTCGTAGACGCTGATTTGGTGGTTGGAGGCGGCGTAGAGGAGGGGGTAGCGGAGGGCGAGGGAGGTGATGGTGAGGCGGTGTGGGGAGGAGGGGAGGGCGAGGTGAGTGGTGGGGAGAGAGAGGGGTGGGGAGGAGAGGGTGGTTTGGAGGGAAGGGAGGGAGGGGAGGGTTTGGAGAGAGAGGTTGGTTTGGAGGCTGTTGTAGCTGGTGAGAGAAGAGGAGGAGGTGGCGGTGGTAATGTCTGAGCTGTTGCTGGTGGTGGAGGAGAGGGGAGTGAGTGGTGGTTGGATGGTGGAGTCGGCGGTGGAGAAGGTTGACAGCCAGGATCGGACCTTCATGTTTATAGAGAGAGATGTTTTATGTAGGAGTATATCCGAGGTGGAGGGATGGGCAGTGTGGCAGTACTGCTGGGTTGAGACACAAATTTAAGCTACATATTCTTGTGGCTGAGGATGAAAAAATGATCTAGAAGGTTTGAAGGTGCCTCGAAATCTTCGGTCACCTTTTAAATAAAGATAACTTTCCTTGTCGAGTGATATTTTAAGAAGGCCAGCTGGTCTCAACTCTCAAGTATCTGTCTGCTCTCCAAAATTCTCAAGTAGTATTGACGAGGGGAAAATTTCATAAAACCCCCCAAACTTTCACCCAAATATCAAAAAATCTCCCAAACTTTCAATTTTATCAATCGTACCCCCAAACTTCACTTCCGTTATCAAATATACTCCCACCGTCTGAATCTGTTACCTCATTAACAGAAAATGCTGAGTTGGAGCTTAACGGACGCAAAAAAGCATTAAGTGGCCCAAAACGACGTCGTTTTGGGCCTTAAAAGGAAAAAAAACCCCTATCTTCTTCCCCAAAGCCCTTCCCCCCGCCCAAACCCATCAGTGGCGTTATTTCCTCTGTTATCACCGTCGATCCCTCTCGCAACTTTTGGTTCTACATTACCACCCCCCTTTTTCCGCCGCCGCCGACGGTGACACCAAACTCCCTGTCATTGTTTTCTTCCACAGTGGTGGATTTGCATTCTTCTCCACCGATACAAAACCATACGCCGTCGTCGCATGGAAAAACCCGACCTGGTAGTTCATCGCCACGAACACGATCCGGTCCGTTAGCTCCACGAAAAGGGCGTTGAATCTCAGCAGGAATGATTCTTTTTCCCGCGGTCCCTTCGGGGCAAACGATGAGGTCTCCTTGGGTGAGATCTCGCTTGATTTTTCGATGTGCACGGGTTAATCAGACGGTGGGGATTGGAGAGAGGATCTCGGAGAGTCTAGAGATGAAGTAGGTGATGGTGGAGGAAGGCGGCAGCGGCGGCTTTCATTTGATAGCGGGCGTTCGATGAGGCGGCTGCCATGGAAGCGGGGGGAGGGGCTTTGGGGAAGAAGAGAGGGTTTTTTTTTTCTGTTTAAGGCCCAAAACGACGTCGTTTTGGGTCACTTAACGGTTTTTTGCGTCCGTTAAGCTCCAACTCAGCATTTTCCGTTAATGAGGTAACAGATTCGGACGGTGGGAGTATATTTGATAACGGAAGTGAAGTTTGGGAGTACGATTGAAAAAATTGAAAGTTTAGGAGGTTTTTTGATATTTGGGTCAAAGTTTGGGGGGTTTTATGAAATTTTCCCATTGACGAGTGATATTTTTGGTATTGTTCACGTGGTACCTATTCGGCAATTTTAGCCGTCGAAAACGCTATCCAACGGTCCAAAAGAGGAAAGAGAGTGGTTGGGTGAGAGGAGAGAGAGGGAATCAATCTCGACGGTCCAAAACATTTTTGGAATTTGGACGGCAGAGATCGTGCTCAGTATGGCCACGTGGTACCCATTTGGTACCCCAAAATTTTTCCCACTTGGGAGTTTGTTCAATTCTGATTTTAATTTCATTCCTCTCATTAGTACTTAACTCTTTAAAATTATTTTAACACCGGCCTAGTTTCCCAAAAGATTTTATCAAAATTTGATGTAATCAACTCTTGATTTTATTAAATGAGGAGGAGGGTTGATAAAATCTCAATTTTGAGATTTTATCAACCCTCCTCCTCATTTGATAAAATCGTTTGGGAAACTCAGCCTAAATACGGAGTATGTGAAACGGTTACGAGATGGACTTTAGTTCAAGGTGGAAATTAAACTGATCCGAGACACCCTGCGTTATCCTTGAAAATATA